>CAMTDV010000003.1:83205013-83597366 GCA_947069175.1 Scalesia atractyloides
TATCAAGGTAAATTTGTAAATTGTATTGTTTCATCTTTGAAACCTGGGAACGTAAATCATTGCCTTTCTTGAAAATTTAGCAATCTCAAGAATCTCATTAGTATCGGTTGTTGGTGATAATAACATTGATCCACAACAAAATCATCCCTCGTTCTCTCTCTAAACAGTAAGGAAGGGACGCCCCCCTTTTTTCTTCAGGCTATTTGTTCAAAATCACCACCCTCCGTGGTGTTTTGTTCATCTGGTGACGTACAAGGTAGCAAGGTAATGTGTATTTCGGTTTCTACGGCTTTGTTGTGTTTGATTGTGTACAAACAGTTTGATGTTCTCGTTTTTCTTACATCTAAAAGCTAGGGTTTGAGTTCATTGTTGATATAAAACTCCATTCATTTTTCTATAACCCTTTTTAGCAGATTTTTTCCTATTTTGTCATATATTGGACTTTATGTTAGGGTTCAACTGATGGACACATTGCTATAGTCTGATTTTATACATGTGTATGCGATTGTTGTTTGTAATGCTATTTTGGTGTGTTTGGTTAATTTTGTTGTTTTAATTTGGTCGTTGAACTATTCAGTTATGGTCTTGTGTTCGATTTGCTGTGTTTTTGTGTAATGGTTGTAGGTATTTTTGGGGTTTTCTATTGATGGTAGGATTGATACACATGTGTAATGAAAGGTGTTTTGTTCTGATTTTAAGGAAAGTCATGGGTTGATGCTAGGGTTCATATGTGTACCGTAGGTGTTTTGTTTATTATGATAATGTAGCATTTTAGAATAAAAGTGGTGTTAAACACCCGTGTATGACAATTTTAACTATCCTTATACACTTGTGTAATAGAGGTTTAGGTCATAGGAAATTGTTGGAAATTCTTATCATTGGTAGTTATGGCCATTTAAACTAGTGTTGTTGTACATTAAAGTTTTTTATTTATTACAGGGATATAAAAACAAATTTCTTCTTAACCTTGGTCCACCCCATTGCACATTTGAATGCCCTTGTGGATGCACGATCCTGCCTCACCATAAGTGCGGCCCTCCTAGTGCAGTCAATTGGGTGTGCGGCGCCATCTTAGCAGCTGTGCATGGGCCATACTCTTAAGAAGTATTGGAAGAGAGTGGCATGCCTTTGTGTTTAGGACCATCCATATAAAATGAAGCATCTAGACAAGGATATCCACCGAAGATGTCACTTCCATACGTGACCGTTCATTTGTTAGTATCAAAAGAAAATTTATTTTTGTATATGTTGATATAGAAGTGTAAAAGTAGAATTTATTTATTTTTCTTCTCATCTGGGAGACCGGCTAATTGTCGAATTAAATAAAATATTTTATGGTTCATTTTAGTTATATATATATATATATATATATATATATATTTTGAGGTTATTGTAAGAAAATATAAAAGTGTGAGAATGATGAAAGAGAATCTAAACCATTAGATATTTAATCTAATGGTTGAGATATTGATGACAATCTTGTAAATAGTGTTGACTATTAAACTAATTAATTTTCTAGATTACGGGTATAAATGTAAATTTAACATTTTTAAATTAAGAAACTAGCATTAATTCACATGCAAGTTCCCCCCTCTTTTTTAAACGTCAATAACTTTTTATACGTAATTTTTTTCAAAAAAATTACACCATAATAACGAGTATTTTTTATCTTTAATATGAGTACCATATTGATATACTTATGTAGAAAAAATTACGTCTCGCTTGGATGTTTTAGTCCATGGTGTTTTTTATATGTTCATACAATGGTGTTTTAATTGTAGAGTGTTATTTCTATTATATTTCTGTTCTTCATAAGATGTATGCCTTCAATACATATGCTAAGGTGTTTTTATGAGTTAGGGTGTTATTCCTGTTATATATAATGTGAGGACAAAGGTCGTTGATTTATTAGGGTGTTATTTCTGTTATATTCAATGTTAGGGTGTTCTTTATAAGATGTGTGCCTTCAATATACACGCTGTGGAGTTTTTATGAGTTAGGGTGTTGTTTCTGTTATATTTGTGTTCTTTATAAGATGTATGCCTTCAATATGCATGCTGTGGTGGTTTTATGAGTCAGGGTGTTATTTCTTTATAAGATGTATCCCTTTAAATTCAAAAATCCCTACAGTAACTGCCAAAAATCGGTTACGTATATTCATACCATAATTAGATTTTATTAATTAAATTACACTTATACCCTTAAACTACCAAAATAAAAAGGGACATGTGTCACCTTCAAAATCTTTCTTATCCTTCTCACACTTTTTGTATTTTCTTACATGAACCTCTACCTATATATATATATATATATATATATATATATATATAGTGTGAGGTTATTTAAGAAAATATAAAAGTGTAAGAAGGATAAAAAAGAATCTAAATCATTAGATATTTAATCTAATGGTTGAGATATTGATGGCAATCTTGTAAATAGTGTTGATTATTAAACTAATTAATTTTCTAGATTAAGGGTATAAAGGTAAATTTAACATTTTTAAATTAAGAAACCAACATTAACGCACATGCAAGTTCCCCCCTCTTCTTTTTTAAACGTCAAAAACTTTTTGTACATAACTCTTTTTAAAAAAAAAATACACCATAATAACGAATGTTTTTCTATCTTTAATATGAGTACTATATTGATATACTTATGTAGAGAAAAAAATTACATCTCGCTTGGATGTTTTAGTCCATGGTGTTTTTTCTATGTTCATACAATGGTGTTTTAATTGTAGGGTGTTATTTTGTTATATTTCTGTTCTTCGCAAGATGTATGCCTTCAATAAGATGCTGTGGTGTTTTTATGAGTTAGGGTGATATTCCTGTTATATTTAATGTGAGGACAAATGTCCTTGCATTGCTGTGGTTTCTGGTGTCTTCAGTAGGTTTCTGTTGCCTTCAAAGAGTTAGGGTGTTATTTCTGTTTTTATATATTTAGGGTGTTATTTCTGTTTTGATTCTAATTAAAGTGTTGACTGTGTTATATTTAGGGTGTTATTCATGTTTTGATTCTGATTAAAGTATTGTGTTTTGAAATTGATTTATTAAGGTGTTATTTCTGTTATATTTAACGTTAGGGTGTTCTTTATAAGATGTGTGCCTTCAATATATATGCTATGGTGTTTTTATGAGTTAGGGTGTTGTTTCTATTATATTTTTGTTCTTTATAAGATGTATGCCTTCAATATACATGTTGTGGTGTTTTTATGAGTTAGGGTGTTATTTCTATATAAGATGTATGCCTTCAAATTCGAAAATCCCTACAATAACTGCTAAAAATCGGTTGCATATATTCATTCCATAATTAGATTTTATTAATTAAATTACACTTATACCCTTAAACTACCAAAATAAAAAGGGACACGTGTCACCTCCAAAATCTTTCTTATCCTTCTCATACTTTTATATTTTCTTACATGAACCTCTACCTATATATATATATATATATATGTATGGTTAGGTTCATTTGTGAACACCCCCTTATTTATGAACTTAATGAACTCATCTTGGCCTTTGATTTACTTTTAAGATTATAAGGGTAGGATTGTCATTAGTAATTTAATCTTAATTTGTTATTTAATTATAATCCATATTTTGAAACTGATCCCTATTTTCTTGTGATTTAAATAATCAAGATTTCAAATTCAGTATTCATAAAAAATAAATATCGACATTTATAATCTTCTTTTCAATCTACAAGACGATCATCCTTTTCTCTTTCAATCAGATCAGTTTGTTCATCAATGTACCAGTTAAAAGCTCAAGTCTCAGTCATAATATTATTTATCTCAATTCAAGGGTTTATTCTAGTTATTTTATTTTCATGATGAAAGTTCTAAATGGATATGGTTTTCCAGATCAAGGTTCGTCCCTCGTCTTCTTCATTTGATCATTTTGTTCATCAAAGTTCCTGTTAACAACTAGAGATTGTTCATCACTGTTCCTCTTCACTTATGTATATAGTTAATCTCATTATTAGGGTTGTTATAAAGTCTTAGTCATAATACTATTCATCTGAATTTATCTTGTTTTCATCGTTGAAGTTTTAAATGGTTATGGTTTTGTTGTTTGTGATTATTTTTCTGTATGTATGTACATGTATGTTTTTGTAGATGTTTACGATAAGGATGATCAAATCTTATGTAGTATATTGTTTATACATAGATGTACAATGTTTATTTATAATGAGACTAACGATCTGTACGTATTTTATAATGCCGAGTGTGCAGATTTTTGAGTATTAACGACCATGTGTACATTTGTGTTTAAAAGAGTTTTGGTATTAGTATTAACTTTGAAATAAGTTTTGCTATTCATATATGATACACTTATGTCTTTACAGTTGACTTTTAAAGGATGAGAGTTGTACATAATTGTATAATCTTACTGGGTTAAATGAAATTGTGTAGGCTACACATATGTATATTCAGCTGATTTTTTTGTAATCATTTGTTGTACAGACGGAGGAAATATTATGTGACACTACGTATGGCGATGATGATTTTTTCAAGAACACAAACCTACTGAGAGTGGTAAAAAACTATCTTATATTCCTTGATCTTTATATTTTTTTATTTGAAATACTAATGTATATACATATACACACATTAGCCGTTGTGTGTAAATTGGTTTGATTCTTGTGTGTTTGTATGTTAGAGACGGATGTAGTTGTAAAGTACTTGAGAAGAGTTTATATAAGATTCATTGTGAAGTATGTTGAAACGTGGTGGCATAGAGATGCTCTTCTATCCAGTGGTCATAGCATGGGCAACAAATTATTGTTATTGGAGATTATATTGTGCAACAGATGAGGATGACCAAGAAGAAACTGATGTAGAAAGTGATGAACAGGTTATTGTTATTATTACTAACTTCCGGTTATTGTTATTGGAACTTGTATTGTGCACTAGTTTGTCATTGAGTTCATGTTAGATTTTGTGTTTATTTTTAAATGTATGGATTTTTAATTGGTTTCAAGTTAAGTTACATTAATTGTTTGTGAACTTACATTCGGTTGATGGTGTTGGATGCTTTTTACATTTACATTTTATATGGAAGGCCATGGCATAATTCGTTGTTCAATGTTACAATATGTTAACCATTAACCATGTATGTACAATTTGTTAGTTGTCAAAAATATAACCAAAGTTAATACACTCCACATATGTACATAACTCGAACCGGTGTATTATACACAAATGTACGTTTGTATAAACAACTTAATAAAACAATACATATATGTACATATAGTCAACTGTCAAGTATAACCTGGAATTAATAAGATGCTACAAACTAATAAATAGTCTAAGATTGTTCATACATATTTGTATAATCAAATTAAAACAAAATCACAAAAAATGGTACACAAAAGTTAATTTGGTTTTTCTTTTCTTCGGTTCTGTTGGAAACCCAACGTCCTCTGTAATCCCCACCCACGTTTCCATGTGGTGCATCGCGAATATACCACAATCAACAAAATTGGCAATAGGATCTTGCGCAATGTCCATCCTATATGGTTAAATACCTTCAAGCTCCAAATGTATTGGGTGCCCAACTCTCCTCAAGTAGGTAACAATTACATCCGTCTGTAAGAAACAAACACACAAGAATCACACCAATTTACACACGACTAACATACATATATGTATATATACAAACATCACACAATTGAATTTACATATGTGTACCCTTCACAAAATTCGAACAAATCAACTACTATACAAACAATTAATTTCTACACATATACATTAGAAAACCAAAACTGTATACATATACGTATAATTGAATAAACCCAAAAAAAGCAGAGTATTCATATGTGTATAATAGAATCAGCAACATTCCAACGACAAAGCCAAACATATCAGCAACATTAGTTGAGATTATACATATTTGTATAGCCAAACATTACTCCAATATGAAACAAAACACCAAATATCGTATAACAGTTCATACAAATGTGTATTTGTGATTTCTATAAAGAAATTATACACCTGTGTATAGTGACATCCTATCCATTATGAATCATTACAACAAAGTAGCAGTTAATGAACAATCTCTTCAACACAAGCATACGTGTGTGTAAAACAATCTCTAGTTCGTCTTATATGTTTTTGATCGAGGTTATGATAGAGAGAGAAACAATTGTAATCTAAAATAAATTAATGTATGTATATAGTAACTAATAAACAGAGAACTTAGGGATTCGAAAATTATTATAAGACAAGGAAACTATTGGGATGGGTGAGTACAAAAATACCCTTTTCATTTTAATTAATTCAAGAAAAAAATAATTCATAATTACAAATCATGCAATTACAATAAATCTCTAGATGATACAAATCAACAACCCAAATCAGTTGACACACTTCATTATAAACATAATGTTCATTCTAGAACCTCACCATATATATATATAGGGTAGGCAAGGGCGGACCTATTAACAAACATCGAGTTCCTAGGAACCCATTCCATTTTTAATTTTTAGTGTAAATATATATAACAAACTGAAAAGGAACCCATAAGTAAAATATAAAGGGAACCCATAAACAAAAAAGCTTTGGTTCTCCATTGGTTATGTCCGCGTTATTCTTCCCAAGACACCCGGGTTCGAATCTCGTATGAGGCACAATTAATAATATTTTTGTTCCATTTTTATTTCTTTTTTTATTTTTTCTTTAATTTAAAACCCATTTAGGGTTACAACAAAACAAACCCATAACATAAAAACAACATCAGAGAACAAGTGAACCTCATCAGCGGCGCCTCCAAACCTCGCCTCCACCTTCAGCAACATCAGAGAACAAGTGAACCTCATCAACGACGCCTCCACCTTCAGCGACCACCTCCGCCGACACCGGCCGTCCTCCTTTGCGGCTCCGCCTACAGCCGTTCACCTTCAGCGATTAAGGTTTGGGATTTGTGTTCTAGATTAATTTAATGATTTGAATTATTAAGGTTTTTGAATTTTTGATTGAATTGAGTTGAGAAATTTGGGTTGTTTTAATTGAGTTGAGAATACGTCTTTCTTGTTCCCTTGTTTATGCATTTTATTGAGTTGAGAAATTTGGGCTGTTTTAATTGGGTTTGGGGATTTTTAACTTGCTGTTGAGAATTGAGATTCCATTGTGCAGCTGCAAGGTCATTATAATAAGCTTTTGATGCTTTAAACTTGAGTTTGGTATTTAGGCAATATCAGTTATGCAGATGAATATTTCAAGTTTTATTCAAAGGCAACCACCATCTAACATTGAATCGTCATCTTCAACTAGTAAACCCTTGAAAATAGTTTTTGATAATCTTCCATGGGATCCTTCAGAAAGGAAACCAGTTTCATCTTATCACCCTAGTCAAATTGAAAATAGTTTTGTAAAGACTATCATATTTTATATTACGTATTTTTAAAATTCTAATGACGATTTTCTTTTCATTATTGTATCGTACTTTTATTATGTGATGAACCTTACCCGATCCGAACTGTCAAACCAACCCGAAAATTTTATGTTCAGTCATATAAATTGGAGTATCTAAAAAAGTGAACCTAGTGAAAAACATTCCTGGATCCGCCACTGAGGGTAGGGTTCTAGAGTGAACACTAAGTTGAGAGTGAACTGTGTGAACTAATCTGGGCCATTGGTTTACATCATCTAGAGATTTTTAAGCAATAGCAAGATTGTAATTATAATGTTATAACTTCCTTTTAAAATAATTGACAAAAGGGTATTTTCGTATTTTGTGAATTGCATTTATTAAACAATATAATCAAAATCCCTAAAATCTCGCTAGTTTCCGTATATACAAGATACACAGATATTAGTGTATACACATGTGTACAATCTCGCTGGTATCAGCTTATACAAGATGCCCAGATGTTAGTTTATACATATGTGTACAATCTTGCTAACTATCAGTTTATACAAGATACACAACTGTTAGTTTATATGTGTATAGTCTCACTAACTATTAGTTTATACAAGATACACAGCCATTAGTTTATAAACATGTGTACCAATTTTTATACATCTATGTATTATATTCAGAAATGGTTACATATGTGTATATTAACAATATATAGTATATTATGCATGCACACGAGTAGATTCATATAAAAATTATGAAGTTAATGAAAACCAAACAAGTCATATGTATGTAAATTCGTAATATGCATATGTGTTTGATTATGTTGGTAATAACAAAAATAAAGAACTTCATCATATATTCAAAAAAAGTTAATGTCCAAAAATAATTACAATTTCAATCTCAGATAAATGTTTCAATATTTATTGAAAATTATAAAAAGTTAAAAACAATATATTATATATACAGATAATGAAAGAAAAACAATATTCCAGTTAAAATTAGAACAAAATCTATGGATAAAGAAATACGAATAATTGGAAATTAAATAATTTGTAAAGAAAATATTTCTAAAAATTTGAAAGAAAAAAAAACAGTTTTGTCTTTATCGTTTTCTTGAGTGATAAGAATACCTGCCATATTCATTAGTCAACTTTAACATATGAGCTAAAGATGTAGAATGATAATGTCGTAATCCATGATGGTCTACCAAAATTTAAGGCTCTTCAATATCTTATAATTAAAATAATGGAGAAATAATTAAAAATGATATAGAGAGAGTTAAGAGATGAAAAAACTAACGGATTTTAATTAAAAATACTTGTCTAATATCAATCTTACCGTTTTAATAAAATGATCAAGGGCCAAGATTAGTTCACTCTCAAGAAGTTGTTCACTCTTGAACCTAATCCTGTATATACATACATACATACATACATACATACATACATACATGCATATATATATATATATAGGGTGGGATTCGGTTACAGAGTTCATTTTTCCTACAAAGTGTACAAAGTCATAAAACACCACAATTTCAACCATTAAACACACTCAAAACCCACAAATAACATAGTGAAGATCACTAAAACACAATATTCAAACACCTAACAGTACATAAAAACTTCAAATACGCCACCGTAGAACTATTAATATAAAACACAAAATAACAATCAACATAAAACACACTAATGTTAACAATTCGATAATCAAAGACTTATCATCCAAAACACAACACAAAACCCACAAATATAACATTTTAGTAATCTTCACTTTGTTATTTGTGGGTTTTAAGTGTATTTTATGGTGTTTTATGACTTTTTACACTTTGTAGAAAAAAATGGACTATGTAACCAACTCCCACCCTATATATATATATATAGGGTGGGGTTCTAGAGTGAACACTAGTGTATTTGCGAACTGAGTGAACACATCCTGATCATTGATTTACACGTGTATGGCAAGGATTTCCTCATTAAATCATAAAATACACTAGTGTATTTTATAATCAAATCCCGACCATTGATTTACACACCTATATTAATAATCAAGGGCTAGGATTAGTTCACACAGTTCACTATCAAGGGGATTGTTCACAAATGAACCTAACCCTATATATATATATATGTTTGTGTGTGTGTGTGTGTGTGTGTGTGTAGGAGGGAGAAGGATCCGTTAGGAACCACCCTTTATTGTGAGAACCGCGAGAACCAATGTGAACACAACAAAAAATAACTAAAAAAAATCTAAAAAACACACATTTTTTTTATTTTTTAATATTAAAAAAAACGCTATATTTTGTCACTAAAAAACAAAAAAAAATTTGAGTAACAATTATCCATGCACATGTGCATATGTATCATTTCTTTGACAAATTCCGTAATACTTTACCAGTATTAGACGGTTTCACTTTCATTTACACTACCATCCATAATACACTACTTTTTACATAACCAATATTAGAAATGCATATGTGCATCTATATGTATGAACATGATATACCGTGTTTTGGTACACTACTTTGAATACACTTTCCCTTTCATCTATCATACCATCCATAATACACTATCATTACCTCCTACCATCCATAATACAATACCATTACCAATATGTATAATATTTTCACTTTATGAACATGTACGTCAACACCATTCATACCATCCAAACAACATATTTAATCATAAAGTGACAAATATAACCAAGCCATCAACCACTAGATATAACTAACCAAAAAACATGTATATGGGCCTACTTCATCATTCAAAATCACAAATTTTTGTTCCAAAACACATTATAACATGGTTATACATAATGATGCCAATGTGCATTTTTAATGTTGGTAATGTAAAAAGTAGTGTATAACGGATGGTAGTGCAAATGAAAATGCAATTGTCTACTACTAGTAATATATATACACATGTGCATCGATAATTGTTACTCGAAAAAAAAAGTTTTTTTAGTGACGAAATATAGTGATTTTTTCTAAAAAAATATCAAAATTAAAATAATTTTTTGTGTGTATTTTTTAGATTTTTAGGTACTTTTTTTGTGTTTATATTGGTTCTCGCAATAAAGGTTGTTCTCACATGAACCCTACCATATATATATATGATAGGGTTTCTAAGTGAAACATAGTGTTTTTGCGAATACAATAAATAAATCTTGTCCGTTAATTGTGGAGATCTGGATATTTTATGTGAATTGCAAGATTGCAATTATTTTTTGTAACTTCCTCTTAAAATAAAAGATATGAGGGTAAATTTGTAAATTGTATTGCTTCATCTTTGAAACATGGGAACGTAAACAATTGCGCTTCTTGAAAATTTTGCAATCCAAGAAATGTTGCTAGTATTAGTTGTTGATGTTGGGAATCAGGCCCTTGATCGAACACGCAAACGCGATACTTGAACAAACTTGTTCGACTCTTTTATTATTTATTAATTAAAGCACACTAATTACAATGACCCTAAACCTCTATTTATATTAAAACTCATTCTAGTCCTAACCCGACTCGAATTCTATTAATATAAATAAATAATCTACTAGATAAGCCTATCTAATTAAATCTAACAATCATCCCTATAAAGACTCAATAAATAAATCACCATAATTATCTATAACCCATCTTTATCTTTATCTCCTAATTCAAGATTAAGTCTTCATTCTCCCCCTAAATCTTGAATTGGACTCGTTTCTTCACATCCGCATCATTATCGACAACTTCAATCCTTTGACTAAGTTTGACATCCCTCTTCCCGGGTCACCAGAACCTCCCCGTTCTCGTTCTTGACCACCGATCAAAGAAAAACAAGCCTCACTGTTTCTACTGTTTTATTTTTTTCTTACTAGACACGACAAGATTGAAAGCCTCCCCGCTTTGACGAATCTTCTTCCATCTGTCTATCCGCAAATTTTCGATTGGATACTTCAGTCAAAAAGAACAACCTACACCGGTTTTTCCGTTCTTATCTTTAGCAGGAAGGATAGGGTGTTGATCTAACCTGATTGAAAATTGCTAATGCTATAAAGTTTACCACCACCGAAATGTACTAGAGTGATCACCTATCACTGCCGTTTTCCGTCACTTCACTTTTCTTTTCTTTTTTGTTCACAGATCTCGCAATCACAAAATACTTGTTTTACTAAGATTGCAACGTACCTTTAAACCTCTTTGTCGATTCACTCAGATTTCGATCGCTCTGCTCGATTCACTAAGATTTCGAGTCTTCGTCTCTGCTCGATTCACTCAGATTTCGAGTCTTCGTCTCTGCTCAATTCACTCAGATTTCGAGTCTTCGTTCCTCTCCTATCGATCCACTTAGGTTTCGACTTTCCTGCTCGATCCACTTAAGTTTCGAGTCTTCTTCTCTCTGTCGATCCATGAAGGTTTTCGACTTCACCGGGTTGAATTGCTTCGATTCTTCTTCCTCTCTCCCTTGGACCGTTACACGCTCTTACAATCATCATCATACAACGTCGCACAACTCCGCGTGGTTTTGTATCTTCGCAAGAAAAAAAACACCTTTTATCTTTATTCTCTTATCCTTCCCCATGTGTGCGGTCATCAAAGTGTTAATCCCACATGAATATTACTTTTGTAACATTCGTCGTAAAACGGGTTTCAAAACCCGCTCTGTTTAAAATTTTGGAATTTATTTAAATATTTCGTTACGCATTTGTTCATTTTATAAAATATGTTAGATAACCTTCATAAATTAGATAATTAATATATTGATTAAATAAAAAAATATATATAAATAGGTATATACCAATAATTAAGAAATTAAAATATAAAATAAAGAAAACAGGGACAAACGGGATTCGAACCCGGGTCCCCATACCCACACACACGGACTTCACCACTGAGCTACACGCACCTATCTGATTTTATCTTAAACCAAATAACTATTATACCGAAACAAGCTCCTAAAAACAGTTCAAAATAACCGCCCAGCAAAGACGTCTGTAACTCCCAAATCCTTGTCAGTTACCGTTTCTTCTTCGATTTAAACCCAAGAAAACTGATCTTCAATCACGCATTATGACTCAATTCAGTTACAAATCAATGTAACAATCAAACTTTGACCAGAAACGTACGAAACCGAATTCATGATTGACACCCACACTTTCATCTATAAATAAGAATCCTTATACCTCAATTGAACTCGTTCACACTCTCAAAATCACTCTAAACACTCAAAAACAAATCCTCTGTGTTCGAAAAACACTTCGTCGGAACTGGGTGTTGTCGCCGGAATTACTCACGGAAAAATCAAAGTCGTCGTCGTTGGTAATCACTTCTTTTTCTTTTTGATTATTAAATTATATATTCATCTGTCAATCGTAAAGCAGGATAGTTGTTAAATATATCTTCAATTCGGGTGAATATTCTGGGTTGATCAGAATATTGAAGAAGATGAACTCTAAGAAGTGTTTAAGTATAATTAAATTTCTATTATAGTCGGGTTAGACACCGAGCCCAGTTAGTTGGGCTGGATGCAATACTACATAAAGGTCGCGGGTTCGTGGCCTATCCCTACGCCGGTTCGATGATTTTAAAATTCTTTTTAAAATAAACCATTTCAGTAATAATGTAAGAAGTGTATAAAATTAATTAAAATCAGGAATATTTCGGGTTAGACACGTAGCTCAGTTGGAAGTGCTGCGTGCACGCAACCGAGAGGTCACGGGTTCGAGTCTCACCACATGCAACTTAAATCAATAATTGAACCGGTCAGGTCTACTTGTCAGACCTGACAAGTTTTTTTATACTATTTTATTTTATTTTTTTCCTTTTATTTATTTACAATATTTATATAATTATAATTTAGTTAAAATTCAATGTAAAACACTTAATAATACAAATTCAAAGGTTTTAAAACCCCAATAATATACTAAAAAACAACCTAAAAAAATCTAACCAAAAAGTATTAAATCAAAATATTAATTAGTTTATAATTATCGTTTTATTTTAATCTAGGCTAGTATTCGTTTGTCGATCAAATCCTCCATTCGTGCACATTCATTATCATCAAGGAACGCACCCGCTGTGAGTGAATCCTTACAAATTCCCCCTTTTTATTCATGTTTTGGGGTGTATCATGTGTCGTTACATATTTTGTTTACTTAA
Source organism: Scalesia atractyloides (assembly GCA_947069175.1). NCBI lineage: Eukaryota > Viridiplantae > Streptophyta > Magnoliopsida > Asterales > Asteraceae > Scalesia > Scalesia atractyloides. Next base: position 83,218,505 of record CAMTDV010000003.1, read on the forward strand.
CCACTTGTGCTATTACCATTATATGATCTAAACGTGTGATGTAAATGTTGTTTGTTGTGTTGCGTGTTTACATTTTGTCAAGTTGCGTGCAAATCATTCATTAGGCCCATCAGTTCTTCGTTCGAGACGAGTTGAGCATCAGGTGCCTCATTAGATCGGCCCCGTTTGATTAAGCCTTGATCTCATTGTTCATCATTGATATGTGTGTGTGTGCATTAATTGATATCATGTGTTTTGTGGTTAAATTTATATATACGTATACTCATAACTGGTTTATGCACATTTTTATTTAATAACCAATGTAAATAATTTTTTCCAATGTTTAATTAAGATTCACGCCAACTTTTGTTGACCCAAAACCCTATTTTTACACATGGTACAGGTGGACATGTAAAAGCAAGGGACACATAGGAAATTGTCTTAGAAGAAACATTAAAAAGTTCATGAATGTTGTTGTACTTGTATGATTGTTGAAAATTTTCCTTTAAATTGGAAATAATAAATATGAAACTTTATTATAGTAAATGTCATGAGCTTTGATGAAAACCCAATCATGCCCCGACTACCATTTCCGCTGCGGGTCAGGGTGTGACACATTGGTACCAGAGCTTTTGACTATAGGGATATATGATAGGTTATTAGACCCTTAGAACCTATACTATAGTTGATTAGATTTTAATTGCTTATGTGGTTACATGCAAACTCATGATGTTTATTTGTTTCATATTTATTACACACAAATGCATGCAAATACTTCCACTAACATTTTGTGTGACACTTAATGAGTTATAGCAAGGTAATGTGTATTTCGGTTTCTATTGCTCCGTTGTGTTCGATTGTGTATAGACAATTTGTTGTTCCCCTTTTTTCTCGCTTCTCAAAGCTAGGGTTTTAGTTCGTTCTTGATATAAAATACATTCATTCTTGTATAACCCTTTTTTTGGTAGATTTTTTTCCTATTTTGTCAAATATTGGACTTTATGTTAGGATTCAACTGATGGACACATAGAATTAGTCTGATTCTATGCATGTGTATGCGATTATTGTTTGTGATGCGATTTTGGGTGTGTTTGGGTAATTTTGTTTCTTTTAATTTGGTTGTTGAAAAATTCAATTTGGTCTTGTGTTCGATTTGCTGCGTTTTTGTGTAACGGTTGTAGGTATTTTTGGGGTTGTATACTGATGGTAGGGTTCATACACATGTCTAAAGAAAGGTGTTTTGTACTGATTTTAGGGAAGGTCATGGGTTGATGCTAGGGTCCATATGCGTACCGTAGGTGTTTTGTACACTTAAGTTTAATATGGTAATGTAGCTATTTTAGACTAAATGTGGTGTTAAACATCTGTGTATAACGATTTTAATTATACTTATACACTAGTGTAATAGAGGTTTGTCATAGGAAATTGTTGGAATTCTTCCAATCCTTTGTTATAGTATATAAAAACAATGAAACGTAATTTTTAGTTTATACACATGTGTAAAGTTAGTTATACATCTATGTATTAAATAATGTTCATATTTGTACAAACAAATGAGACAAAGCTATTAGTTTATACTCATGTGTATATATAGAACTTTTAAACACAAAAAAAATACTAAAAGTATATGGTGCACATGTAGGCATGCATGAAGGAGTCAGGCGTTTCTTCTATTCTTTTCCTTGGCGCAGCTGGGCCATCCCGGACTTGAACCAGAGACCTCGCCTGTGAAGTAAATCATCGCACCAATGATCCGACCAATTGGGAGAGAATCAATAGATTCCTTTTCAGGAGTTGTATTACTGAATAATCATCTGTGTATTGTAAATAAATTCCAGTTTTCTTATGTTAAATGTAGAATTTGATAAGTGTATAAATAGTTTAAAAGTGGTTAACGGAATTATAAAATGAGAAGATTTTGAAAAAAATAATGTAAAATATAGTAGATATCGTATACAATGCAAATTATAGAATAAAAATAGCACGTAGTACGAGTCTTAAAATAATAAAAACATGGTAATTAAAAAAAATTGCGTTTTATTGATAATTTATTCTTTGCTTCCATTATCTTCACTTTCTGATTCTTCGGTTTCAGAATCTATATCTTCATCCTGTAGTTTTGTTACTTTTTATCTTCAAGTTTTTCTTTCTTTGAAGTGCCTAAAAGTGTGCAAAATCCGGCCAACTATGCATATTCCTGGTACATAGCCATCGCTTCATCTATTGAACGAAATCCGACCCCGAAAAACGGCTTGGAACCGCTAGGTACGCTTGGTGTTCAATACCTAGTGCCATTGAGACTTTTATAGACGTTAATAGCAAGCGATTCTATACGTTTAGATAAAGCATGAGAATCAGCCAATGAATGTAATATAAAACCTTAATAAGATGATAATATCAGCTGGTAATAACACGTATATTCATCTAGGTGTGCATGTTTTGAAGTAGCTTATATAAACATAAAACAAATAGAAATCCAAAACCTTTTGCAATATACATATGTGTCCAACAAATAAAAATATAAGACCACTGGAAAACCAAAAAGATTTTCGCAATGTAAATATGTGTATAACAAATATAAACATAAAACCACCGAAAAAACATCCCCTATTTGCATTATACTTTTGTGTATATAGTGTTAAAAACACTGGAAATATGAAAACTTTTTGCATAATTCATATGTGTATAACAGTATAAATCTTTTATTTAGTGCCATATGTCATTCATAAAAAAACCATCAATATTAAACTATACATTAGCACCAATATCATAATCTTAAACAAGTCATATAGGTAAATTTTATATTCACGCAAACAAATGTAGAACATATAAACTGAATAAAACAATCATATCATCACACATGACAGCAAGTAGAAAGCTAATAACATAAATAACATTATGTGTGAAAAATACCTTGATGCTCCACGGTTGTAATACACACAGGATCGTTGTCTGCACTAGGCTGAACGTTGATATTCGAATCCCTCATAATATTGCGTGAATAAGAAAGAATGATATATGAAAGGTTAGAAAATTCTAAATATTCAGAAAAACCACAATGAATAATTGTAGATACGTTTGGATTCCAATACGTTTGGCTACGAACCTCGTCCAATCAATGGAAAAATAAAAGAAACTGAGAATTTTTTTTGTTAGATTATTGAATTTCAAATCTTGTAATATTGGATTAATAAATTGAAAATCACACGAAAATACAAAACTAATACTTAACATGGTAACTAATTTTGATTAATCTATTTTGTTTACAATTAAAAAAGTAAGATTATATAGTTAATGACAATCCAACCCGTTTAATTAGGGGTGTGAATTTCTGACACGACCCGGAAACCCGACACGAACCTAACACGAAATTCGCGGGTTTAGGTTTCGTCTAAACGGGTTCGGGTCAGTTTCGGGTTGAACACGCGAATCCGTTTAGGTTTACGGGTCATGTTCGGGTCAACCTGGTCGGGTTGGCGGGTTGACCCGTTTAACACATTTATACTATATTATATTTTTTTACAATATATTTTATCTCATAAATTAAATGGGACGTGTATTTTATGCCATTATTATAACTTAAAAGGAGAAATTAACATAGCTTTTATAATTTAAATATGATATTATTATATACATTTGTGTTTTTAAGTAATTTTTAATTTTAATATATTAGTTTTAGAAAAAAAATTAAAAAATTCGGGTCAAACCGGTCGTGTTCGGGTCAACCCACAAAACTTCGGGTCGTGTTCGGGTTCATATATATGATACGATTTTCGGGTTCGGGTCGGGTTCGGGTTCGTGTAAAATTTTTTGGTTCGGATCGGGTTGAACCCGCCAACCCGCGAACACGACCCGTTTAGCACCCCTACGTTTAATCATAAAATAAATCAACCGCTTAAATAAGTTCATTAAGTTCAGAACATTCGATGAAGGTTCATAAAACCTAACTAACTAACTATATATATATATATATATATATATATATATATTGGATGGAATATGAGAAAACTAGTTTAAATGAAAATACCAAAAAACTAACTAAAAGAGCCTAAAAAACATATCATTTTTTATAATAAAATCGCTATATATAATATATAAAAAAATAAAAAAAAGTTATACTACACATATGTATTAATATGAAAAAACCTAAACCACCTACTCCATCCCAAAAAATCCACCCCCGTACGTAAACCCCTCAGAAACCTAAAACTAAACCCTAAAGGTAAACCCCCAAAAAAGCTAAACCCCCACCCGTACCCCTTAAAAAACCTAAACCCCCACCCGCACCCCCACCCCCCCAAACCTAAACCCCCTCCCCCTCACACCCAAAAACCTAATCCTAAACCCCCAAAAAACCTAATCCTAAAAGCTAAATTAAACTCAAAAGCTAAATCTAAGCATATAATGTAAATGTGCAACACAAACATATAATGCACATGTGCAGTACAAGTTTTCTTTTTGAAAAAAAAGTTTATTTTATACATATAAAATTTTATAAAATAATTGTAAAAAAATTGGTATTTTTTAGGATTTTTTTAGTTAGGTTTTTAGTTTTCTTATTTATACGTAGTTTTCTCTCATTTATATGTAGTTTTCTCATGATCCTTTCCCTATATATATATAGGTAAAAATATAAAACGAAAACCCACTTGAGTTGAGAAAACCCAAAATTAATTCAAATTCAAAATTTTTTTACACTTATTATTATTATTCGAATACAATGTTAGAAATTTAACTTACACATTTAAATTTACCTGAATTCGTAAATAAAGAAAATTTACACATGTTTAAGTTTGCCTTTTACAAGTGTGTAAATTTGCACGTGTAAAAGATCTAATGAGAGTAATTTTGAGAGGAGAAATGAATTATTTGATATAGTAATTCTTTTATTGATGTTGTATCTTTATTACAATGAGGTTTGTATTAAAAATGGTTTTGATTGGTTTTTTTATTCGTTCTCACGGTTTTCGCATATTGAGAATCGTGATAACCAATTTGAACACAAAGAAATACCTAAAAAATCTAAAAAACACACAATTTTTTAATGGTTTTTTTAAAATCGCTATATTTCATCACTAAAAAAACTTTTTTTTCGAGTAACAATTATCGATCCACATGTGCATATGTATCATTTCTTTGACAAATTCTGTAATACATTAACATTAGTAGACAATTACACTTTCATTTACACTACCATTCGTAATACACTACTTTTTACATTACCAATATTAAAAATGCATATGTGCATTATTATGTATAACCATGTTATAACGTGTTTTGGTAAAAAAGTTTGTGATTTTGAATGATGAAGCAGGCCCATATACATGTTTTTTGGTTAATTATATCTAGTAGTTGACGGTTTGGTTATATTTGTCACTTTATGATATAATATATTGTTTGGATTGTATGAAGAGTGTTGATGTACATGTGTATAAGGTGAAAATATTATACATATTGGTAATGATATTGTATTATGGATGGTAGTAGGTAATGGTATTGTATTATGGATGGTAGGAGGTAATGGTAGTGTATTATCGATGGTGTGATAGATGAAAGGGAAAGTCTATTCAAAGTAGTCTACCAAAACACGTTATAACATGTTCATACATATAGGCACGTGTGTATTTCTAATATTGGTAATGTAAAAAGTAGTGTATTACGCATGGTAGTGTAAATAAAAGTGCAATTGTCTAATATTGGTAATGTATTACGGAATTTGTCAAAGAAATGATAAATATGCACATGTGCATCGATAATTGTTACTCGATTTATTTTTTGTTTTTTAGTGACGAAATATAGCGATTTTAACAAAAATATTTGAAAAAATTTTTGTTTGTTTTTTTAGATTTTATGTATTTTTGGTTGTTTTCACATTTGTTCTCGTAATAAAGGGTGGTGTCTAATGGATCCTTCTCCTATATATATATATACATATATATATATATATAGTGAAGAGTTCAAATGAGAAGAAAAAATTTGTAAGAATAAAAGAATAACTTTTAAACCAATAGGAATTCTCCATTTACTTGATTTAATGTGTGTATTTAATGTTATGAAAAAGGACATATAGGTAAATCTATAATTATCATTAATTAGCTAATTAATTAAACTTGTAACTCATTTTTTTTCATATACTCTTTCAAGATAAAATAATTTACGGTGTAGGACAATTTTCGACATGTGTAGGATAAATTTTAGTATGTGCAGGAGAAATTTTAGAATGTGTATGGTAAATTTACATGTGTGTAGGGTGAATTCTGGTAAATGTAAGACATATGTAGGATAAATTTTGAAATGTGTAGGATAAAATGTTTTTACTTTATTAATGAGAGATAACATAATTAATGAGAGGAGTTATAAACTATTTAATGTTTTACCATTATGCACTTTCTTTTTTCTTCTCACATTAAATTTCTTCTCAAATGAACCTTCCCATATATATATATATATATATATATATATATATATATATATATATATATATATATATATATAGGATTCGATTCAAGGAGGAACCACTACCAGTTGTGAGAACCATGAGAACTCCTCCCATCCAATAGAATTTTAACACATCATCTATAATCAATTTAATTTAAAAGAGTATTTTAGTCTTTTACAATTAATGTCACATCACATATCTCTTATATCTAAAGCACCTCACATAATCATTTATATGTCTAAATATCTCTCTACTTTCATCTCTTTTATACGTGTTATATTGAAATTTGAGAAAAAATATCTTATGTTTTATATTCAAACACCAAAATGATTACGTAATTTAAAAAATAAAAAATATTAAAAATGATATCTATTTCTTTTTGCTCTATTTTCCCTAATTACGACGGAATGTTTTTTTATAAAATGCAAGCTATATTTGTCTTATATGTTTATTAGAAAATGCAAAATTATCGAAAGTGTATATATTTTTTGACAATGTGCGTAAAAAAGTTTTGACAACGTTTGTAAAAAAAAGTTTTGACAACCTGCGTAAAAAATGTTTGATTATGTGCGTAAACATTTACACGAAGTGAATATGAGAACACCACTATGTAAAAAATAAATAAAAAATGTTTTGATAACGTGCATAAAAAAGTTTTTTACGACCCTGATTGCCGACCCGAGCTTCTCTAAACGTCACGGGTAAATTTAATTTTCAAATGTATGTAAAAACGGAAGGCATACGTTTGAAAAATGTTTTTACGTAAGTTGTCGAATTTAAAATATCTTTTTTGCGCACAGTGTCGAATGAAAAAATGTTTTTTACGCCCTTAATCGTCGGTCGAAGCTCCTCTAAATGTCATGCGTATATCTATTTTTCAAATGTATGTAAAAATGGCACGCGTAAATGTTTAGTTTTTACATACGTTTGGAAAATTGTTTCTCGTACGTTGTCGAATGTAAAAGAAATTTTGCGCACGGTGTCGAATGTAAAAAAGTGTTTTTTATTACACATGATAAAAGAATGTTTTTTACGCCCTGATCGCCGGCCCGAGTTCCTCTAAATGTTTGTGGAATGTAAACGTTCTGTTTTTTTCTTTAATTTCCGTAGGTGTTGGGGCTTTTACATTCAAATGACGAGGTTAACGAAAAAAATAAAGATCAAGATAAGAGATTGAAGACGTTTTCTTTTCATATATGTAATGTAATTTTTTTGTATAAAAATCATGTGTTATGATTAATTCTTTTTTAATAGATAAACGTAAATATTGTTGACATGAAGAGTGATGTAGTCTATGATGTTTGATTATTACTCAAATTTTCTAAAATACCCTTCTTGCACTATTTATTCTTTTTTAATCAATAAAATCATTACAAGACAAATCAAACTTAAACAATTCAATCTCAACCACTCATACATAAAATATCTAGGGTGGATAGTTCCTACAGTTCTTACATCTAAAGGTGGTTCCTATTTTAACCAATCTATATATATATATCAAATATTGCATACACATAATATATATTGCACATGTGTAATATAAATTACATATATGTATATATCATATGTTTTACATGTTTAATACATATTACACATGTAATGTATGATATACTACACATTGGTAACCTATGATATATTACATATATGAAATATATATCGCACATATGCAATATATGATATATTTCATAAGTGCAACATATCAATATTGTGTATAATGCATATGCGCAACACATTATATTGCATATATTGCATTTATATAATATATTGCATATATGTAAGATATGATATATTACATATATTTAATATAGAGTTTTTGAGTTTTCTCCCTGACGATGAATTAACAAATCCTGGTCATTGATTTACATCACAAATCGTTTGATGATCAATTGAAGTTTGTAAATCAAATTTGAAGGATTGCAAAAGATTAAAAGTGTTCTAATTCATATGTATTTGATTTTGACTACTATGATTATAGAGGTTGCTTCCATTGAAGTTACAAATCTTAATTTCTGCCAGGGTTACGATTCCTTTTTTCTTGTTGATTGAAGCTAGTGAATCTCATTTGTTTCTTATTTAGGTTTTGTGTTTTGTCAATCAATCGATTCATTTTTTTATTCACAAGCACCATTCTATATTGTAATATGTTTCTGATAAGTTTTTGAGTAATACGTTTAATGAATAAATCTAACTATATTGTAATATTTAACTTTGATAAGTTACAAAACGATTCATTTTTTGATTCACAAGCATCATTCTATAGCGTCATTCATTAACAACAAACTGATTCATCCAAAACTAAATCAACCCAAAACCATTTAAAACTTAACCGAATTTCATACTCTGTTTTTAGTTGGAGTAAATCTATTTCACTAACGTAGCTTGAAGGTTATTAAAGATGAACGGTCTAGAGTTCGAGTGTAGAAGTCCGTATTGAGACATCAAGTTATGCAATCCGATTGACGTTTTGACACATGCATACAACACCAAGAAGTTTCAATTTATTTTCTAGAGTTAAGGTCCAAAATATTTATAATTTTTTCTGTCAAGAGCATGACGTTATTACCTAAAAGCGTATATACAAAGTCATATACAAAAGGACACGATTAAAGTGTTTTGGATTACATAGTTGATTTCCAAAATGCTCTATTAGACAACCCGAGACTTGAAAAACCCAAAATCATTCCCTCCAACACGGACGTCTAGCTTCGTATGAGCATATTGCCTTAAACAAGCGTATGGCCAACGTACTGTGGTAGATTTGAGCGTAGAGCTTCACCGAGAGGTGTATAGTACAGTGGGGTGGTCTACGATACATTGCCCATGCTACATAGGCTTGTGCACTCCCTATTAATAGCAGAATTATCAATCAAAACATAGGTAATTTTACAACTACTTATTAGTTGATATATCCACCATAAGAAACATCAATCAATACATAAAAATAAACAATATACGCACACGTTCATCTTGTTTACTAAAGCATATGTGAATTTATCCTCAGAGATTCAAGGATCTACGTTTTAATCTACATTTTTAATCCTTGATCTACTTTTTAATCTACTTTTAATATCCATTGAGGCTCGTAACCTCTTAGTTTCAGGATATAATCCCCTAAGACTCCCTTGCGACGCGTACGTATTGGTGTTCTTTAATCCCTTAAGGCTGGTTATCTCATTGAGCTTTTTAGTACTCATCCCTCGAGACTTTAGTCTCGTTCACACATACATATATAACTAAAAGAATCACATTGAACACAAAACACACAACCAATAGTATTTATCATAGTGAAGTCAAAGTAGTTATTTAGGTATTAGCTAGTCAACAACTTAGCATATATCTTAATATTGTAGGTTCATGCATCTCTTAGGATTCATTTAACATCAAATGAGTACCATAAACGTTGAGTAAATTACACAAAACATCCTTTATGTTTCCTCAAACTTGCAGGTTCCAGCCTTAATGTTTAAAAGTTGCTAAAAACAGCCTTTAAGTTTATTTTTGTTGCAGGTTCAATCCTTTACAGCTAACCACGTTATTTTCTTCAGTTAAGTTCCCTCACATGCATAACATGTGAGGGCATATTCGTCATTTTGGTTGATCTTCCACCCACTTCAATTATAAAAAAAGAATATTTAAGTTTTAACCTAGTTTAAACAAAGTTTGGTAAAACGTACGCGACTACAGAGGAGCACGATTACCGTTTGATAGTGTTTAAGTCTAACTTGCGGCGTCCTAAGCGTCACCAGTTGCTGGATCCGACTACTGAACACGGTGTTACGAAGTTCTCTGATTTGACGGCATCGGAGTTCCGTCAGAGGTATCTAGGGTTGAAGAGTCGTTTCCGTCTGATGCGAATAAGGCGCCGATTCTTCCAACTGATGATAATCCTGAAGAGTTTGATTGGCATGATCAAAATCTGTGTTAATCTTTACAGCTTAGTGGGCTAGCTTAACAAGATTCCTATCTTAATTTCGGGTTCGCCGGAATCCGGCGAAGTTGCCGGAGAAGAAGACCGGAAAAGAGGGTGTTTGGTTTTTAAAGTTTGGTTTTATTGCACATTAGTCCATGCGGTTAGATTTTTTTTAAAATAGGTTAAACCTTAAATATTCTTTTTTCTTATAATTGACGTGGGTGAAGATTAACCAAAATGACGAATATACCCTCACATGTTATGCATGTGAGGGAACTTAACTGAAGAAAATAACGTGGTTAGCTGTAAAGGATTGAACCCGCAACAAAAATAAACTTAAAGGCTGTTTTTAGCAACTTTTAAACATTAAGGCTGGAACCTGCAAGTTTGAGAAAACATAAAGGATGTTTTGTGACATTTACTCTAAACGTTTGGTTTATTAATTCTACTTATTTGTTGATTTGCTAATATGCCAATACTCAACTATACTAATTCTTAAAGTTATCCTTATGATTAACAGGCAACTTAAAACAACATTCTTAACATTTTTTCTGAGGCTCAAATGACCATGCAATGTTTAACCCAAAATCACCCAATTTGACCCAATTAGGTTAAATTCTCCTCAAGAACACATAGAGGGATTTCTCCCAATTAACTAAACTTTAGTATCGAAACAACTTACACCATCAAAAGAGTTGTTTTAGAATTCATGTACATCCTTACAAGTATATCATTTTCAGAATCATAGTTTTATATCAAATCCATAAAAAACCCCCAAGATTTCCACTAAACCAAAATATCACATAAATCTTCATAAATCACAAGCAATTGCTCTAAGTCTATAACTTATCCAACAATACCCTTATTTGTGTATACCCTGATATCTTCAATAAACCTGTTTAAATTAAGTTGAGATGAACCCCAATCTTCTATAGCTTTTTCAGCCATTTGTTTTAAATATTTAGCCTTTTCTCTTCTTTCCTCTCCTTTTCCTTCATCCATAACTATCTTTACAGCTTTACAAACATCCTCCTTTTTCACTTGCATCACACCAGCATCTTCATCCTCTAAATGGAAAACTCTTTGAGCCTCAACTCCCACACCAATACCCAACACTTGTACAACCAATCTTTCATTAAAAAACTGTTCAGCAAACTGTGGCCATGTGATCATCGGCACACCAGCGCAAACCCCTTCAATAGTCGAGTTCCATCCACAATGTGTCAAGAACGCACCCACAGCTCGGTGGGACAGTATCAAAACTTGTGGTGCCCACCCGCGAATCAAAACACCTCTACCTTTTACTCGTGACTCAAACCCATTTTCACCCAACCATTTCTCTATTTCTTCTGTTCTACTTCCACCTTTCACAACCAAAATAAACGGAAATTGTGAATCTTCTAAGCCTAAAGCGAGTTCTATAAACTGAAGTGGTGTCAGTCGTGTAAGGCTTCCTAAACATGCATAGATCACACTGCGGTTATGTTGTAAATCCAGCCATTTCATGCATTCTTGGTTGATAACATCTTTGCTTCCACGTTGCGCTCTATCCAAATCATTCTTACTTGAATTCGAAAATGTCCAATACACCAAACTCTACCTTCTTTTATCTTTTTAAACTCATCAACATATTATGCTTCCAACTCATCAAAACTGTTTATAAGCGTCCCGTATGCTCCTAACTCCACTTCCCTAATCCGTTCACGTACGGATTTCAATTCCTTCGCTTTCGCACTACTTACAGGATTAAATAATCCGGGAAGTTGTGACTTCATCATGGATATGTTATCCGGTAAACCAGGTAGCACAAACTGATCCAAATCACCCAACTTTTCATGAACCTTGGAAACCTAAAGATTATGTGTGGCTAACTGAGTAAAACAACTCATGTTACACCCCGACCCGCAGCGGAAAAGGTGATCGAGGCATGATTGGGTTATCATCAAAGCTCATGACATTTATTATAACGTTTCATATTCATTAATACAATTTAATTGGAAATATACAATCATAATTACATCATGTCCTAAACATCATTCTAGGCTTCATTGTTTTCTTCTAAGGCATTTCCTATGTTTTCCTTGCTTCATCCTGTTCACCTGTATCATGTGTAAAAATGGTTTTTGGATCAACAAAAAGTTGGCGAGTGAATCCTATGAAAAACATTTGAACAAGTTTATTGAAATGATTATAAAATAAAGTGCACAACCACACATGAGTAAAAATAGATGTAAACTTATTCACCAATCATTTAATATTAAATAATGCACACACGAACAATAATGGATTTGTTTTGAGGCACGCGTTGCTCAACTCGTCTCCCACGAGGAACTGATGGGCCTAATGAATGAATTGCATATAACTTGACAATATGAAATACATAACTACAAACAATATATACAATCTAAGTTTAGATCACAATATGGTATGGCACAAGTTTAAATAAACGAGTTAATTTTAGTGACACATGACACACCCCAAAACGTGTAATTAAAAAGGGGAGTTGTAAGATTCACTCACCTTGGGTGCGTTCGGTTGATGATGTTGAATGCGCACGAAGTTGGTTTTAACCACGAGTGAAACTAACCTAGATAATGGCATTATGGTTCGGTAAGTAAGTGGATTTATTAATCAATTTTAGTAGGATTGTTGGATATATTTTTGTGAGTTTAAGGCTATTTTCTAACCTTAAAATTGTTATTTTTAAGTATTTTTAATGTAAATAAATAAATAAAAGTAATAAAAAAATATTAATTTTTTTGACTGTTGACCTGTTGACCGTTGACTTGTTGACCGATTTTATTGTATAATTGTGTGCGCCGGGTGAGGCTCGAACCCGAGACCTCCCGTTCGCGTGCACGCAGCTCTACCAACTGAGCTACGTGTCTAACCCGAAATATTTCTGTTTTTAATTATATTTATATACTAATTGAATTAATCCGAAAATCATTTATTTCAAAAACGATTTTAATTACTCGCTCGGTGCTCTCCACATGTCTCGAACCCGGGACCTGTGGGTTAGGTTAACACACAGTCCACCGCTGGACTGTGTGTCTAACTTGTTAAATAATCTGATTTTTATTATACTTATATGCAAACTAAATAATTTCGTTTCTGCTTTATATAAAAAGTTTGATAATTGTCCGGACCGGTGCGGTAGTCTGGACTTGAACTCGTGACATGTGGTTTAAACGTTCACACAGTCCACCACTGGACTGTGTGTCTATCTTGGTTATTATTTCGGTTTTTATTAAACTTAACTTCTATTGCAGTGAATCCGGTTCGGTAAAAAAAAAGGAACATTTTTATTAAGGCGAGTGTGCGTGGGACAAGAATCGAACTCGGGACGTAAGCGTATTTTATTTGCACACAGTCCACCGCTGGACTGTGTGTCTAACCCGGGATATATCTTGATTTTAATTAAACATATACACAACTGATAACTCTGTCTTCTTTGTTAAACTTAACCAGAAACGGAAGTCCGACGGGTTCGAAGATTTAATCAAGTTCTTTAGTGTCTTGTGATTAATTACAGGTGTGATAAATAAAAAGAACGAGCGATTAAGTGTAAGATAAACCGAACAGTGGCTCCTCTGTTTCGCCGGCGAAACTCCGGTGACATCAGATGATTCCGGCGACGTGTGTCCTGCGGCAGAGGGTCTTCAGGGAGCTTGAGATGAGTGTGGGTGGCTTCGGTATGAGCTCTGGGGGTTCAGTTTTTAGAGTGATGCACAGAGGTGAAAAGGTTCGGTTTTCCGGCGAGTTGCAGAAATTCTCCGGCGAGTGAAATTACGTCAGGAAAGAGTGTGATTGTGAGCGAAAAAGCTAACAGAGGTTAGATGGGGTATTTATAGGGCAGAACATCGACGTATTTAGTCCGTTTACCGTCTTGATTCGTCGGTCAATAAGTTTTCCGGCGGTTATGACTTGCGTCGCGGGTTCAGATGTCGGTTATAACCGATGTAGTAGTTAAGGCTTCGGTTAAAACTGAAGAAACCGTCCAATCTCGGCGAAATCGTCGGGATTTCCGACGACTGCGATTAGGCGCGTCGGTTTTGAATTCGAGACTTATGTTATGTATTAATTGTTTCCAATAATGAACAAGAAACACAAGTGGCGCAGTGGTTTGATGGATGAGTGTTAAGTCATTTGTTGAATCCGGTTGACCCGGGTTCGAAACCCGGCTACGCCCTTTTATTTTTATTTCATTGTTTTAAATACTTTTTCAAATATAACTTATATATTCCAATATACTTATTAATTATGTATCGTTTAAAATTAATTTGGACATTAAATACGCAACGAAATTTTTAACTGATTGTTCGGTTAATAAACGGAGCGGGTTTGGTAAATCCGGTTTTTGACGGATGTTACAGTATCCCCAGCTTTTTAGAAATTTCGTCCCGAAATTTAAGTAGTGATATATTTGTCTAAAAATGATGGTGTTTAGTTTGACAGTTACATACTTAGAAAAGGAGTAAGAGTTTAAGTTTTTGTTTGAGGCGGTAACGTCCCTTGTAAGGGTTAAGTACCCTGTTACAGGAATCGCTTTTTGTTGCCTACGGTAAAAATATTGATAAGCAGAGTTGATTCACTAAATATGATATCATGCGTAAGAGTTTTGATATGTTTGGGAAGATATGATTATATCCTAAAGCAAAACTTCTAATACTACAACCTACATGGAACTTCTCATAACCGTCTAACAATGCCTCTGATCCTTTGACAATAATACTTATATATAGGAAGTACCAGTGGCGTATCCACCATATTCTTGTCAAATTTTCATTGGTTTTATCAGTAAGTTATGATTGGTTCTATGATGTGACTCTAGAACATAAATAAACGCCACAACCAATGTACCAAGAAATTACTAAATCCTACATAGAACTTCTCATAACCGCCTGACAATGCCTCTGATCCTTTGACAAGAATACTTATATATAGGAAGTACCTGCGGCGTATCCACCATATTCTTGTCAAATTTTCCTTGGTTTTATCAGTAAGTTATGATTGGTTCTATGATGTAACTCTAGAACATAAATAAACACAACAACCAATATCTGAGTCCAAATTCTGATAGCATACATGTTTGAATGGTGACATTTCCTCTCTCGTTTGTTATGATGGAGAGGTTAGTTTATGTAGAAATAGAACACAATCCAATTTCTTTAAATGGCGAGATTATATGAATGTAACACAAATTTCAACCAAGACAATACTAAATCCTACATGGAACTTCTCATAACCGCCTGATAATGCCTCTGATCCTTTGGCGAGAATACTTATATATAGGAAGTACCAGCGGCGTATCCACCATATTCTCGTCAAATTTTCATTGACTTTATCCGCAAGTTATGATTAGTTCTATGTGACTCTACAACAAACACAACAACCAATACTTGAGTCTTAATTCTGATAGTATCCATGTTTGAATGATGACAATACCTCTCTCGTTTGTTGTGATGGAGAGGTTAGTCATTGTGGAAGTGAGACGTAGCTCAACTTCTTTAACTGATGAAATTGAAATACACTGAAATGTATGATGAACAAACTTTGACCAAAACATACTAAATCCTACATGGAACCTCTCATAACCGCCTGATAATGCCTCCGATCCTTTGACAAGAATACTTATATATAGGAAGTACCAGCGGCGTATCCACCATATTCTCGTCAAATTTTCATTGACTTTATCCGCAAGGTATGATTAGTTCTATGTGACTCTACAACAAACACAACAACCAATACTTGAGTCTTAATTCTGATAGTATCCATGTTTGAATGATGACAATAACTCTCTCGTTTGTTGTGATGGAGAGGTTAGTCATTGTGGAAGTGAGACATAGCTCAACTTCTTTAAATGATGAAATTGAAATACACTGAAATGTATGATGAACAAACTTTGACCAAAACATACTAAATCCTACATGGAACCTCTCATAACCGCCTGATAATGCCTCCGATTCTTTGACAAGAATACTTATATATAGGAAGTACCAGCGGCGTATCCACCATATTCTTGTCAAATTTTCATTGACTTTATCCGCAAGCTATGATTAGTTCTATGTGACTTTACAACAAACACAACAACCAAAACTTGAGTCTTAATTCTGATAGTATCCATGTTTGAATGATGACAATACCTCTCTCGTTTGTTGTGATGGAGAGTAGTCTATGTAGAAATGGAATACAATCCAATTTCTTTAAATGATAAGATGCCATAAATGCTAAATCAGTAAGTACAAAACAAACTTCAATCAAGACAATGCTAAATTCCACATGGAACTTCTCATAACCGCCAGATAATGCCTCTGATCCTTTGGCAAGAATACTTATATATAGGAAGTACCAGCGGCGTATCCACCATATTCTTGTCAAATTTTCATTGGCTTTATCCTTAAGTTATGATTGGTTCTATGTGATTCTAAAACATAAACAAACACAATCAACCAAAACTTGAGATAACATAAAGAAAAACATAAAACTAAACGATTGAAGTTGAATCTCGATTTTCGGTGAAGGGGACTAGTTGAGTGGTTTCGTTTGGGCCGTCATTATCTTCAACAGGATTGGCGTTGATGTTGAAAACTCTTCCTCTTGCTGGTGGCCTAGCGATTTGGTTTCCTTGATTTGCTTGGTTAACTGGGTTTGCTTGAGCTTGGGCGTTTATGATGTTAACCAATCGAGGGCACGTGTTTCTATAGTGGGTAGGGTCGCCACAATTGAAACAAGCTCGAACATATGGGAACATGGGGTATTGAGGTTGTTGATAGGTTTGGATCATGTTTTGAGTAGGGGGAGAGATTTGGTTTTGAGGGGTGCGGCAAACCTTGCTCAAATGACCATAGCGTCCACAATTTGAACATAGTCGACAAGGTAAGGTAAGGGGATGGTGATAAAAACAGGTGTTACATCGAGGGTGAGGTCCAAGGTATGGTTTCTTATTTGGGTAAGTTGAGTTGGGTGCTACTTGAGTGATTGGGATAGCTTGGATGGGTATGGCTTGTGAAATTGGTTGATTACGTTGAGTAGTAGCGAAAAGTTGCCCATCTCGTTTTCTCTTAAAAGTGGGTTGAGAAGGGGATTCGGTTTGGGTGGAGTTTGAAGTTTCAGTCGATGCCTTATCCTTCTTCTTCTCCTCCTTGAAGTCTTTGTTCCGGATTCGGTTTTCAGTGAGCTCTGTAGCTAACTCCATTGCTGCTTCCAAAGTTGCAGGCGTGGTACTTATTACAGAGTCTTGAATTTTTTACGGAAGACCTCGAATGTAGTGCTCGATCAAACGGTAGAGGGGAGTGAACAAGTTGGGAACCATTTGATTTAACTCGAGGAATCTTTTGTTGTATGTGGTGTGGTCCCCTTCCTTTTGCTTCAACGAATAGAACTCATCTTCTAATTTCTTGATTTCGCTCCTTGGGCAAAACCGTCTTGTCATGATTTCCTTCAACTCTTCCCAAGTCAAAGTCATAGCATCGTCAACGCCTCGTTTGGCCTTCTCTGTATTCCACCAAGTAAGTGCTATTCCATATAAACGACCGGTAGCATATCGCACTTTGCGATCATCGGGGCAATCGCAGTTTAGAAAAGTGTTCTCCATTTCTTCAAACCAATGAAGGAGAGCGGTGACACCTTCAGTCCCTTCGTATTTTGGAGGGTCGCCGGATTTGAAATGCTTGTAGGTGCATTTAGTGGTATTTGGGGGAGGGTTGATAACATTTTGATCTTCTTGGTTGACAGGATTAGCGGTAAGGGCTTGTTGGACTTGAATTACAATGTTGGGTATTACGGCAGTCATTTGTTGAGCGATTAGGGCAGCTATGCGCTCGCGGGCTTTTCCTGCTCTCATCTTCCTACGGGCGAGGCTAGAAGACATCTACAAGGAATACGTATCATGAGTATGAGTTGGATGTTTTTGGGATCATGGGTCGTACTTAGGAATGAACATCCATAAAATAAATATAGAAAAATAAATCTACTACATCCATAGGATGTCTTGGGCTTTGCTCGTCATTGGGCCTTGCATGCCGCCATACTTCACCTTCGTAATCATGTGGGCCCCCATGAATACCGGGTTTTTCATATGGTTCGCATGTGTTAGCCTGGTTACGTACACTAAAACCCGGAGAAAATCGAGAAATATGTATATAACGTATGATATTTGGAATGTGTCCAGGTGTGGACACGGTGTTACCTCAAAGTGGGGTTAGTTCGAACGACGTTTGGTGTGGCATGCTTTGGCCTAATAGGTCCTTCGTACTCTCATCGTTAGTCCCCAGGTAGGCAAACTGGTCCGTTATATTGGATTTATACGAAAGCCAACCTAGACAGGACGTTCCGACTACCGGTACTTGTACCCTTCCAGTTACTACATGCCCGTCGCAGAACTTACTTTGATGAGATTTGAAAATTGTGACAAAATCTTTGAATAACAAAAGTATGAAGATGATTTGAATATATGAACATTGAAATATGTATGATGAATGTGTATGTAAGTATGTATGTTTGACTGTAAGTATAAACAAATATGAAACAAATAAACATCATAAGTTTGTATGTAACCACCTAAACAATTAAAATTTAGGCAACTATAGTATAGGCTCTAAGGGTCTAAGAACATATCCTATATCCCTATAGTCATGGCTCTGATACCAATCTGTCACACCACGACCCGCAGCGGAAAAGGTGATCGAGGCATGATTGGTTTATCATCAAAGCTCATGACATTTATTATAATGTTTCATATTCATTAATACAATTTAATGGGAAATATACAATCATAATTACATCATGTCCTAAACATCATTCTAGGCTTCATTATTTTCTTCTAAGGCATTTCCTATGTTTTCCTTGCTTCATCCAGTTCACCTGTATCATGTGTAAAAATGGTTTTTGGATCAACAAAAGTTGGCGAGTGAATCCTATGAAAAACATTTGAACAAGTTTATTGAAATGATTATAAAATAAAGTGCACAACCACACATGAGTAAAAGTAGATGTAAACTTATTCACCAATCATTTAATATTAAATAATGCACACACGAACAATAATGGATTTGTTTTGAGGCACGCGTTGCTCAACTCGTCTCCCACAAGGAACTGATGGGCCTAATGAATGAATTGCATATAACTTGACAATATGAAATACATAACTACAAACAATATATACAATCTAAGTTTAGATCACAATATGGTATGGCACAAGTTTAAATAAACGAGTTAATTTTAGTGACACATGACACACCCCAAAACGTGTAATTAAAAAGGGGAGTTGTAAGATTCACTCACCTTGGGTGCGTTCAGTTGATGATGTTGAATGCGCACGAAGTTGGTTTTAACCACGAGTGAAACTAACCTAGATAATGGCATTATGGTTCGGTAAGTAAGCGGATTTATTAATCAATTTTAGTAGGATTGTTGGATATATTTTTGTGAGTTTAAGGCTATTTTCTAACCTTAAAATTGTTATTTTTAAGTATTTTTAATGTAAATAAATAAATAAAAGTAATAAAAAATATTAATTTTTTTGACTGTTGACCTGTTGACCGTTGACTTGTTGACCGATTTTATTGTATAATTGTGTGCGCCGGGTGAGGCTCGAACCCGAGACCTCCCGTTCGCGTGCACGCAACTCTACCAACTGAGCTACGTGTCTAACCCGAAATATTTCTGTTTTTAATTATATTTATATACTAATTGAATTAATCCGAAAATCATTTATTTCAAAAACGATTTTAATTACTCGCTCGGTGCTCTCCACATGTCTCGAACCCGGGACCTGTGGGTTAGGTTAACACACAGTCCACCGCTGGACTGTGTGTCTAACTTGTTAAATAATCTGATTTTTATTATACTTATATACAAACTAAATAATTTCGTTTCTGCTTTATATAAAAAGTTTGATAATTGTCCGGACCGGTGCGGTAGTCTGGACTCGAACTCGTGACATGTGGTTTAAACGTTCACACAGTCCACCACTGGACTGTGTGTCTATCTTGGTTATTATTTCGGTTTTTATTAAACTTAACTTCTATTCCAGTGAATCCGGTTCGGTAAAAAAAAGGAACATTTTTATTAAGGCGAGTGTGCGTGGGACAAGAATCGAACTCGGGACGTAAGCGTGTTTTATTTGCACAGAGTCCACCACTGGACTGTGTGTCTAACCCGGGATATATCTTGATTTTAATTAAACATATACACAACTGATAACTCCGTCTTCTTCGTTAAACTTAACCAGAAACGGAAGTCCGACTGGTTCGAAGATTTAATCAAGTTCTTTAGTGTCTTGTGATTAATTACAGGTGCGATAAATAAAAAGAACGAGAGATTAAGTGTAAGATATACCGAACAGTGGCTCCTCTGTTTCGCCGGCGAAACTCCGGTGACAGCAGATGATTCCGGCGACGTGCGTCCTGTGGCAGAGGGTCTTCAGGGAGCTTGAGATGAGTGTGGGTGGCTTCGGTATGAGCTCTGGGGGTTCAGTTTTTAGAGTGATGCACAGAGGTGAAAAGGTTCGGTTTTCCGGCGAGTTGCAGAAATTCTCCGGCGAGTGAAATTACGTCAGGAAAGAGTGTGATTGTGAGCGAAAAAGCTAACAGAGGTTAGAGGGGGTATTTATAGGGCAGAACATCGACGTATTTAGTCCGTTTTCCGTCTTGATTCGTCGGTCAATAAGTTTTCCGGCGGTTATGACTTGCGTCGCGGGTTCAGACGTCGGTTATAACCGATGTAGTAGTTAAGGCTTCGGTTAAAACTGAAGAAACCGTCCAATCTCGGCGAAATCGTCGGGAATTCCGACGACTGTGATTAGGCGCGTCGGTTTTGAATTCGAGACTTATGTTATGTATTAATTGTTTCCAATAATGAACAAGAAACACAAGTGGCGCAGTGGTTTGATGGATGAGTGTTAAGTCATTTGTTGAATCCGGTTGACCCGGGTTCGAAACCCGGCTACGCCCTTTTATTTTTATTTCATTGTTTTAAATACTTTTTTAAATATAACTTATATATTCCAATATACTTATTAATTATGTATCGTTTAAAATTAATTTGGGCATTAAATACGCAACGAAATTTTTACTGATTGTTCGGTTAATAAACGGAGCGGGTTTGGTAAATCCGGTTTTTGACGGATGTTACAACTCATCCCATCAAACACAACCCACGGAATTCGAAACTTGTTAGCAACATCTGCCGTCCATGATAAATTTTTGTCAGAAATGATGCAACATGGTGTAGGTTTGAGGTTGTTAAACATATCTTCTAATGGTTGTTGAAGTGTTGCATATGCATCTATGAAGTTTTTGGATAGTTTGAACGTGGGTAGATCGTCTACACATTCACATCCATCGGGTAACCCGTAGTTAGCGGCTGGGAACTGAAGCCGGAGGAGTTTAAGCGGAAGGCCGGACGCTATGGCGCGGTGGAGGACCGTGGCATAGCGTTCGGCGTTTCGGGGGTGTGATGACTATGGTGACTGTGACGGAGTGTTGTGCTATGAGTTTGGCCATGTCTACCATTGGGATGAGGTGACCTGGACACATTAAGGGTATGATAAGAAAATGAAGATTGGAAGTCATTTGTGGGAATGTTGTACATGTTAAGAGTTATGAGTAGTTGGGGTTTTATACTTTATAATCCCGTCTAAAACTTTGCAATGTCAACTGTAGATTATTTCATGTACCGTGATGCTATATGATAAGATTGAATAAATAAATAATTTCATGTATCGTGATGCTATATGATAAGATTGAATAAATAAATAAATAAAACTAGAAACTACTCAAGTTTGAGTATCAAAATTTTTATAATTTTTATAACCGTTTTGTACTGAAAACTGAAAAGATTAAATATAGCAACTACAATACCAGGTTTATATTTTTTTAAATTTACTTTTAATTTATTTAAATTATAATAAAGTGTATAACTAGTTATATTCTATGTTTTTCAAAGTTTACTTTTAAGTTATTAAAATTATAATAAAGTGATACCCAGTTATATTCTATGTTTTTCAAGACTAGATCCGTCACCAAATTAGTCATCTAACAATTGTATTGGTTCGATGTTCGAATCGGTTAGGAAGACATAATTTCTATGTACATTATCATCATTATTATCTTTATCTATATGAAATTAAAGTGAGGATGAACATTGGATTAAAATTTTAGGTTTTTTTTTTCTTTTTATTTTTTAGTTATATATTAATTATTAATCTTTTTGTAAGTATTTTTAGTAATAAACAAGCAATTGATAGCTTTTTATGAATTTGTTTTTTTCTTTTTCTTATTAACAATATTTTGTTGTTATTCAATTTGATTTTTTTAATAATTTAGGTTCATTAACTAATTTTATAAAAAATCTAAAATCGTAACTATATCTATTTCTTATTTTTAACATTTCGAGTTATTTGCTAGTGGGTTGTGACGATACGTTACCGAAACATTGGATCGGCAATTTGATTTTTAGTAATAATTTGTATTCGTTAACTTTATTAAAAAGTTCTATATTCGCAACTATGTTCATTTCTTATATTAACATTCCAAGTTATTTGCTGGTGTGTTGTGAAGGTACGTTACCACAGACATTGGATCGGTATTGATTCGGTTTGTTACAATACTCATACGATACATGCACTCGGTATAGAAATCAACACGTGTTTTACGTCGACCAGAAATGATAAAAATGGACACCGATGTTGTTCGAAGAGTACAGGTTGGTTCAGATTGTCACTTGTCACGGTACTTATACCGATATTCATTTATTGTCGCAAACAAAGTTGTATAAATTAAAAACTTTCGAAACCGGCAAACCCTAAAAATAACTATGAGTACGGTATCCATGTTGATTGGTACGATACGGTAGCAATATGTTGCCGGTTTATCTAAAGAAAAAACAATATAAATAAATAGTGGTATCTCAATTGATGTTGTTTATTTGGTTTCCTTTCGGTTCGCAACTCGCAACGCTAGCAGCACAAAATCCGTTATGAAACAAGTAATCATAAAAATGAAATACATATCGGAACCGATGTTGTCCGATTCGGTATAGTATGGTAGCGATACGATGTCAGTTAATCGAAAGCAAAAACAATAAAAATAAATACTAGTACCGATACATATGTTGTTAAACCAGTTTCGATTCAATTTAGTGCGATACGACACAATATCCGTTTTCAGTAAAAATTATATCGCACTGTTAAAATAAATTAGAACGCAAACTAACCAAACCGATATCAACTTTAGAACAACATTTATACTGGTATTGGTATTCGTTTTATTGTTTTGATCGATGTAAGGTTTTCTTTTCAATTACCATAGAGAGTATCAGTATCGTAACGAACCGAACAGATACTGATCGAATTCCCGCCGCAAAACGCGGGGGAATCTCCCTAGTTTAATTTAAAATGCATGCGCACAAATAGAAAAAAAGTTTTAAATACAATAGTTCTTAAGTTACAAAGCGTTACGATATTAAATCACGCATGTTATAAAATTCAAACTGTCACACCCCGACCCGCAGCGGAAAAGGTGATCGGGGCATGATTGGGTTATCATCAAAGCTCATGACATTTATTTTAACGTTTCATATTCATTAATACAATTTAATGGAAATTTACAATCATAATTACATCAATGACCTAAACATCAGTCTAAGCTTCTTTGTTTTCTTCTATGGCATTTCCTATGTTTTCCTTGCTTCATCCTGTTCACCTGTATCATGTGTAAAAGGGTTTTTGGATCAACAAAAAGTTGGCGAGTGAATCCTATGGAAAACATTTGAACAAGTTTATTTAATTGATTATGAAATAAAGTGCACAACCACACATGAGTAAAAATAGATGTAAACTTATTCATAAATCAAATTAATATTAACCAATACACACATGAACAATAATGGGTCGTTTAGAGGCACGCGTTGCTCAACTCGTCTCTCACGAGGAACTGATGGGCCTAATGAATGAATTGCATAAACATGATAATATGAAAGACATAACTACAACAATATAAACTCAATAATACACACATGAACAATAATGGATTGGTTTTGAGGCACGCGTTGCTCAACTCGTCTACCACGAGGAACTGATGGCCTTAATGAATGAATTTCGTATAAGTTGAAAAAATGAAATACATAATTACAACAATAATAACAATCTAAGTTTAGATCACGATATGGTATGGCACAAGTTTAAATAAACGAGTTAATTATTTTGTGACACATGACACACCCCAAAACGTGTAATTAAAAAGGGGAGTTGTAAGATTCACTCACAGTGGGTGCGTTCGGTTTATGATGTTGAATGCACACGAAGTGGTTTTAACCACGAGTGAAATTAACCTAGATAATGGCATAATGTTTCGGTAAGTAAACGGATTTTATTAATCCATTTTAGTAGGATTGTTGGGTGTATTTTTGTGAGTTTAAGGCTATTTTCTAACCTTAAAAATGTTATTTTTAAGTATTTTTAATTGATTTTTAATTAAAATAAATAAATAAAAATAATAAAAAAAATTGACTTTTTTGACCGTTGACCGTTGACCTTGACTGTTTGACCGGTTCGTATGCGTGTGTGTGTGTGCTGAGTGAGGTTCGAACCCGAGACCTCCCGTACGCGTGCACGCAGCTCTACCAACTGAGCTACGTGTCTAACCCGATATATTTCTGTTTTTAATTATATTTATATATTAATTAGATTAATCAGAAAATCCTTTATTCTTTTAAAAACGATTTTAATCCAAGACTCGGTGCGCTCCACAGGTCTCGAACCCGGGACCTGTGGGTTGAGTTAACACACAGTCCACCGCTGGACTGTGTGTTTAACTTGTTATATAAACCGATTTTTATTATACTTAAATACAAACTAAGTATTTTCATTTCTGACTTATTTAAAAAGTTAGATAATTGTCCGAATCGGAGCAGTAGACCGGACTCGAACTCGTGTCCTGTGATTTAAACATACACACAGTCCACCACTGGACTGTGTGTCTAACTTGGTTATTATTCCGGTTATTATTAAACTTAACATATATATCAGTGGTGACTCCGGTTCGATTAACAAAAAAGACATTTTTATTAAGGCAGCGTGCGTGGGACAAGATTCGAACTCGAGACGTTTACGTGTTTATTGTGCACACAGTCCACCGCTGGACTGTGTGTCTAACCTGAGTTATAACTTGATTTTAATTATACTTAAACACTACAGAACTTCGTCTTCTTCGTTGATTTTAACCAGAAATGATGATTGACTGGTTCGAAGTCTTTAATCATGTTCGTTAGCGTTTTTCAGTTAGTTACAACTGAGATATAAATAAAAGAAAGAGAAATTAGGCGTAAGGTATACCGACTGGACTCCTCTGTTTCTCCGGCAGAACTCCGGCGACAGCAACAGGTTCCGGCGTCGTGTGTCTTGCAGCAGCGAGTCTTCAGAAAGCTTGAAAAGGATGTGGGTGACTTCGATATAAGCTCAGGGGGTTCAGTAAAGCTCAGAAGTGAAGGGTTCGGTTTTCCGGCGAGGTACAGAAGTTTTCCGGCCAGTGAAATTACGTCGGGTAAAGGTGCGGTTTTGAGCGAAAAAGCTTGCAGAGGTTTGAGGGGGTATTTATAAGGCAGGTTATCGATGAACTTGGTCCAATTTCCGACTTGATTCGTCGGTTAGAAAATCTCCGGCGGTTATAACTTGTGTTGCGGGTTCAGGCGTCGGTTATAACCGATGTAGGTTTAAACGTTTACGTTATAACTGAAAAAGTCGTAAATTATTGGCGAGTTAGTCGGGATTTCCGACGACTGAAATTTGGGCGCCGGTTTTTGAATTCGGAAAAGCATGTTATGAATTAAATGATTCTAATAATTAACAAGAAGCATGAGTGGCGCAGTGGTTGAGTGTGTGTGTGTTAAGTTTGTTGACCGGCCGACTGACCCGGGTTCGAAACCCGGCAGTGCCAAATCATTTTTATTTTCTGATTTTTAACAGTTTTTCAAAAACAAATTATATATTCCAATATAATAATTGATTATGTATCGTTTAAAATTATTTTGGGCATTAAATTCGCAACGAAATTTTTAACTGATTGTTCGGTTAATAAACGGAGCGGGTTTGGTAAAATCCGTTTTTGACGGATGTTACGCAAACCCTAATCACGTATGAACAAAACATAACATACGTGATTAGAGTTTACCATGTGTGATTTTCTGATTTGTTCATACGTGATTATGTATGCGTGATTATTTGATTTGTTCGTGCGTGATTATGTGGTTTCGTTCATACATGATTATGGTTTAAACTTTATAACATGTATGATTTAATATCGTATGCATCACATGTTAAGAACTATTGTACGTTAACTTTTCTCTATGTAAATATAGAACGATAGTTTAAAATATAACTTGAACTAATTTATCAATTGATATACTGATGTTAAGTTTTTAATCTTATTAAAATATAAAAAGATCTAGTTTGTTTTGCTGGTTCAACCGGATGACTTGTGTATAGGTAGTTTATAAATACTCTAGCAATCAACGGAATAACCGATCAAGCCAAATGAAAGCAATTAAAAAATAAATAAATTGATCAAATTGTACGTTTTTGGTCCAAACGATAAATTCACAGAATATCTTGTTCACATAAGATTAGAATCAAATACAAACCATATTTTATATACAAATAATAAGAATGATTTAAAAAATATTATGTGACACTCAATCAATTATTAAAAAAATGTAAAAGAATAACCTAAATAATGACATAATTCCTTGTAATTATGTTAACAATCACTTAATTCTTTGTTTGGATTTCCTTTCGTTTTTGATGTGCTGTTCTTCATAAAGAAAAATGCTGATATAATTCACGTATGTGCTAAAATCAATTATTTTGATTAATTTTCATATGCTAATATAATTCAAAAGTGTTATTTTTATGTATGTATTGTTTAATATGTGCTAAATTTTTTTTTTAAAGTGTTAGGATCTGTTCTCATGGTTTGTGTAGAATAAATATGGTTTGTACCGTAACCAACCCCATAACGTTTTGAGATTCTTGTTTAGTGATGATTTTTATTAGAATAGCAAATTTGGATTACTGTTAGACCACTGAAGTATCATCGTGTCACTAACGGAACCATCAATAAATATGAGAAAACCCCCCTTGTGGGAATCGAACTCAAGACATATTGGTCCCAAATTCTTGTATCACCCCCAAAATGCCACTGGCCTACAAAGCCATCGACTGTTTAGTGATGATTTAAAGGTGATTTTTGAAAGAATGGTAAAGTTGTTGTTACGAAAAACGTTGTCACAAATTTGAATTGTGAAAAAAAATCACCTACTAAATATAAATGCAATGTATACAATTCAAGTAGCCCGACCCCCTTTGGACAAGGCGTGCACCGAGTTTAACATTTTGTTTAGGGATGACGTAAGAGCATATGTATTAAAGAGTTGGGCATTTGTTCACGCTATCATGTGATGTATCTTCTGCGTTTGGAAGAATTAGAATTTGGTGGATAAATGGATAAAGCGGCTATCTTTTTGTAGAAACAAATCTATTATAGCTTACTGATTAACGCGTTTATTTAATACTTATATTTTTATGCAATTATGTAACCACGTAACATTATAATTTAATAGATAATAATATCATTCTCAAACTAAAGATAATAAAAATGTCGTTTTTGTGGTGTAATTTCTTTCAGAAAAATATTAACAGACAAGAGTTATGAACATTAAGAAAATAGATGAAGTTAGTGTAAAAGTTAACAATTGTGCCTTTTGTTTTTTTTCCTTTAAGCACTTGTTTATTACGTAATTGTAAGTTTTCATGACCACTTAATCTTAGTCATTTCATTGTTAGATTAATGCTCCATTTTTACATGAATTTTTCTACTGTGTATTTGATCCAACCCTTATATCTTATAATACTAATTGCCTAGGTCGTCACAAAATTTTCCCATGATCTTTTTATTAGTAACTTTTTATTATTGTTACTTTTAAGCATATAATTGTTTTTCGCTTATAGCCATGAGAAAAACATTTTGTAAATAAATATGTTAGTTACAACGTATTTATTTTATTCTAGATTCCGATATAAATTTATATGTATAAATGGTTTTGTTTTAAAACCATGCATAAAATTGCTTGCACCTTAGGCTTAGGCTGCCTCACTTATAACAAAGGAACAATACTTTTTTCTCTCTACTATCAACAACTTTCATAACTATGATATATAACTTGGGGTTATGATATAATAGGAAGATATAAATGTATGAAGGTTAGAAAACAATTTTGACCATCAATTGAATAATAAAAGGCTTGGATTGAGTTAAATTGAACAAAAGTTAAAGGCGTTTGGAATTGTTTAAGGGTATAGTTCATCCAAGTCAATAGCTTCCATCTCCTCCAATACACCCCGCTTTTAAAACATTAATAACTTTTTCATACAACATTATTTTTTCATAAAAATTGCACAAAAAAACGAGCGTCTTTTATCTTTAAAACGAGCACATTATTGCTATACTTTTGAAAAAAAAGTTTTCGATAACTCAGATACGTAAAATGCAATGGACAAAAACACAAAAAAATGATTTTTTTTCTAAAACGCAATGGATAAAAAACACAAAAAATGTTTTTTTTTTTTTTTTTCTAAAACGCAATGGCCTAAAAACACAAGAAATGTGTTGTTTCTAAAACGCAATCGCATAAAAGCACAAAAAAATGTTTTTTTTTCTAAACGCAATGAATTAAAACACAAAAAATGTGGCCTAAAACACAAAGAACGCAATGGCCTAAAAACACAAAGAAATATATTGTTTCTAAAACGCAATGGACTAAAAACACAAATAGATGTCTTTTCCTAAAACGCAATGGACGAAAAACGCAAAAAAATGTCTTGTTTCTAAAATGAATGGACGAAAAATACAAAATAAATGTGTTTTGACTTTTATTTTTTCCTAAAACGTAACGCATTGGTGTGTTTGATAAAACACAATACAAAACGCAATGAAGTAGATGTCGTATAAAACACAATTATAAAAATAATCATTTATTTGGGTACGTTTTCAATAATCTAACTTATTACGTTTTAGGAATCTAATGCGTTTTCATAAATAAATTTAATTAATTCCGAGAGGTATCAGGTATCAAATTATTTTGACTAAATCATATATGATAGAGAGGGCACCATCATTTTAAAGAGATAGAATTACAACCAACTTAAAATTCTTTATTGAAGTTATAACGCACTGTTAAGAAAGCAATTTCATAAAATTCTGCATATCATGCAATGATGCCAGAGATCATATGGTGTTAAGTCGGTGTTTATTATAGTTATTAATGGATATGGAAACAAACACTGGTGGCTGAGAAATAGGAATATTATTTGTTAAAGACCAATAGAATAACCAATGGAAACCTCAGATTGTTTTATCCATACCTTTAAACGATTAACATCATAAGATATAAAACGCAATACTGATTCAAAATTAAGAATATTTTTTTAGCATCTCTCTCACCGGAAAATTGTAATCTGATTAAAGCTTTTCTGCCGGAATAGAGTTTATCAACCGCTTCGATATTACAAACTTATTTTCAGCTTCATCTGTAACAACATCAGAATCATTCACCTGAACAATATCAACCGCCGGTTCAGCCTCGTACACCACCAAACTCCCCTCTCCGAAGATGGCGCTGGAAGCTTGAAGAAGCAACGATGGTGATGATGATGCCATTAACAACAGGGGGTTGTGGAGGTGGTGGTGGGCGATCGGAGTGGTGGTGGTGGTGTGAGATGAATTGTAAAAGTTAAAGATGTAACTGGGTTTTTTTTAGATTGAGGATTTTATAAAAGTAATTTATGTTTGACGAAAATGTCACTCCTTGTATTTTTTCTTATTTACCACATGTCATTTTCTTATTGCTTTCTACACTTCCTACTCAAATAAAACTTACTATTTAATCCTCTATCTTAATTTATAGGTAAGAATCCTTTATTTTATGTGAGAGGGAAACTGGATTAATGACTCATTTTTCAGTAACATTAATTTTATTATAGATAAAAAATTTTCCACAGTTCAACCCACACCTCAATCCTCACCTCCATCCAACCCATACCCCTGTGTCCACGTCCAAAGCCCTACCCTTAACTGCCCAGGCCCACAACGCCCATCTCACAGTTAGCCGTCAGCGTGACACTATGTTTCTTTCTCAACAATCCTATGCTAATGACATTATTGCTCGTGTTGGCATGCAATCATGTAATCCGGTTACCACTCAAATCGATACGCACTCCAAGGTCAGGTGATGATTTTCATGACCCCACCTTGTACTGCAGCCTTATTGGGGCCTTCAGTACCTAATTTTACACGCCCCGATTTCAGTGGTCTAACAAATTTGCATGCACATAGAAACGGATCATTGGAATGCGTTAAAAAGAATTATCTGATGTTAAAGCGACAGTTTCATATGGCCTTACCTCGGTTCCTCTAAGGATCCCTATCTATTTGCCTACACTGATGCAGATTGGGCCGTGTCACACCCTAGATTTCTAACCCAAATCCATACACCGGTGGGCCCGGGTGGGAGTATCGTAACGTCAGTTGATAACATCATAGTCAATTAAACACGGCACAACGGAAATCTTGGAGTAAATTACTATTACAAACCAAATGTTCGAAAATACAAAATAATATACATGCTTGTAATAGAAGATCTACAGGCGGATCATAAAATGTACAAGAAAGAATATAAAACAGACTTTAGGGTAGATCTAAGGATTTGCAAGATCCTCTTATTCACTACCGAGCAGCTTCCGGCCTATTTCGTATTGTACCTGTAGTTAGCCTTTGGACGATACGTCAGCTTTCGCTGGTAAATACACTCAACTGACTCATTTTGAAAATTTAAAATAATTTTTAAGTGCAAAACGGCACAAAATCTTTTATTAACTTCGAAAAGTTGACTTTGCAACCTTGTATCAGATTCACATGTTTGTCAATACATACAGGGCCCAGTACAGAAACCGAGACATGATTAAATACACACCACTTACGAACTCATGAAGGAGTTATCCCCAACGTCTTGGGTAATTTGCATATGAGCGTCTGTCAGGTGTATGCCACACCCCCCTAAAGTCGTGGCCAATATCTAATGTATTGAGCCGAGGATATCCAGGACACGGTAATTTAACCCCCGATGTTTAAGTTATCAAACAAAACTGATTAAAACAGAATATGCGGGTTTACTAGCCACAAACGGGCATTCGATTGACCCCATTTCGGACCAAGCGGTAATAAATTACCCCATTTCGGACAAACGGGCATTCGATTGACCCTATTTCGGACCAGTCTTGTTCTTTTATTTTTAAATAACTCAGCTGTATACAAAAGTACCAAGTGCAGATAGCATTTACCAGCAAGGCTCTAGTCTGGATTATGGAATAAGCTAGCCAATTAAATACTAACGGTCCTATAAACCGAATAGTGTACATGATCATTACGTATAACGCTTGATTAAACGATGAACGCATAGAATGTAGTTTAATCCCGACAAGTACTTGACTTGTATAATATGGGTAAACAATTAACATTCTGGATTTTGAGATTTAAATGACAAGGTTAAACCCGTTTCGGTTAAATTCCGTAAACTAGTTACGTATAATCAACCGTATGCTTATAAGCGATAATGGGTAACCGGATAAGTCATGGACAAGTTCTATATGCCATTATATTTTAAATAAGTTAAAATATCGGTAGGATATCAACTTATATGCCCGTTAAGGTTTTAAAACAAAACTATGCCTTATAAGGGAATTACGGTAATCATATACTGTATAAAAAGGAACTTGATTATGTTTTCAGTTTATAACGATAAGTATTCTGAAAAATAGTTTAATATTAGTAGGATACTAATTATATGTGTAATTTATCTTTTATGACCAATTTATGTACCGAAGGGGCATTTTGATCATTTTACACATAGTTTATAATTTATTTGGGATTCTGAGTTTATAACATATACCTACTATAAATATGTTTAAAATAAGTTTTAAAATCAGTAGGTAACAAGTCTTAGTTAATTAATATGGTTTAAAACCATACTATGCGCCTAAACGACGCTTATGTCGTAAAATGGCGTCCTTATGCGATTTACACGAAAACTGATGTTAAGTTCAGATTAAAATATTTTAGATATGTTATTTAATATAACATATCAGTAGGTAAAAGATTTGAAAAGATTTGATTAAAACTAGTTTATGAGCCACAAGGGCTAAAATCGCCATTTATCGACATAGTTTAAGGACTTGCTTGAAAACTCAGTTTATAACTTGGTTTAACATCCCAAATAATCCTATTTATAATATTATATCAGTAGAAAACTCATTTTAAGTTCATTCCCATTTAAAACCTTGTTTTATGCAAAAATGACATTTTGGTCAAAGATGGCATAAGTATGGAACTTGCGCATAAACTTAGATTCTGATTATGATCATGTAATATAACCTCAGAGGCTTATGCTACATTATCTTATGATCATAATGCAACTTTAGATCAGTAGGTAATCAATCTAAATCGGACCAGAATCGAAAGTCAAAGCAGAAGTCAAACTTCGCGACTTTCGGTTGCGAACTGACCCTAGAACTGAAATTGACGAGCTGAACATGTTCTTAAATGTTCTAATAGTTATTAACAACTTGTTTAAGTGTCAAAATAGGTTTCATAACATATAAAAGATCAATTTATGATTTTTCCAGAAAATGGCCTGTTTGACTTTTTAAGATCGTAACTTTGACCCGTCAATTGGTCTAGCAAACGTGATCTTCAGGAGGTGCCCTTTATAGTGATTAACACCTACCTTATTACGATCACTTAGCCATGTTCATTTCGAATAATGGCTGGACCATAATGGTCTTAACCGAAAGTTAAAGTGTTTACCGTAAAACGCTTGACTTTTGGCTATAAAAGCCTATAAACGAAAATGCACAAGGAAGGAACACTTACCGGTGATTCCTAGGGTGCAAAAGAACTATGTTGGATGCTCCTTTTAGCTAGGAACGTCGATGGAGGGAGAAGAGTGTGAATAAGAAAGGTGCAAGTTCAAATGGTGAACTTGATCACCTATTTATAGTTGGAGAACTCAAATGAGGTGAAGCCAGGTGTTTAGGGATGTAAGAGGGAGCTTACAAGTGTCCCAAAACGTGACATAGCTGATTACAAGTCCATAGTTTCGATCAAATAGTTTTTTGGAGTTTTGTTTGGAGACCAAGCAAAACTTTCTGCAGGGGTCTCTCGCGGCCCGCGACTGCCCCATAGCCTGTTTCAAAGTTTGACACTTTTAACTCCGTAACTTTAAAAAGCTTCTAAAACCCTTTTTAAACACCCTTTTGGCACTTTTAGCCCTCGCTAGCCAATACTTGGCATACCCGGGATTATGCCCGGACATTGTTGAGCTCTCGGTTCGTTAAAAGGTCACTCAGAGGTATAAATTAACATGTTGACACTTTTAATCCCTCAATTATCCAACTTTTATATGTTATTGGATTTAATAACTCTCGTCCAATAAACGGGACATATGAGAATTAGGACTTTATAAAGGATCACTCAGAGGCTCAGTATAAGCATGTTGACTCCGGTGTCACTCAGAGGCTAGGCATGTTGACACAACGGTCACTCTGATGCCAAGTTTATGCATGACGCCAATGGTCGTTCAGAGGCTACGTTTTATGCATAACGACACTAATGGTCGTTCAGAGGCTACGTTTTATGCATGACGACACTAATGGTCGTTCAGAGGCTAGGTTTATGCATGTTGATATCAGAAAGTCATTCAGAGGCTTAGTTTGAGCATGTTGTCACTTTTAGTCCATATTAGTCATTAATAGACTATATATAAAAATACAACACGTGTCACTATATTATTGGACACGATTTACAGGATGTTACATCCCCACCCCTTAAAAGAAATCTTGACCTTGAGATTTTATTCGAAAAGATGGGGTACTTTTGTTGCATAGTGGACTCAACCTCCTACGTATACTCGGGACCTCTAAAAGCGTCCCACTTAACCTTTACTATATGTATCATTTTTCTTTGGAGCTTCTTAACCTGTCGATCCTAGATCGAAATTGGTTTCTCAATAAACCTCAGGTTTTCATCTAGTTGCACATCTTTATGTGACATTGCTAGCGACTCATCGGCTAGACATTTCTTAAGGTTACTGATGTGGAACACATCATGGATTCCACTAAGCTCCTCTGGCAACCTGAGCTTATAAGCTATAGTGCCGACACATTCAACTATCTCGAATGGTCCAATATATTTTGGGCTCAACTTGCCCTTCTTTCCAAAATGCATCACACCTTTCCAGGGTGATACTTTTAACATGACTTTGTCCCCTACTTGGAACTTAAGAGGTTTACGCCTCTTGTTAGCATAGCTCTTCTGCCTGTCCCTGGCAGCTTTGAGACGATCACGGATTTGCACAATCTTTTCCGTGGTCTCCAGGACAATCTCTGGTCCTGATAGTTGGGTCTCCCCAACTTCTGCCCAACACACGGGCGTTCTACATTTTCTCCCATACAAGGCCTCAAAAGGAACAGCCTTGATGCTAGTATGATAACTGTTATTGTAGGAGAATTCTATTAGGGGTAAGTGGTCGTCCCAACTTCCACCTAAATCAATTACACATGCCCTAAGCATGTCTTCCAGTGTCTGGATAATATGCTCACTTTGACCATCAGTCTGCGGATGGTAAGTCGTACTAAAGTTCAATCGTGTGCCTAAAGATTCTTGGAAACTTTTCCAAAAGTGAGATGTATATCTAGTATCTCTATCAGATACAATAGATACTGGCACACCGTGTAGGGACACAATCTTGTCCACATACAACTTAGCCAATTTATCTGAATTATACGTTTCCTTAATTGGCAAGAAATGTGCTGACTTAGTCAGCCTATCCATTATGACCCATATAGTGTCATTTCCACTTTTGGTTTTGGGTAACTTGGTAATCAAGTCCATAGTTACCATTTCCCATTTCCATGTGGGAATTTCAAGCTGTTGTAGAAGTCCTGACGGCTTTTGGTGTTCGGCCTTAACTTGCGAACATGTCAGACACTTAGCTACATAAGTGGCTATGGATTTCTTCAAACCCATCCACCAATAATTCTTCTTTAGATCTTGATACATCTTGTCACCTCCCCGGGTGAACTGAGTAACTTGAATTGTGCGCTTCTTGGAGGATTAGATCTCTAAGTCCTCCAAAGATTGAAACCCATATTCTTCCATTGAATTTAAGGATTCCATCCTTTCCAGGCGCTAACTGATCCACAGTTCCGCCAAATCCCTCATTAGGGATATTAGCCTCTAATAGAGCTTGCTTCTGCGCATCTAGTAGCTTCTCACTTAAGCTATTTCTGAGCTCAATGCTCTTAGCGTTAATCCTTATATGTATAAGTCACTCTTTGCGACTTAAGGCATCAGCAACTACATTTGCTTTGCCTGGTTGGTAGGGGTGTAAGGGGGAGCTTACAAGTGTCCTAAAATGTGGCATAACTGATTACAAGTCCATAGTTTCAATCAAATGGTTTTTTGGAGTTTTGTTTGGAGACCAAGCAAAACTTTCTGTAGTAGAGGGCTTCTCGCGTCCCGCGAGAGACCCAGGCCAGGTCTCTCGCGGCCCGCGACCACCCCATGGCCAGTTTCAAAGTTTAACACTTTTAACCCCTTAACTTTAAAAAGCTTCTAAAACCCTTTTTAAACACCCTTTTGGCACTTTTAGCCCTCGCTAGCCAATACTTGGCATACTCGGGATTATGCCCGGACATTGTTGAGCTCTTGGTTCGTTAAAAGGTCACTCAGAGGTATAAATTAACATGTTGACACTTTAATCCCTCAATTATCCAACTTTTATATAATATTGGATTTAATAACTCTCGTCCAATAAACGGGACATATGAGAGTTAGGACTTTATAAAGGATCACTCAGAGGCTCAGTATAAGCATGTTGACTCCGGTGTCACTCAGAGGCTATGCATGTTGACAACGGTCACTCTGATGCCAAGTTTATGCATGACGACGCTAATGGTCGTTCAGAGGCTACGTTTTATGCAAAACGACACTAATGGTCGTTCAGAGGCTACGTTTTATGCATGACGACACTAATGGTCGTTCAGAGGCTAGGTTTATACATGTTGACATCAGAAAGTCATTCAGAGGCTTAGTTTGAGCATGTTGTCACTTTTAGTCCATAGTAGTCTTTAATAGACTATATATAAAAATACAACACATGTCACTATATTATTGGACACGATTTTACATAGTGTTACAGGCCGGCTGCCCCGACAGTCGTAGATCTTTGAGTGGTTATTGTCTCTACTAGGGGATAATCTTATATCTTGGTCATCGAAGCAACAATCCACTATCTCATGCTTTAGTGCCAAGGCTGAATAATGCTGGGTAGCTAACGTAGCCGCCGAAATTTGCTGGTTACGCAACCTGCTGCTTGAACTACAACGTCCTCTTTGACTGGCCACTTTGGTATACTGAGAACGCTAGCACAATCTACTTGGCATGCATGTCGGTGCAACCTCAGCGAACTAAACACATAGAGCATTATATTCATTTTGTTCGAGAACGGGTTCAAAGTGGGCAAGTACGAGTCCTACATGTTCCATCTCGACACCAGATCACTCACTGATATATTTACCAAAGGCTTGCCATTGGTTCTCTTTGATGATTTTTGGTCAAGTCTCAACGTTCAGTCACGTCCAATTTCGACTGCCGAGGTGTATTAGCTATGTATATTCGGTAGATATATTATTTCCATATATGCATTTTAATTAGCCAAAGATAGGGCCTTATATATATATATATATATATATATATATATATATATATATTATATAAGGGAAAGTTCATTTGAGAAGAAATTTAATGTGAAAGAAGAAAAGACATAATGGTAAAACATTAAATAGTTTATAACTTCTCTCATTAATTATGTTATCTATCATTAATAAACAAACACATTATATCCTACACATTTCAAATTTATCATACATATATCTTATACTTATCGGAATTTACCCTACACACATGTCAAAATACCCTACACATTTCAAAATTTATCCTACACATACTAAAATTTATCCTACACATGTCGAAAATTGTTCTTCACCATAAATTATTTTATCTTAAAAAAATATATTAAAAAAATGAGTTACATGTTTAATTAATTAGCTAATTAATAACAATTATAGATTTACCTATATGTCCTTTTTCATAATATTAAATATACACATTAAATAAAGTAAATGGAGAATTTCTATTAGTTTAAAAGTTATTCTTTTTATTCTTACAAAATTTTTCTTCTCATTTGAACTCTCCACTATTTATATATATATACATACATATATATATATATACACACACACACACACACACATATATATATATATATATGGGAGGCTTATCTTGAGAACGTTAAATAATACGAGAACCGTTAGAACGAATAAAAAAAACCAATCAATACCATTTTTTTAATAATCATCATTTTAATTAAAATACAACATCAAAAAAAGAAATTACAACATCAAGGAATTCATTTTTTCTCTTTAATCACTCTTATTAGATTTTTTACACATGTGTAAATTATACATGTGTAAATGACAAACTTACACATGTGTAAATTTTCTTTATTTCCGAATTCACGTAAATTTAAATGTGTAAATTACATTTCTAGAATTGTATTCGAATAATAATGACAAGTGTAAAAAGAAATTTTGAATGTCATTTTTTTACCAAGTTCTAATGGTTTTTTCATTCCTTTCCGCGATATTTAGCGTTCTTATTTAAATCCCATATATATATATATATATATATATATATATAAAAGAGGAGGCATCGAGCCATTCACAATAGTCGCTCCCTCATAGACGCCAACATGAAGCTGTTACCCTTTGTTTTGTTTTAACTTTGCTTGAATAATTTATTCGTAGTATACATGTTGACATTTGTTGAACATGTAACCGTTTTCTATATATTATTTAGAAAACAAAAGGAAAGGGCTAGAGGCTACAGAGTGGAGCAATTAAAAAGAAATATATATACTGAAAACGGTTAGAGGCTAGAGAGTTTAAGTTTAAGCCGAAGGAAACACCTAGGGCTCAGCCTTGAGTCTTACACAATTGTTTCAATGGTAAAGGCTATGGGTTAGAAGCCACCCTCATCTGGATCCGTGTCCGCTATCTCAGAAAATTGACAAGTGTTTATAACAACCCCCCCCCCCCCCCCCCTTTTATATATATATCCCAAAATAATTAAGTTATGAAAGTATTAAAATATTCGTTTAGTGGGAGTTTGAAATCAGTTATTTTAGCATGACTTGATCTTCATCGAAACTTGACTTGTGATTTCTCTAAAAACTGAAAATTTTATAATTTATTAGAAATATGCTTAAATAAAAAGGATATGATATATCAACTTAAACGAATAATAAAATTTAAAATTCTAAATTACTGGGTGGCGTCGGCGACTGCAACATGCCGCGTTGGCGACGCCATGTAGAATTGTGCGTAGGGTCAAGACCACCGTAAACAGTAGCATATAGCGTCGGGTAATACACATTACGTCGGCCATACCTGGCGTCGCCGACGGTACCTACTGCAGAACATTTTCTGTTGTTTTATTTATTCGCCCTTCGACCCGTTTCGCGTATCGTGCGTAATCATATGAACTATGACTTACAGAATTTGTCCGCAAGTGATTTTCTTTTGCTTTCATTGCTGTAGTGTCATTCTCACGAATGTTAACAACACTCAAAATATATAAATGTAATTTTTTTATAAATTTCGTAAGTTGACATTTTAACCAAATTTTAGCCAACGAAACATACTAACTCTATCTATTTATGCATAATTACTAAATATTTTGTGTCCTTATGTCTCATAATAAGTACTTATAGTTTTCACATTCATTACTCGATCTTAGCGTATTATTTTCTTTCTTTCCGATTTTACCCTTCAACCATAATTCACCAAAATATGGTTGATATATCTTTCTGGTATTCTCTTAAACTCCATTTGAACACTTTTGTTGTTTTAGCGATATCTATCGCTTCATTCAACTAAATCCTCATTTATTCCGTTATTTAAACCTGTTTGATCTCTTTAGTGAAATGCATCACCTTCTTTGACCAAACTTTTGTTAATTAGCTTTTGTGACCCGTTTGGTTACTTTAGCGAAGTCCATCGCTTTATTCGACCAAACCACTATCTATTTCACTATTTTTGCCCGTTTGGTTATTTTAACGAAATCCCTCGCTTTATTCAACCAACCCTTTATCTATTTCTTTATTTTGACCCGTTTGGTTACTTTAGCGAAGTCCATCGCTTTATTCAACCAAACCTTTATTTGTTTTTTTATTTTGACCCGTTTGGTTACTTTAGCGAAATCCATCGCTTTATTCAACCAAACCTTTATCTGTTTCTTTATTTTGACCCGTTTGGTTACTTTAGCGAAATCCATCGCTTTATTCAACCAAACCTTTATCTGTTTATTTCTTTTGACCCGTTTGGTTACTTTAGCGAAGTCCATCGCTTTGTTTAACCAAACCTTTATCTATTTCTTTTCCGGTTCAATTGTGAGAAACCCCTCATGTATAAATGAACCGAATTTTTGTTTAGGTTCGCTTCATTATTTAATATACATCACTACAAGAATCGTAATTAAAAGTCTACGAAGCAATGAGCCACGTACCTTAGAGCTTTCCTTTTAAACGTGTATCCGACTTGGTTTGACCTTCCTTAGCTTCACTCGATTTGCCTAAATAGTACAACCCAATTATTATTAGGAACTCGTAATGTAAGTCTACGACATGTAAACTTGTCAACAATCAATTATTAGTTCTCTTCATATAATTTCATACATTATCAATATCAAACCTTTTATTCAAGCTTTTTGTCAAATATCTTATGGGCATGAATGTACAACTTTTTTTTTTTTTTTATAAATTTATGAACTTTATAAACCAAATCTCATATTATTATGAATCTACCATCATAGAATTTAATCTCTAGTGCAACGTATCTATTTAGGGCTTCATGTCAAGCTAATGCAATTACAATTTAGCTTCTTTCATGTTAAACATCAAAACCCACTTATTCATTCAATCATATATAAACCCTAACATATAAACTATGCTAGAATCTTCCCTAGTTTAGCAAGCATTGTGAGTTTAAACACTTATTTGTCACGAATTCTATCATAAGATCTACAATTTATTCCGGAACTTAGATTCATGGTTCTTCTCTACCAATCATACTTCACCAAACTAAGAATTTCAACATACCTTATGATCTCCTCGATTAGGTGATTATGCACTAATTTAGAACTTGATTTCACTTCCAATTTGAATGATTTGTGAGTTTTAGGGTTGAAGGTGTTCTTCCCTCTTCTCTGCTTGTTCTGGTCGATCTCCTAGACACACACTTGTGTGCTTTTTTTTATTTCCTATTTATATTAACCAGTTCACCAAGTGCCTAATTCAGTCCTCCAAGTTGGTTTATTATATGTGGGAACTATCTAAATGTTTTAATTAGTTATTAAGCAAATAACTAATTAGTTTTTAAATCCATTTAAATAGTTATGGATGTAATATATTTTACTTTCACACTGAGTATAACTATATACTTTATATAATTTAGGGACGTTACAAGTCCATTTTCTTTTAAAGAGGCTTTCCACTAACTGGGTTAACTGCCCTTGATTATTTACGTAATTTAATATTTTTGGGTGTTACAGTGTTAAAATATAATCGGTTCAAATATGAGTCCATCAACAATTGAAATGGCTACAACAAAGCCTTTTCCTACACATGTTGACGTAACTACTGCACACTCTCATTTTTGTTGAGTCTCTAGAGGTTAGCCCCTTCCAATGTTTATTATGGCAAATTAGCTTGGTCAAAGTTTGTTCTCGTATTTTCCTGAAAGAAAATGCTTCGATGTGAGAACGAAGACGAAAATATGAAACAATTAAACTATTGTGTAGTATTATCTTGAATCTTTTTACCATAAGTGGAGACTAGTGTAACATGCAGCCCATCAGCAACAGAAAGCCCAGCAATATACAAACAATATGAACCAGGATAAAACCAAAAGATTTTGGTCCTTGAAAATGTGAACCACCATAGTCCAAATTCTAATGTCTCCAAATGCAGTAGATACAAATCATGTGATAAAGTAGACTAGTGCCAAACTTTTTCTTACATATGCTCTTACATCATCACGAACAAACATCCTAAATTCCAATTATTCAGATCTGTTAACGTCAAATTTTCTTTCAACATTTTCTTATAAACCAAGAGCTGCAGGTGCTGGTGGTGCAGCATTACCACAAATGGCTTCCAGTCTTCATTTTCTTATCATACCTTTAATGTGCCCAGGCCACCTCATTCCAATGGTGGAGATGGCCAAACTCATAGCACAACACTCCGTCACAGTCACCATTGTCATAACCCCCCGGAACGCCGAACGCTATGGCGCGGTCCTCCACCGCGCCATAACGTCCGGCCTTCCAGTCAAACTCCTCCAGCTACGGTTCCCAGCCTCCGACTATGGGTTACCCGATGGATGTGAATGTGTGGACGATCTACCCACATTCCAACTATCCAAAAACTTCTTCAATGCACTTGCCGCACTTCAAAAACCGCTTGAAGATGTGTTTAACGAGCTTAAACCGAAACCATGTTGCATCATTTCGGATAAACATTTACCCTGGACGGCAGACGTCGCTAAAAAGTTTCGAATTCCATGGGTTATTTTTGATGGGATGAGTTGTTTTACTCAGCTAGCCACACATAATCTATGTGTTTCCAAGATTCATGAAAAGTTGGGTGATTCTGACCCGTTTGTCTTGCCAGGTTTACCAGATAACATTTCCATGACGAAATTGCAACTTCCCGGACTATTTAATCCAGGAAGTAGCGCAAAAGCAAAGGAAATGAAACCCGTACGCGAAAAGGTTAGAGCAACGGAATTAGGAGCATACGGGACGCTTATAAACAGTTTTGATGAATTGGAAACAAGATATGTTAATGAGTTTCAGAAGCTAAAGCAAGATAAAGTTTGGTGTCTTGGACCGTTTTCAAATTCAAACAAGAATGATTTGGATAGAGCGCAACGTGGAAGAAAAGACTCAATCAATAATCATGAATGCATGAATTGGCTCGATTCTCAGCAAAGCCGCAGTGTAATCTATGCATGTTTAGGAAGCCTTACACGACTAACACCGCTACAGTTTATAGAACTCGCTTTAGGCTTAGAGGATTCACAATTTCCGTTTATTTTGGTAGTAAAAGGTGGAAGTAGAACAGAAGAGATAGAGAAATGGTTAGATGAAAATGGGTTCGAATCGCGTGTAAAAGGAAGAGGCTTTTTGATTCGCGGGTGGGCGCCACAAGTTTTGATCCTATCGCACCAAGCCGTGGGTGCATTCTTGACACATTGTGGTTGGAACTCGACTATTGAAGGGGTTTGCGCTGGTGTCCCGATGATCACATGGCCACAGTTTGCTGAACAGTTTTTTAATGAAAGATTGGCTATACAAGTGTTGGGTATTGGTGTGGGAGTTGGAGCTCAAAGGGTAATGGATTTACATGATGAAGATGATGGAGCGATGCAAGTGAAAAGGGAGGATGTTTACAAAGCTGTAAAGATGGTTATGGATGAAGGAAAAGAAGGTGAAGAAAGAAGAGAAAAGGCTTTGTATTTGAAACATATGGCTGAAAAGGCTATAGAAGAAGGGGGTTCTTCTCAATTAAATTTAAAATTGTTTATTGAAGATATCAGGCTACACACAAACAAGGGTCTTGTAGGCTAAGTTACAGCAATTGTTTGTGATTTATGAAGATTTCTGTGATGATGCTTGATTGATTGCTAATGCGTGTTTTAAATAAACAGAGATTTTTTTTTGCCAATTGTGTGTATTTGAACCGAGGCAAACCGGTCTCAATTATCTTGATGCCTAAATTCACGCATAGATCAGTAGAATCATGACTCATTGAAACTGGAATACTTGAGTTTGGGTCCGAGATTTGGCTCATGAGCTCATCTCATATTCGGTTCACGTGAGTTCATATAGTTTTATCTTGTCACGAGGTAGGCTCAGCAGGTGGTTCCACCCACAGTTACAACATCTTGATTGGAATATGTAATTGTGCAACTGCAACACATCAGGAAATAAACTTCAAGAGCATGATGAAAAAAACCTGCTAATTCCCTGGCATTTTGTTTTACGTACAATAGCGGCTATGGCACTCGCTATATCAAGACAGTCTTGGTCTATTTTGTCCTGTAACCATAGTTGTCAATAGCTACTATGGCGCTCGCTATAGCGCGCTATGTAGCATATAGGTCATATGTCGCTATATAGTATATAGCGATAAATAGCGACATTTTTATTTGAGTAAAGTACAATTTCAGTCCCTGGGGTTTATACCCAATCACAGGTTCAACCCTCATTTGAAAAAAACTCAACAGTCCAGTCCTTGTGGTTGTCGATTGCTCTCAATCAAATCCCTCCATCAAACTTCTGTTTGTGAACAGTTAGTTAACCAGGGTATTGTTGTCTTTTTACTTAAAAAAGGGAGGGCAATATCGTCATTTCCTATTTTGTAACCTACTATAGCACATACTATCCCTCTCAAAGCCCCAAATTAAACAATGGTGTCTTGTTCGAGTGGAGATGTGATTGTGATGAATGATAAATTGGAGAGAAGGATAAGAGATTTATATCGTATGCAATTCGGTATTAGATAAGTAATCATGAAATCAACTGTGAAGTAAAGAAGGATTTGACTATTTATTGCAAATCGTCCCTAAGGATGTATGGTTTACTTCCTACTGTTTCTAGCAAATTTTAGGTGGAAGATTGATTGCGTACACAATCGGACAACACTAGACGTATTTTATTTTTTTCAATGTTAATTGCTCATCTGGTGTAAACCCAGTTATGGATCTTACTAATCTTTGTTATTTTTTTTTTTTTCTCATCTCCATACTCGGCTATAACATGTATTTTTTGCTTTTCTCTCCACTACTGATAACATGAAATAACATGAAAGCAAGCGCCATTTTGTCACCATTAGCTACGTGACATATAGGTAAGTTGTCGCTAGTGACCGCTATTCGCTATTGACAACTATGCATGTAACCAAATGCATGTAAAAACCAAACAAGAACACACAATCAAATCACACATGTCCAAGCATCTTACCTCATTAAGAGTCATAAATAAGTCCATATATATGCAAGAGAAACTGGTCCGATATTACTAGGCAATTTGGCCTATGATTTAGATGTTCC
Organism: Scalesia atractyloides; assembly: GCA_947069175.1. Lineage (NCBI taxonomy): Eukaryota > Viridiplantae > Streptophyta > Magnoliopsida > Asterales > Asteraceae > Scalesia > Scalesia atractyloides. The sequence goes on from CAMTDV010000003.1 coordinate 83,263,175, forward strand.
CTAAATGTTGAACTTGATTTTTCGTAAAATGTGTGCTTGCTTTAAATCTACATCATGTCCACCATGAGACTAGAACTCATAATCACTTGGGAAGTAACACCTTTAGTACACTCCTTGATACCGCTAGGCTACAAGCCCTTTGGTTAAGAACATTTTCACCGCCTTCTAGTAAGCTAAATTCGATATCTAGTGAGATGGAGAGCATCCATGGGTATAACAAAAAAAGTGAAGCTAGTGGTGTTCTTGTGACTCTTCTAAAGAGAAATCCAAAAGACCTACATAGAATTATGAACTTAAATTAAATTATTTATTACCTTAATTGAAACGGAATAATGGTAATATGAACGATTCAATAATCAAACAATGTAACAAACGATAATAATGATGGAGAGTATGAAACCCGGGTGTTAAAGTGTGTTATGTTGCGTTATTTATTGCCGTTTACGTGATTATACGCTTTGAATATGTTAACTACGCAAGTTTGTGGTTTTACAGGTGAGGTATGAAAGTATCCATGAGATGCGTATGTTCCGGCTAGATCACAGCGGTTGCACTACCACCTCGACACTCTATGATTGACTGATCACGTTTATGTGTCTCTCTATCTTGCATTTTATTTTTAATTGTGTATATGGTGGTGTGAACCTTTGTGTTAGGAGTGGTGTTATTTGTTGAGTCGATTAGGTAGTTAGCTGTTTTTGGTTTGTTGAGTGCTATCTCTCGAGTTAGGACTGTAAAATGCACCATACATTCGGGACAATGTATCCCAAGTGTGGGATGCGGTAACTCGAGAGAGGGGGTTGGTAGGATTGATTATTGCAAATGATTGAATGGTTGAAATCGGCTAAAATTGAAAATTTTGAAAAATTTGAAAATGTTTCGTAAGGATTTTTGCACAAAATGGAAAATGATAGGGGTAATCAGATTGTTGGTTTTCAATTATCATACATATGAGATGATAAAACGGTCGAAAACGCGTCAAATTTAGGATTTGTGGGTAGGCCTAGCCAGTTGAAAGGTTCCTTAGGATTGATATAAAACACTTAAATATTAGAAATCTTGTGGGTTCTCGCCTTAGGAGTTATAGCAAAGCTGAACTGTAGAGAGTATAAGGGATTTTGTTATAAATAAAAAGCTTATAAGTATTTCGATTAAATGGCACGTCTATTTCTTTTTATGAAAATAAATCTGAAACAAGGTGTCGCCCGAAAAAATTCCATCTATCTATTATTTTGAGCTAGTTTGCATTGACAAAGCCTATGTTATTGCTATGGGGATGGTGACTCGTGTGGTACATACCCTATAGGTGGAGTTAGAAAAAGAAAAAATAAATATGTGACACGTATGGCATTAACCACTGGGATGGTGACTCGGGAAGGGTATGTCCGCTAAGTTGATCGTATACAAAAGCATGTCAAAGCTCATGATCATCATCCATTATCCATCATAAATTTAATCGGAAATACATAAGAGTTTATTATATAAGACGGTAATCTCATAAGCTTGAAACGGGAGTAGGTGGCGGTATGGTTTTTGAGTGTTAGACCCATGGACAAATAATTCAATTGAACTTAATGGATTATAAATAAGGGCTTGGAAACCAGTGGTTGGGTTTAAGTAGATCATATACCTGCAATCTTAGTTAAAGCGTGATTAGACTTGCAAATAAGATAACCGAATAAATTGAAAGCCAGTGATTTGATTGTGATTCCACTACAAATAATTTTTTGGGACGAAACGAAAAAAGATAAGTGTGGATATGTGATGGAGAGTATGAAACCCAGGTGTTAAAGTGTGTTATGTTACGTGTATTATTGTCGTTTACGTGATTATACGCTTTGAATATGTTAACTACGCAAGTTTGTGGTTTAAAGGTTAATCGCGTAATTCGGTAAAGTTAGAATGCTTGGTCATGAAGCGAAACACCCGAAGATGATAAACATAGCAAAAGGTGTTATTCGGGAGTTGGTGTTGGGTTAGAAAATACCTTGGAAGCATGAGAAACGCTAAGGAAGGAAGTCCTGAGTCATTATATGGAAGTTGAAATAATGAAGGCATAGTTTGAAGGAACCCGCCGTAGGCTACGTTGGGGTTCCGTAACCTACGGTCTTGAGATATCAACAACAAAAGTAGCAGCATATGTGAACGAAGCCTACGGATCAAAGTCGTAGCCTACGGTTGAGGAGAAACAAAGAATCAGCAACATTGAACCGTAGCCTACGGATCAGAGCCGTAGGCTACGGCTGGGTCTGGAAAGAAAAGCGCGTGGGGCTTGTTTTGAAAGGTATAAAAAGGTTTTTAAAAACCCTAACACGGGGATTCACTTGTTGGACGATTTTGAGGGATCAAAACACACTTGTGGGAGCTTTCATTCACCATTATTCATCATTTCTTTCATTGATTCCAAAAGATCAAGGATGCAATCAACCGTTTCTCAAGCTTGTGAAATCAATCCAACAAGATGAGCGGCTAATCTCCTAATGCTTTCCTCCGGGTGTAGGATTCTTGTAAGTGAACCAATGTTATGTGGTTGAGCTTTTGTTAGAATCTGGTAATCTAAGCATTTGATGTTTTTTATCAGTTGATTTGATCGATTTGTAAACGATTGTTTTTGCTTTAATTCGTAATTCGAACTCATTCAATTCCCAAGATTTCTAGTAATTGGGATACATTTGATAAGGGTTAGGGTTAGTAATTGCAATTGATAATTCATATGATAACCTTCCATTGTATGCAATCGAAGTAAGTAGGCTTTGGGTAATCACAATCAATCAATCAGATTATACAATTATGTCTGTGTGATTGTAAACAATTAAACACGTAACTAAAGTTTGCTTTGAATCTAAACTCCAGAGGAACCATTGTTTCTCCCATTGTTTACAACTTCGTTTTAGTAATTCGTGTGTTAAATCAAACTCTCAAACAAACAAGTTTATATTTTTGCAAGTAGTTAATCAGTACTTAATTAATAAAGCTTTCCACCAGACTACTCTGGATTCAATACCCTGATTACCCTAGCTATGTAGGTTAATTAGGTTTTTGCATGACCCGTTCGACATTAATCAAATAACATAACAATTGACAACATAACAAAGTCATTACCGATAATAACATAACGATTCACAGAACCCTTGTTCCCATAAAGCTCCACCCTTGCGTAGGTAGCTAGCCTATTTACCAAATATGAGACGGGTCACGGGTGTAGGCATACACACTAACTATTAACTATTCCCTTGAGGTTTTGAAGTAATATATCTAAAAAAGTCCATATTAGCCTCCAAAAATTAGTTCTATACTCGTCCGTTGGACATGCATTTTAATGTCATAAGGATATAAATGGTTTTTTGAGTGAATTGCAAGTTGTATCCTTTATCTTTATACCTAATTTCAGACGGTATCCTTTGGCTTTAAAACTAATGACTTTTATACTTTATATTTCAAAGTTTTACACGGTATATATCCTTTAGGTCTAACCCTTCCAATTTTTTTCATTAAATTAAATTAGATAATGTAAACCCTATGTGAGGGTATTATTGTCATTTCCTATCTTAGTTACTAAATAATTTAATAAAGAAACAAATATTACCACCCACCCACCCTTTCTCTCTCTCTTTAAAAATACAATCTCTCTCTCCTAGCCACCACCGTCACCTCCCACAAACGTCACCTTTCACCACCATGTTAAAATTGAAATTCTGTAATATTTTGAAAAAAGAAACATATATGAAAATCGATTTAAACCCTTGAAACAGATATAGATTACGGTTTTCCAATCCAATCCAATAACCCATCTTTACAAAACTCATCGTTTTCAACAATTCAATAAACACATCACAAACAAAATTTAATAATCCTAAAGAACAACACTATAAATTAAAAATTGTACCGTTTCCGTGATGCACTGTGTATGTCCTTGCACACTTTGTTGCCCAAACATTTGCCCACAATTGATGCATGATAACTACACAAACGAATATCCAATAATTATTCAATATTACTAAATTAGCAGATCAAAATAGAAGTAATTGAGGTAAGAAATAGAAACTTGTTAGCAGATGAAGCTCTGAAATGACTGGCAAACTTGCTTTCTTGAGATTGTCACCACAATCCTCGCATTGAAACCAAACCATGGCTGCTAATCGTTGGTTCGAGCGGAGGGGTTAGGGCTGACAAATTAGAACGAAAAGGTTTTTTAGCTTTTGGTACTGGAATGAGGCTGGCGTGGGTTGTGGAGTGATTGTGGCTGGGTGCAGAGGATACGTGGGCGGTTGAGGTTTGGACTTTGGGGGGGGGGTTGCGTGGGTTGTGTGTTTAGACAAGGGGGGATGCGTGGGTTGTGTGTTTAGACAAGGGGTCTTTGGATATTTTCACTCAGTTTGGAAATAAATTAGTGTTTACTATGCCATCTTACCATATATATAGGAAAAATATCCGTTAGAAATTACCTTTTATTGCGAAAACTATGAGAACTTAATATTAACACAACCAAAAATACTTAAAAAACATTTAAAATTTTTATGACGTAAACCTGTGATTTTTTAAATATTCAAAAAAAAAATTGTATGTTTTTTAGATTTTTGGGAGGGTTTAGTTTTTAGCAAATGCTTGGTTGAGGGGAGGTTAGGTTTTTGGGGTGGGAGTTAGGTTTCTTTAGGTTTTTGCGGGGTTTAGCTTTATTCTTTAATTTTTTAGCATTTAGCTTGGTGTGGGAGGGGGGGAGGGTTTAGGTTTTTTTAGGTTTTTGGGGGACGGGGGGTTAGGCTTTTTTTTTGGGTTTTAGGTGGTTGTGTAGTGGGTTTATTTTGTTGTGTTAACATTGGTTCTCGCGGTTCTCGCAATAAAGGTAGTTCTCGAATGAACCCTACTGGTGGGTTAAAATGAGAACCAACTTGAGTTGTAAGAACCGTGAGAAATACACCATCCAAAAGGTTTTTCCAAAATTTTATTTTCTCAAAAGTCATAAAATGATCACTTGTTTCATGAAAAAAAAGTAAAAAGAAAATGTCGCATACCCACATTTACATGAGGCGTAAAAAATATTTAATTTCATGCAAAATTTACGTCAGCGCGTACAAAAAACTTGCATCAGAGAAAACTACCAACTCGACAATTTTTTTTACTTTTTTACAGATGTGTTTATAATATTTTTATCTACGCTTGTGTAAAAAAAATTTAGCCGAACTCGCGCGGGAACAAAAAGTTACAACGGTTTTTGTAACTCGTGGTGGTTCTCATTTGAACTGAGCCCTAAAAATATATACATACATATATATATACACATACATATATATATATATACATACATACAAGTGTATGAAAGAATTTACACCCTTTGATCTATAATCTAATGATTGAGATTATAATGACAAAATTATAAATAATGTTTACCCTTAAAATAATTAATCATCTAGATTAAGGGTATAAAAATAAATTTAATATTTTTAAATTCAAAAACCCACTGCAATGCACATGCAACTGCCCCCCGTCTTTTTTATACATCAATAATTTTTTATACGTAACTTTTTTTTAAAAAAAAGTTACACCATAATAACGAATGTTTTTTTATCTTTAATATGAGTACCATATTGCTATACTCATATAGAGAAAAAAATTATTTTTAATCAGATGTTTTAATCCATGATGTTTTGTGTAACGCCTCGCTTTTTGTACTTTTCTTAATTAGAAAGTATAATCGTATTTCTATTTATGGAAACTTGTATTCGTATTTCTTTTCTCAATTTTGTAATCTGAGACTTGAATCGTAATAAAATTTATATTTGTTATATATACATGTCTTACATGCTTTCAATCGTTTAAACTGATACTTGTTATACATGCAAAGACTCATACATTCACACTCGATTCTCAATCATACTTATATGTGTTATACATGCAAAAACGACAAGTTATAGCCTGAAATGAAAGATAAACTAAGTTAAAGGACTAAAAATGGCATAATCCAGAGAAAGTGGTTTCTAGCCCATGGATTGGTCCAATTTGTGTTTTCTGCATTAAATGCACTCAACTAACAACCCCTCTCACCTCAACTATAAATACCCACCTCCTCCCATTTTCATTTCACACCTCAAACACTTCTCTTCTTCTCCTCTAAAGCTCTCTCTCCATCTGAAAGTTCAAGACTTTCAAAAGTGAGTTTGCGTGGGTTGTGTGTTTAGACAAGGGGGATGCGTGGGTTGTGTGTTTAGACAAGGGGGGATAAATTAGCTGTTTGGATATTTTCACTCAGTTTGGAAATAAATTAGTGTTTACTATGCCATCTTACCATATATATAGGAAAAATATCCATTAGAAATTACCTTTTATTGCGAAAACTGTGAGAACTTAATATTAACACAACCAAAAATACTTAAAAAACATTTAAAATTTTTATGACGTAAACCTGTGATTTTTAAATATTCAAAAAAAATTGTATGTTTTTTAGATTTTTGGGAGGGTTTAGTTTTTAGCAAATGCTTGGTTGAGGGGAGGTTAGGTTTTTGGGGGTGGGAGTTAGGTTTCTTTAGGTTTTTGCGGGGTTTAGCTTTATTCTTTAATTTTTTAGCATTTAGCTTGGTGTGGGAGGGGGGAGGGTTTAGGTTTTTTTAGGTTTTTGGGGGACGGGGGGTTAGGCTTTTTTTTGGGTTTTAGGTGGTTGTGTAGTGGGTTTATTTTGTTGTGTTAACATTGGTTCTCGCGGTTCTCGCAATAAAGGTAGTTCTCGAATGAACCCTACTGGTGGGTTAAAATGAGAACCAACTTGAGTTGTAAGAACCGTGAGAAATACACCATCCAAAAGGTTTTTCCAAAATTTTATTTTCTCAAAAGTCATAAAATGATCACTTGTTTCATGAAAAAAAGTAAAAAGAAAATGTCGCATACCCACATTTACATGAGGCGTAAAAAATATTTAATTTCATGCAAAATTTACGTCAGCGCGTAAAAAAAACTTGCATCAGACAAAACTACCAACTCGACAATTTTTTTTACTTTTTTACAGATGTTTATAATATTTTTATCTACGCTTGTGTAAAAAAAATTTAGCCGAACTCGCGCGGGAACAAAAAGTTACAACGGTTTTCGTAACTCGTGGTGGTTCTCATTTGAACTGAGCCCTAAAAATATATACATACATATATATACATACATACATACATATACATATATATATATATATATATATATATATATATATATATATATATATATATTATATATATATATATATATATATGATAGGGTTATTGTAAAAATGATGTATTTTGTGAGAAGTGTGAAAGAAATTTACACCTTTGATCTTAATCTAATGATTGAGATTATAATGACAAAATTATAAATAATGTTTACCCTTAAAATAATTAATCATCTAGATTAAAGGTATAAAAATAAATTTAATATTTTTAAATTCAAAAACCCACTGCAATGCACATGCAACTGCCCCCTGTCTTTTTTATACATCAATAATTTTTTATACGTAACTTTTTTTAAAAAAAAGTTACACCATAATAACAAATGTTTTTTTATCTTTAATATGAGTATCATATTGCTATACTCATGTAGAGAAAAAAAATTATTTTTAATCAGATGTTTTAATCCATGATGTTTTGTGTAACGCCTCGCTTTTTGTACTTTTCTTAATTAGAAAGTATAATCGTATTTCTATTTATGGAAACTTGTATTCGTATTTCTTTTCTCAATTTTGTAATCTGAGACTTGAATCGTAATAAAATTCATAATTGTTATATATACATGTCTTACATGCTTTCAATCGTTTAAACTGATACTTGTTATACATGCAAAGACTCATACATTCACACTCGATTCTCAATCATACTTATATGTGTTATACATGCAAAAACGACAAGTTATAGCCTGAAATGAAAGATAAACTAAGTTCAAGGACTAAAAATGGCATAATCCAGAGAAAGTGGTTTCTAGCCCATGGATTGGTCCAATTTGTGTTTTCTGCATTAAATGCACTCAACTAACAACCCCTCTCACCTCAACTATAAATACCCACCTCCTCCCATTCTCATTTCACACCTCAAACACTTCTCTTCTTCTCCTCTAAAGCTCTCTCTCCATCTGAAAGTTCAAGACTTTCAAAAGTGAGTTTGCGTGGGTTGTGTGTTTAGACAAGGGGGATGCGTGGGTTGTGTGTTTAGACAAGGGGGGATAAATTAGCTGTTTGGATATTTTCACTCAGTTTGGAAATAAATTAGTGTTTACTATGCCATCTTACCATATATATAGGAAAAATATCCGTTAGAAATTACCTTTTATTGCGAAAACTGTGAGAACTTAATATTAACACAACCAAAAATACTTAAAAAACATTTAAAATTTTTATGACGTAAACCTGTGATTTTTTAAATATTCAAAAAAAAAATTGTATGTTTTTTAGATTTTTGGGAGGGTTTAGTTTTTAGCAAATGCTTGGTTGAGGGGAGGTTAGGTTTTTGGGGGTGGGAGTTAGGTTTCTTTAGGTTTTTGCGGGGTTTAGCTTTATTCTTTAATTTTTTAGCATTTAGCTTGGTGTGGGAGGGGGGGAGGGTTTAGGTTTTTTTAGGTTTTTGGGGGACGGGGGGTTAGGCTTTTTTTTGGGTTTTAGGTGGTTGTGTAGTGGGTTTATTTTGTTGTGTTAACATTGGTTCTCGCGGTTCTCGCAATAAAGGTAGTTCTCGAATGAACCCTACTGGTGGGTTAAAATGAGAACCAACTTGAGTTGTAAGAACCGTGAGAAATACACCATCCAAAAGGTTTTTCCAAAATTTTATTTTCTCAAAAGTCATAAAATGATCACTTTTTTCATGAAAAAAAGTAAAAAGAAAATGTCGCATACCCACATTTACATGAGACGTAAAAAATATTTAATTTCATGCAAAATTTACGTCAGCGCGTAAAAAAAACTTGCATCAGACAAAACTACCAACTCGACAATTTTTTTTACTTTTTTACAGATGTGTTTATAATATTTTTATCTACGGTTGTGTAAAAAAAATTTAGCCGAACTCGCGCGGGAACAAAAAGTTACAACGGTTTTCGTACTCGTGGTGGTTCTCATTTGAACTGAGCCCTAAAAATATATACATACATATATATATACACATACATATATATATACATACATACATACATATATAATATATATATATATATATATATATATATATATATATATATATATATATATATATATATATTATATATATATATATATATGATAGGGTTATTGTAAAAATGATGTATTTTGTGAGAAGTGTGAAAGAATTTACACCCTTTGATCTATAATCTAATGATTGAGATTATAATGACAAAATTATAAATAATGTTTACCCTTAAAATAATTAATCATCTAGATTAAAGGTATAAAAATAAATTTAATATTTTTAAATTCAAAAACCCACTGCAATGCACATGCAACTGCCCCCCGTCTTTTTTATACATCAATAATTTTTTATACGTAACTTTTTTTTAAAAAAAAGTTACACCATAATAACAAATGTTTTTTTATCTTTAATATGAGTACCATATTGCTATACTCATGTAGAGAAAAAAAATTATTTTTAATCAGATGTTTTAATCCATGATGTTTTGTGTAACGCCTCGCTTTTTGTACTTTTCTTAATTAGAAAGTATAATCGTATTTCTATTTATGGAAACTTGTATTCGTATTTCTTTTCTCAATTTTGTAATCTGAGACTTGAATCGTAATAAAATTCATAATTGTTATATATACATGTCTTACATGCTTTCAATCGTTTAAACTGATACTTGTTATACATGCAAAGACTCATACATTCACACTCGATTCTCAATCATACTTATATGTGTTATACATGCAAAAACGACAAGTTATAGCCTGAAATGAAAGATAAACTAAGTTCAAGGACTAAAAATGGCATAATCCAGAGAAAGTGGTTTCTAGCCCATGGATTGGTCCAATTTGTGTTTTCTGCATTAAATGCACTCAACTAACAACCCCTCTCACCTCAACTATAAATACCCACCTCCTCCCATTCTCATTTCACACCTCAAACACTTCTCTTCTTCTCCTCTAAAGCTCTCTCTCCATCTGAAAGTTCAAGACTTTCAAAAGTGAGTTTGCGTGGGTTGTGTGTTTAGACAAGGGGGATGCGTGGGTTGTGTGTTTAGACAAGGGGGGGATAAATTAGCTGTTTGGATATTTTCACTCAGTTTGGAAATAAATTAGTGTTTACTATGCCATCTTACCATATATATAGGAAAAATATCCGTTAGAAATTACCTTTTATTGCGAAAACTGTGAGAACTTAATATTAACACAACCAAAAATACTTAAAAAACATTTAAAATTTTTATGACGTAAACCTGTGATTTTTTAAATATTCAAAAAAAAATTGTATGTTTTTTAGATTTTTGGGAGGGTTTAGTTTTTAGCAAATGCTTGGTTGAGGGGAGGTTAGGTTTTTGGGGGTGGGAGTTAGGTTTCTTTAGGTTTTTGCGGGGTTTAGCTTTATTCTTTAATTTTTTAGCATTTAGCTTGGTGTGGGAGGGGGGGAGGGTTTAGGTTTTTTTAGGTTTTTGGGGGACGGGGGGTTAGGCTTTTTTTTGGGTTTTAGGTGGTTGTGTGGTGGGTTTATTTTGTTGTGTTAACATTGGTTCTCGCGGTTCTCGCAATAAAGGTAGTTCTCGAATGAACCCTGCTGGTGGGTTAAAATGAGAACCAACTTGAGTTGTAAGAACCGTGAGAAATACACCATCCAAAAGGTTTTTCCAAAATTTTATTTTCTCAAAAGTCATAAAATGATCACTTGTTTCATGAAAAAAAAGTAAAAAGAAAATGTCGCATACCCACATTTACATGAGGCGTAAAAAATATTTAATTTCATGCAAAATTTACGTCAGCGCGTAAAAAAAACTTGCATCAGACAAAACTACCAACTCGACAATTTTTTTTACTTTTTTACAGATGTGTTTATAATATTTTTATCTACGCTTGTGTAAAAAAAATTTAGCCGAACTCGCGCGGGAACAAAAAGTTACAACGGTTTTCGTAACTCGTGGTGGTTCTCATTTGAACTGAGCCCTAAAAATATATACATACATATATATATACACATACATATATATATATATATATACATACATACATATATATACATACATATATATATACATATATATATATATATATATATATATATATATGATAGGGTTATTGTAAAAATGATGTATTTTGTGAGAAGTGTATGAAAGAATTTACACCCTTTGATCTATAATCTAATGATTGAGATTATAATGACAAAATTATAAATAATGTTTACCCTTAAAATAATTAATCATCTAGATTAAGGGTATAAAAATAAATTTAATATTTTTAAATTCAAAAACCCACTGCAATGCACATGCAACTGCCCCCCGTCTTTTTTATACATCAATAATTTTTTTATACGTAACTTTTTTTTAAAAAAAAGTTACACCATAATAACGAATGTTTTTTTATCTTTAATATGAGTACCATATTGCTATACTCATATAGAGAAAAAAAATTATTTTTAATCAGATGTTTTAATCCATGATGTTTTGTGTAACGCCTCGCTTTTTGTACTTTTCTTAATTAGAAAGTATAATCGTATTTCTATTTATGGAAACTTGTATTCGTATTTCTTTTCTCAATTTTGTAATCTGAGACTTGAATCGTAATAAAATTCATATTTGTTATATATACATGTCTTACATGCTTTCAATCGTTTAAACTGATACTTGTTATACATGCAAAGACTCATACATTCACACTCGATTCTCAATCATACTTATATGTGTTATACATGCAAAAACGACAAGTTATAGCCTGAAATGAAAGATAAACTAAGTTAAAGGACTAAAAATGGCATAATCCAGAGAAAGTGGTTTCTAGCCCATGGATTGGTCCAATTTGTGTTTTCTGCATTAAATGCACTCAACTAACAACCCCTCTCACCTCAACTATAAATACCCACCTCCTCCCATTTTCATTTCACACCTCAAACACTTCTCTTCTTCTCCTCTAAAGCTCTCTCTCCATCTGAAAGTTCAAGACTTTCAAAAGTGAGTTTTAACTCACCCTTACCTCCCTTCTTTGATCTTTCTTCCTTTTTAACAATTGAATCACCTCTACGAATGTTTCCATAGGTTCTCCATGGAAAACAAACTTGGAACATCACCATATTTGAGGTCTCAAGTGTAGGAGCTTTTTGTTTTAATAGGGTTTTAACCCACAAGTGTTGTATCCTTCCAAGCTTGTTCTTGAAACAAGACTTGAGTTGGTAGTATGTGATTACTTGGAAGCCTTGGCTATCCTACCTTCAATCTACCACCTCACTTGATGATTTTAATTATTTTTCTTATTTTTATGTTCAACTTATTCATGACCATCCTTGTCGTCCTTGGACGACTTGTGCATTGGTGAACTATACGAAAGAGGTTAAAGGAAGGTTATCCTCCTACCTCCATGCATGACTTCTATGAACTTCCATGATAAATATGATTACGTATACTATATAATATATATATATATATATATATATATATATACACACACATACACACTAACCGAACTCTTGATGATAATCCAATGATTATCCGTCATGATACACCTAAGTACTTAATTTCTCGTTACAATTCTAATGGGTATCCTAACCCATGAAAACACATCAGCCCGAATGGGTATTATAGTGTCAAGAACAAGTATTAAGTCTAGATGATTATTTCCCGTATCCATACTTTAGTGTATTTAAATTCCTAATCCTCCGTTTTCATTTAAATACTTACCAACCCACGTTTTTCTCTTGTAGGATAACTTGGTACTCCATCCTCCAAACTCCCCCCAACACTTTACGGAAATAGCAAGTGGAAGCTTGCAAAACCGTGAGTACACTCGGACATCCTTTTTACGCTTTACAGCTTTGGGTGCAACATGTTAGTCTATCAAAATACACGCAATCACACTTATACTTTTATGCAATCACATAAACAATCCATCATACATGTTATAGTTACGTAATACACGATTTGTATACTTGGAACATTCTTATGTGATGCTATATGTCATTAACTACGTACGAGCCTCCCCCTTAACATGTATAGTGCTATAGGAGTAACGCACCGCCCGTATTCTTGAGGTCATGTTATGTTTATTCTATTTTGCGGTGACACGCGAGGGTTGACTTATAGATCGCATGCCATGTTTACATTAATCTCGTATGCTAGCTTAACATGTGGATTTGTTTATTCTTTTCGTACTTATACTGTATCAAACTAGTGTACTCGCCAATACTTGTTGTATTGAACTATACTTTTAACATGTTGTAGGTTGAGGATGTTGATCATGATGAAACTTAGTAGGGATGGCATAGAAACACATCTAGAATGCTAAGATTTATGTTGTTGAATTTGTTGTATTTGAAATTTCGTGTTGTAATTAACAATTTTTGTTATGAAATGAAATGGGTTTGATTGTCGCAAATAGTGTTATGATGCCTTGAGCAATCTATTTCGTCTCACTCCGATGTATCCGCCATCGGTTGGGGTGTGACATTTTGTCTATTTTGTTTTAGTTATATCGTGATTCAAGGTGTTGTATTTTACAGTAAAACACCATGAACGTATATAAGACACCATAACATTGCAAATACCATTGAATTCAGCAAACTACCATTTTCTTATGCAGAAACACCATGAAACTAAAATAAAACACCATAGAAAACAAGACACCATACAAGTATACAAAGAGTCATTCCATTAGCAACAAAAAATGTCATTAAATTGAACGAGCTAATTTTTTTCCTTTTACAAGACACCATAATCTGTTTTGAAATCCTAAAATAAAACAACATAGAAAATGAGATTGAAAGATTGAACCTAAATGGTATTTGCAATGTTATGGTGTTTTATACACGTTCATGGTTTTTACAGTAAAACACAATGTCTTGAATCACTATACAATTAAAACACTATAGAGAAAACACCATGGACTAAAACATACGATCGAAACATTTTTGTATATAAGTATAGTAATATGGTACTCATATTAAAGATAAAAAAACACGCCTTAATATGGTGTAATTTTTTTTAAAAAAAAGTTACGTATAAAAAGTTATTAACGTTTAAAAGAGACGAGGGGAACTTGCATGTGCATTGCATGTGAGCTTTTGAATTTTATCTTTAATTAGATTTTTTGTTAAATTACTTAATTGCCCTTATCCTAATAAATTAAATAATGACATGTGTCATCATCATGTTCTTTCTTATCATTCTCACAAATTTCATCTTTTTTTAAAGGATCCTAAACCTATTTACGTGATGTCGTTGTCTCACGTAAATTTAATCCAAATACTGCTACAAGTTAGCGGCAAGTGGGTATCGAACACAGGGAATTGTGGAAATTGTGTTATCGAAAGGTTGTGCTACTTTAACTAATTACCTGATTTGCAAGAAATTTAATCCAAGAATTTTGTTTTGTGGTTTTAGATTTTAACTACTAATGATTCAAAAATTGATTTGTTAACAGATTAATAAGGAAGTGACCATCTTAAGTTTCTGGTTCAAGAACGCATGTGTTTCAATTCAACTAGAAAGAGTCACATAGACATGACTTGTGTTTGATTAATTGTTTGTGATAAAAGGGAACCACGTACTCGGATTACTACAATGCGAGGTCATTACCCGATGACCAATTGATTAATATCCAACCCGTAAACCTCCCCGTGATATCTCGATTGTCAACGACACCAAGAACGTACGAATAAGGCAACGAATAAAAATATCAATCAACAATTAACAAACAATCATTCAACACCATAACAACCACAAAGTAGCAATTATTCTAGAAATCATAAATTGAAACACAATTTGTCCAACAAACCTTCCACTCAAGATGATCACAAGGAGATTTAGCCTCTCATGTTCTTGCAAGTCATCATCACTCCACTTAGATTGTTCTTATGAATCAAATCACCAAAACAATGTTGTAGAATTGTTTAGAAACAATAACAAGACTCTAAAATCGCCTCCCAAGCTCTGCTGTTCGTTCACAATGATTGGTATGCCAAAAGTCCCTTGAAAACCGAGTTAAAATGGGCAGTTACACTTTTCTCTTTGCTGACCACCGTAACTACGGTGGTCACCATAAGCTACGGTGCTGACCACCGTAAGCTACGGTGGTCAAAATTTCCTTACGGCCCCAAGAGACTGGCTTACGGTGCATAGAAGGATCAGACACCACCATAAGCTACGGTGCCCACCGTAGCTTACGGTGGACAGCAGATTTTTCATTTTTGTTCTTTTATCAACTCTCCAAGTCTTCGTCTTCATTTAGCCAAGTGCAAGCTCCCATCAAAGCACATTAAAACCGCTTGTTTATGCTCTTCGGTACCTACAAGGCCATATACACCGTAGTTATCAAATCATAACAATTAACCCAATTAAGTGCAGAATATTGATCGTTTTAAAGCACTTGAGGGTTGTCCAATGGACCACCCGTCACATCCCCACACTTAACCGTTGTTTGTCCCAAGCAACACATTAAAAACATTTTCGAGCTTAAAAGTGATTGCAATATAAACCAAACACAAACATATCATCCAATTCTCAATTTACCATCTACCACATAACACATCCATCACATTAACTCTCCTATCGGTGACCAAAAATGTACTAGCAAGATTATGCTAGATCACTCAATGCTAGTGTGTGATTGTGCGACAATAAGCTTGGATCATAATCAAGTCTCCACCTGCAAAATGCCTAACATGCTTACGAATCAAAAGGACTTTCGGGTTGTAACGAGGCTATGTGTAAGGGTGAGAATTGGTGGGCTGTATATGTATGTAGCTCATTTAATCGACCCGGTTTATTATTACAAACAAACAAAAACAACCATTACTATTTACACAACTTCACTAACTTTCGCCTTCTCTTTTTTCATTTTTCTTTCTTCCTCTTTTTCTTTTTTTTTTCTTTTTTTCATAGCAATCACAATATAGGAAGGAAGAACGCATACATAACAATAGCAACTAAACTAAGTTCTTAAACCGGATCAATCAATGGGTAGAATTTTGTAGGACATGGGCTTAGGTAACAATTGAATGGTTAAAAGCTCAAATTTTTGGCTACTAATGTCCAAATCCCCGTCCCGCTCACTACCAAGCTCATATATGTAACTTATGAGGTCCAACCCCCCAAACCCACAATCAACACACATCAATACGAGGCTACCTAAATGCCTTCATCATATTCACAAGTATGTTAAACTTAGGTTTTGACAAGCATCTGTTATCCAAGTTCTAGTAACACAATGCACATACCGCCACTCCTTCCAAAATTAATTTAATCTCTAAAGTATTCCATGTGGCTCAAACCTCACCAAGAAAGGGATAAAAATGGATACCGGTGTGTCATTTTTAACAGTGTCTGGTTTTATTGACTTTGAAGATCTTTGATCCCTTTTTGAAGAATCCAATTTTAAAGCTTTCTCAACTGCTTTTACTTGTTTACGTTTTTATTTCTCTTTTTGATCCTTAATGATTTGTTTATCTTGAGTCGGAGAAACAAATATACATTTGCAAGTTGGTTCATGGGGGGTTTTCTCTATACATCTTGATTTGGTTGGATTTTGACAATCCTTTATAATGTGGCCAAACTCTCCATATTTGAAACAAGTTCCCCTTTCAACAAAACTAGGAGATCGTGTTTCTCGGCTTGATGTTGAACTTGTTGATCCTGAGGTACTGGGTTCATTTTCATTACATCCATCAATGCGTTGGGTGTAATTGTTTTGACTATTTCTTTTCAAAATCTTAACTTTCTTTACAAAATCAACGTTAGATTTTCCTTGAAAAGTTTCGACTTTATCGGTACCTTTAGAACTCACAAATTTAACAGTTTAGCCTTTTTCTGGTAACGGGAGCCTTTTGCTACAACCTTCGGTTGAGAAACTGTAGGCTTTTCAACTCGCTTCCATTGTTTTTCTTTTGAAGCGGATAATGGTTGTGATTTGGTGGGCTTTTTCTTCTCTAAAGGTTTGGTTTTTGACTTTTCAAACACCTGATCTATAGAGATTGGATTTACATTTTTAATTGGAAAATCTTTGTTTGAATAGATTTTCTTATCTCCAACCAAAGTATACAACACATTATCTACTTCTTGTGTAGACACACATGTCTTCACAGATTTCTTAGGAACAGTCTCTTGATTCTCAACAGATTGAGTACTAGGAGTAGCAGATGATTCTACTCTTTTCCTTTCATCAAGAGGCTGATCCTGATCATCATTTCTTGATTCATCATCTGATGTATCATCCTCTTCTTCATCAGATGATGAACTTTCTGGCTTGCTTGGTTCTTGAGAGGAATTTCCTAGTTTGAACCCTAACCCTGCTGCGAATTCCTCAGGATTCAAAGGTCCAGAGGGTTCAAAACGAGGCATCTCCTCTTCATCAGGCATTTTGGTATAGTTGTGTTTCATTGGAGGTGGACACGACTTATACCCTATGCATTGAGCATCTCCCTTTAGTTTTTGAACTTCAATGATATGATCAAGCACATATTGGGAGTTAGAATAACTTTCCAATTGCGT
Source organism: Scalesia atractyloides (assembly GCA_947069175.1). Classification (NCBI taxonomy): domain Eukaryota; kingdom Viridiplantae; phylum Streptophyta; class Magnoliopsida; order Asterales; family Asteraceae; genus Scalesia; species Scalesia atractyloides. The sequence goes on from CAMTDV010000003.1 coordinate 83,280,767, forward strand.
TTGATCGAATCATATTCGCATTTGGCGATGGCTAACTCTTTCTTTGTTTCTTCTAGGAGATTAATGTAGTTATTAATTCCTGTCTGTTTATTCAAAACTGTTTTTGTCAATTCAGAAACACTTTTCTTAAGGGTTTCTATTACAGATTTGAATTCTTTTTCATTTCTAGTTAGCGCCAAATTCGCCTCTTTGCATTTTGATAGTTCAACAACTAAATTCTGATTATGACTGTTGACGGTATCATATTTTATTTTCAACTCAACACAGTCATTGCAAACAGTAGGAGGTTCAGAATTTACCTGTTCTGATGAACCTTCAACATTTGCCATAAAGGCAGTGTGATGAGGAAAAGCTGCACCATCTGTAGAGAGTGTCTATGTCTCTTTCATCGCAGCTTCTGCATTCCTCGTCATACCTACTTTTTCAGATCTCAACATCTCAGCTTCACTCAGCAACTCTTCAACCTCAGCATCACTTCCTTTCTTCACATCGGAATCAGATCCATAACCATCTGAACTTGAACATTCTTCATCAGAACTGCCAGCATCCCCACATGTATCATCGTTATTTGGAGTGTTGATGCTGTGATCATGCTTGATTTGGTCCACGATCTTCGCATAACATGCAGTTCTTCCGTTTTTCTCAGTTCCCAACTGTACTGACCAATCGCATCCTTCATCAGATTGAACTACCAAAGCTCTATGCGTGTTTGAAGGTCCTGATTGATTGGTGTTGTTAGAGTTGCCAACAGCTACTATTCTTCTTTCATTGTTGTAGTGTGCAGTGTTGGATGGTTGAGACTGATTTCGAAAGGGGTTGTGATTTCCTTCCTTGCTGGGTCTTGTGCATTCCCGCTTAAAGTTACCTCTTTCTCCGCAGTTAAAGCAAGTAACGGCGGTTTTGTCAAAGTCGTATTTTGTATCCTTCTTGCTTTCCAAACTGGTTCTACCCGTTCTTCTCATATAATCCTTTGCTCTTCTCATAGCACTTGCAAATGCCCACTTGATGTCCATCAGCTCCATTTCATCTCGGTCAATTTGTTCATAGTCTTCATTTGTCAAATTGATGTTCCCTATTTGACCTACAACTAAACCACAATACGCACTGACCATGGTATTTAGAAGTTCCGCATGTTCCTGTGCAACTTCTACGTTGATTTTGGAGAGATTTGACGTGTCAAGTTTGACAGTGTTGGGATTTGCTGATTGACTGTTGTTTCCATAGAAAGTTTGTTGAGAAGCTTGATGTGGAGCTTTATGCGCTAAATCCCTTGGCTGTGGAAGGAAGGCTTTCGGATCAAAAGCTTGTCCATAGGCTTGATTACTCGAACTTGTAGACTGACTTGATTGAACTGGTTGGGGTAGGAAAGGGTTCACGTTTGACACAAACGCGGTTTGCAACTTCGGTTGCTGACTTGAGCTTGTACTTGCATTAATACCTCCAAAATACATCTCAGGGTTTTGTGGAGCAGAGACTCGTTGTGCCTTCCGGAGTTCTTCTTCATTCTTGTTCTCCAGTTTCTGCACAAATTCATAAATACTATTTGAGTCCAAAACACCTGTATGTTTTAAAAGATCAATAAATTGACCCTATTTTGGTGGTAAAGCATCATCAAATCGCATCACAATTTCTTGTGGTGTTTCTAACACTTTATATGAGTACATCTCGCTGAGAAGATGATAAAACCGAGTGGTCATATCATTCAAGGTTTCGTTCTCCATGAACATGAAACCTTCAAACTCCTTTTTTGAGCAGATCATGCCGAATCTTCCTGGTAGCAGCGTTACCTTCACCTCTTGCTTCCAAAGTGTCCCACAAATTTTTCGTTGTAGTACAATACACAAACTGATCATAAATGTCTTTATGCAGAGCTTGTGTGAGGATAGCAAATGCCTTTTTCTCTAGATCGTAAAATTCTTGTCACTTTCGACTAGATTGGCAAGTGTGGTTGGATTTGATCCAGCTTCTTCAAGTGCTTCATTGTAGGGGGTAGTGAAACACGTCCACAATTCCGTGTTTTGACCGAGAACATACGTATGAAAATGACTTTTCCATGAAGGATAATCATTCATGTGATTTAACTTCGGCGGTCGGTTATTACTCCCTGTTTCACTTTCGCTCATTAACAGAGTTTGGATGCTTTGATTCTGATTCGCAACACACGCCCATTGATTTGCAGAGATCATTGTTGTATGTTGAGGCATCAAAGATTTTACCCATGATGTTGCGGAGCTTTGCGAAGACTCCTGATTTGAGCTTGAACAACTCCAATCCTACGGGTTAGAACTCATTATATTTTCTTGTTTTATGAATATTTAAAGGTTTTAAAATTTCACAACTATAATTACTGTTTTAAAAATTCACAAATCTGAAAATATGACAAATTCTTAAAATCACAAAGCTTTGAAAAACACGAAAAACAAACAGTTTATGTTTCGTGCGAGACACCTGTTTCATGCGAAACAATGATGTTTCGTGCGAGCCAGGTGTTTCGTGCGGGACAGATGATTCGCACGAAATAACTCAGTCGCACCAAATGTTTTGTTCAATGTTTTTCAGAGGAATCTTTTCAGAAATGGTTTGGTGAGAAATTTCCTTTCTTGTGTAGACCTGCTTTTTCGAAAATACATGGTGTCTTACCCACTTTTAGTTAAAACACAGATTTTAATAGTCCACAGTCCAAGTCCAGATCCAAGTCAGAAAATGTCAACCCTACCAAACTAATCAGATTCAAATTTTTGCAGATTTCTTCTTCAAGGGTGTTCTTCAGAAAAAATTTTACCATAAAATTTTCTGCATGCAACAGATTTTAACCAAGTTTTAAGTTAGTTATCTATCCAAAACTTATGTTTTCTGCTGGAGGCTCAAGAACACTTCAGAAATCTTCAAACTAGCTCAGACACACGAAGCCCGGTTTTGAACAAGGAAAGAGCCAAAGCTCTAATACCACTTGTGGGTCCACCTACGGATGGTGTTAAACCAGTTCCTTGTTCAAATGACACACACACAAGTGCGGAATCCAAGTGTGCATGTAACCAAAGCAAAGAAAAGAACACGGGATAACCAAAGATTCACTATCTTGATTAATGATTGAGAACAAGTACAAACATATACACACAATGCTCGTATGACTCAAACAAACTTGATGTGTTCTTGTGTCTTCGTCTTTCCCAGAACTGCTGAGAGACTTACTGAGCTAACCAACTCTCCCACGCGAGTCAACTAGTCAACTGATCAGTCACCTGACTAAGAAGTGCATGTCTGCTTATATAGTGTCTATCTAGAGTTCGTACGAAACACGAATCCAGACATATGGAACACACTATTTCACCCGTGACACATTCCAGAAGTTTTGTACGAGTCAACTGTTTCGTACGAAATGCTTTGGTTCGTACGAAATACACCTTGTTTCGTACGAAACCCGTGTTTCGTACGAAACCTCTGACTCGCATAAAAACTTTCTTCTTGGAGAACGTGTGTAGACATGACGTACACAAGACTTATCAGTATGCACACATGCAGCTGATTAACATAGACAAGCTAAGATGTCATACTAGATCAAGATAGAAGGATATCTCGATCTATTTGACACGACCAAACCTATACAGACACTTGAGCAAAGACCGTACAATTTCAACTGTAATTAAGAACAAGCGACAGACACAAAAGTGTATCAACACTCGCCCTCCTTGAAGATTGTGCTTTCCGTTTAGATGTGACCACCATTTGCTCCAAAAATGCCCAATTATCTTGCTCAAAATTTGTACCAAAAGTACCATTAGTGATGGACATCAAGTCACGAGCATCTTCCGAACTCAACCCCTCGTGGAAAGCATTCAACAACCCAAAGTGCAATGCCATGATGAGGACAATTCTTCAACATCATGTTGAATCTTTCAAATGCCTCATGAAACATTTCACCAGGTTGTTGTTGGAAACTCCGTAAACTCCCCCTTGCTTCATTTGTCTTTTGGGCCGTAAAAAATTCTTCAAGAAATCTTTGTTGCATATCGGCCCAAGTATAAATCGATGCGGATGGTTGAGTGTGGAACCACCTCTTTGCCTTATCTTCCAACGAAAACTGAAACAATACCAATTTAACATCATCCGCAGAAAAACCTTGCCCCCCGATGGTGTTGCAAATGGAATCATATGTTTCCAAATGGAAGTACGGTTCCTCCGTTGCTAGACCCTTGTACTTCGGCAAGCTTTGTAATGCAGTCGTTCTAACCTCAAATGTCCTTCAATCCGGGTGATGAGGTATCACCACTAGAGAAGGATTATTAGTAATAACCGGACGAAAATGTGCTTCAACCCCCACACTACCTCTCGATGATGTCTTCGCGGAACACCTAAAGGTACTCTTGGTCGACCCGCGTAACCCTGTCTTAACCCTTGAGGTACGAAGTGTTGTTGATGTTGGGGTTGATGCAGCGGTCTTTGGAATTGAGGTTGTTGGTGTTGACCTTGGACTTGTTGTAAAGGCATTGGTTGTTGGAACGGTGGCCTGTGAGGACGAATCTGTTGCACCCCTATGGGTTGCCTAATCATTTCTTGTGCTTGTTCCAATGGTTTCCCTTGTGGGGTACCCCGTTCCCCTTGCGGTCCCAAATTACCTCCATCACCCCCATAGTAATAACCTTCTTCTTCATACCCTCCAAATTCTGCTTCATAACCATCATCAAACCCGTCTCCCCCTGCACCCGATGTTTGCACAAACTGTGAGGAAGGATTATGGAAACCAGGTTGGGTTGGTGGTTGAAATGTGGAGGAGTTATGGATAACGGTTGAACTTGGTAAAGTTTAACTTGGCAATGGTGGTTGAGTGGATGATGATTGACCGGAGGTTGGGAAAAAGGATGAGAATGGTGGAACCAGTGATGTGGTATTGGGAGGGTTGGCTTCATGTGTTGAGGGTGGATTGGTGGAGGTGTAGATAGTGTTGTTTGGCTTCTGGTAGTAGGTAATGGTTCCATGATGTTGAGTGGTGTTATAGGTGTAGTTGGCGACCCACTAATCTTGTTTTCTCGTAACAAAACCCTGTTGCGTCGTAAGGTTCATTCAATCTCCGGATCAAATACCAATGGTGATAGCTTGTTAGAGCCTCTAGTATGCATACACCTGTAAGATCCTGCACACTAACACAACCAGCGTAAACCCGGAAAATTAACAAACTATACTAGCTCAAAACAATAACACACGTTGCGCACAATTCCCCGGCAACGGCGCCAAAATTTGACGTGATGTCGTTGTCTCACGTAAATATAATCCAAATACTGCTACAAGTTAGCGGTAAGTCGGTATCGAACACAAGGAATTTTGGAAATTGTGTTATCGAAAGGTTGTGCTACTTTAACTAATTACCTAATTTGCAAGAAATTTAATCCAAGAATTTGGTTTTGTGGTTTTAGATTTTAACTACTAATGATTCAAAAATTGATTTGTTAACAGGTTAATAAGGAAGTGACCATCTTAAGTTTCTGGTTCAAGAACGCATGTGTTTCAATTCAACTAGAAAGAGTCACATAGACATGACTCGTGTTTGATTAATTGTTTGTGATAAAAGGGAACCAAGTACTCGGATTACTACAATGCGAGGTCGTTACCCGATGACCAATTGATTAATATCCAACCCGTAAACCTCCCCGTGATATCTCGATTGTCAACGACACCAAGAATGTACGAATAAGGCAATGAATAAAAATATCAATCAACAATTAATAAACAATCATTCAACACCATAACAACCACAAAGTAGCAATTATTCTAGAAATCATAAATTGAAACACAATTTGCCAACAAAGCTTCCACTCAAGATGATTACAAGGAGATTTAGCCTCTCATGTTCTTGCAATTCATCATCACTCCACTTAGATTGTTCATATGAATCAAATCACCAAAACAATTTGTAGAAATGTTTAGAAACAATAACAAGACTCTAAAATCGCCTCCCAAGCTCTGTTGTTCATTCACAATGCTTGGTATGCCAAAGTCCCTTGAAAACCGAGTTAAAATGGGCATTCACACTTTTCTCGTTGCTGATCACCGTAAGCTACGGTGGTCACCATAAGCTACGTTGGTCAAAATTTCCTTACGGCCCCAAGAGACTGGCTTACGGTGCATAGAAGAATCAGACACCATCATAAACTACGGTGCCCACCGTAGCTTATGGTGGACAGCAGATTTTCCATTTTTGTTCTTTTATCAACTCTCCAAGTCTTCGTCTTCATTTATCCAAGTACAAGCTCCCATCAAAGCACGTTAAAACCGCTTGTTTATGCTCTTCGGTACCTGCAAGGCCATATACACCGTAGTTATCAAATCATAATAATTAACCCAATTAAGTGCAGAATATTGATTGTTTTAAAGCACTTGAGGGTTGTCCAATGGACCACGCGTCACCTATATATATATATATATATATATATATATATATATATATATATATTTATATGTATAATGGAATGAGGTATAATCCCACTAAACACTCAAGTTATATAACCTTTAATGACCCCCATTTCTTAAACATTTGTCACGTGTCATATAATCCCACATCTATGGGTTATGGGGCTTGACCACTACACATCGTCTTATCCCACTCCTAAATGTCATTAACCTGTAATGCCATGAACTCTTCAATGGTTCTTAATTGACGAAAATGTGATGTTGAATGTGAATGAATCACTTGTTGCAGATATAATAGCCATGAGAAAAAAGAAACAGAGGAGCAGATCGGTGAAGAAAATATATGAACGGAAAAGTCACCGGAGATCAGATTATCAGTCGGAAAAAGAACGATGTGAGCAACAGGAAGGACGAGAGAAACATATCATCGTAAAAGTAACAGATCACCATAATAATTCAGGAAAAGCTTCAAGATGGGGAGGTTTTGGGAAGTTATACTGCTGCGATTTGCTGCAAGTAGTGTTTGTTCTCCTAGTTTCTTTCGTTCAGCAGATTAGTACTTGTTATGATGATTAAATGATAAATTGTTGATTTTTATCCTATTTCAAATTGAAACAGGTGTAGTGAATTGGGGATTCTGATTGATCCAATTTTAATTCAACATAATATGAAGAGAATTAGTACTTTTATGATGATTAAATAATCAATTGTTGATTCTTGTTATGAATTTACGAATTGATTGTTTGGATGACCAAGAGAAGTTGCATGATGGTATGGAGATTGCTGTGAAAAATCTTTCAAAGACAAATGAAGCCAAATTATTGGCTTGAGGACAACATCGTAATGTACTGAGTTTGTTGGGGTATTGCGTGTTTCTTGAGAAGCTTTTGGTGTATGAATATGTCGTTAACTGGAGCCTCGATAAGCTTCGTTTCCGTATGTTCTCCTTCTCCTTCATTTTGTTTCTCCAAATATTAGAAAGTTTTATTAATTTTATTATCTTTTTTTTGTGTTTATATTGTTGCAGAATCGGTAAAGAGGGATGTATTCAACTGAACACGAAGATATTCCATAATTGTTGGTTTAGCACAAGGCTCACTTTATTCTCACGATGACTCGCATGATCGTATCATTCATAGAGATATAAAAGCAATCAATATGTTGTTAGATAGTAAATGGAGACCTAAGATTGCCGATTTTGGCTTGGCCTGACTCTACCCTGAAGAAAAAATTCATGTCAGCACCCGTGTAGGTACAAAGTATGTACACCCAACTCCATTTTTGATCTTTTTGAGTTTGTTAACTTATTGATGATTTTTTTACAAATATTTGCATAAGAACCTATTCTTAAGCACATATATAATGAAGGGCTACTTGTGAAAAGTCTAACAATGCACCTTACACCATTTACACAAAGAGTATTCCTAGATGTGAATATTGATAAGCAATATATAGGTATCCTTTATCTTATGCATCTAACAATCTTATACATTTATTTTCATAATTTTTATACTACATTTGTCGCTATTCGCCATTAACAACTATAGTAATAACAGACCATACAGTTGGAAAAACACCATAAAGATTTAGTGTTTGTGTTGACAACGTTAGAGAAACAAGGTTTATGTTTATTGCTAAGATTTGTCAAAATAAACATGTATCAAGAACAGATGTACCCAACCCAAAGTTTATTCACCCAAATGATACAACTGAGAATACAAAGAACTACACTAATTACTCTCTCACAACTACTCTCATAAGCAGATTATCAACATGATAATCTGCATAGACAATATACAGGAATCTATGCTGAGAAAACCCTAAATCGCCTCACATATGAGAGAGAAGAGGAAACAATGAACTGAGAGCAATAAATTGAGTTAGGTGTAACAGTAAGCACTGGATATATAGAACTCAGATATCATAACTAATATCCAACATACTCGGGTGTTGTTATAACAACAACAGTTAGTTGTTATAACAACCAACTAAAGCCCATCAAGCCAAGCAAGCCACCGCCCAATAAGTCATCCAGCACACTATCACTATGTCCATCAAGTCATCCAGCCCATAACTAAAACAAAAACAATAACAAATATAAACCAATAACAAATAACAAAAAATATAGAGCTCACATGGAAATGGAATTGAGTATGCAACCAACTAGAGTTTCAACACACCCCCACAATTCCATTATTTAAACATATCAAACAACTTTAACTCTTGACACAAACTGATATGTTCTTTTACTGACACACCTTTAGCGAAGATATCAGCATCTTGTTTTCCTGATTTTATACCAACACATTTCAAAACACCTTTAGAAATTAAATCTCTAAGGAAGAACAAGTCTAACTCAAAATGTTTGGTTCTATCATGGAAAACTGGGTTGGCTGCTATTGAGATTGCAGCACTGTTATCATAAAACAGTTTAATAGGAACTTCTACATCAATTTTTCAACTCACTAAGCAAGTTTTTTAACCACACAGACTCTCATGTAGCAACACACATTGACTTATATTCAGCCTCTGCTGAAGATCTGGATACAGTTGTTTGTTTTTTACTTTTCCAAGATATCATAGAATTACCCAGAAATATACAGAATCTTGTATAAGATTTTCTGGACACTAAACACTTAGCCTAGTCAGAGTCAGCAAAAGCAATTAACTTAATGGAGTTGCATTTGCTAAACAATAAACCTCTTCCTAGTGCAGATTTGAGGTATCTTAGTAAATGAAAAGCAATTTTCAAATGTCCCTCAGTGGGACTATGCATAAACTGACTCAAAATATGAACTGCATGTGCAATGTCTGGCCTAGTGTGTGAAAGATATATGAGCTTTCCTACTAACTGCTAATACCCAGTTATATTATTCAAAGAACCAGAATTATTTCGAAGTAATGCATTAACGACATGACTCTATTCTATAGGTACACTAACAGGCTTACAGCCTAGCATGCCATATTCGGTCAACAAGTCAGTGCAATACTTTCTTTGGGATAAACAAAGCCCATTTTCACAAGTTAGTACTTCAATACCTAGAAAATATTGTAACACCCCTAAGTCTTTAATTAAGAACTTTGTTTTTAAACTTCCCTTTATTTTTTCAATCTCATGTACAGAGTTACCAGTGATGACTATGTCATCAACATATACCAAAAGAACAACAAACACATCATTAACACTTATAATGAATAAGGACGTGTCACATTTACTTTGTTCAAAACCAGTGTCTATTAGTACACTAACAAGTTTTTCATTCCACATCCTAGGGGCCTGCTTTAGCCCATACAGAGATTTGTTTAATTTACACACTTTAGACATATCATCTAACTGATATCCCCCAGGTAATGACATATACACTTCTTCATGTAACTCACCATATAAAAATGCATTATTAACATCTAATTGAAATAAGTTCCAATTATTCTGAACAGCTAAGGCTATAATACATCTAACTGTTACTAATTTAACCACAGGTGAGAATGTTTCTTCATAGTCAATACCCTCTTTATGACTAAACCCTTTAGCAACAAGTCTTGCTTTATACCTTTCAACTTCACCATTAGATTTATACTTGATTTTATAAATCCACTTACAACCTACAATACTTCTATTTTTAGGCCTATCAACAACATCCCAAGTATGGTTTCTATGCAATGCTTGAATCTCATCATTCGTTGTAGAAACCCAGTTAGGATCTTGCACAGCTTCTTTGAAGTTGTTAGGTTCAAAAGATTTAGAAAGGATAGAAGCAGAACACTTATTATCATGTGATAGCTTAGATATATTTACCACTCTTTCAATTCCATATTTTACCTTCCCTTCCATAACAAAATCATTTGATTTCTTTGGAAAATTAGAATTCCTTGAGGATCTTCTAGGTAAAACACAAATTTCAGAGTTTTCTGTGTCACCCTCAGAAGGTATTTGGACTTCATCTGTGATACTCATAGGTTCTGCCCTATCAGACGATTCTTGAACCTCATTTGTTTGCTGAAAATCAGCCTCAACATTAGAAGTACCAAGTCTCACTTATTGCTGAACTTCTTGTGTTCTCACATCAGTCTCACCTGGACCCCTTCTATTATCATAGGGATCCTCCACATTTTGAAAATGTTTGGACTCTGAGTTTTCATATAAGTCAAAAAAAATTTGGAGTATTAATGTTTTAGTTTGGATTAGAGTCATAACTTTCAAACGTTGTTTGCTCTTTAAAAGGAAAGGTGGATTCATAAAATTTTACATCACTAGCAAAAACTGTAGTTTTTGAATCAAGACTAACAGTTTATAACCCTTTTTTTCAAGTGAATATCCAATAAAAACATATTTTTCTGCTCTACTTTTCAGTTTATCAGTTTCATTTAAATTTTTATAAAAACATAAGCATCCAAACACTCTTAAGTAATCTAAGAGGGGTTTAAATCCATAAACTAACTCATAGGGTGTCTTTCCAGCAAGCACAAAAGAAGGTGTCCTATTTATAAGATATGCAACAGTTAAAACACATTCATGCCAAAACTTAACAGGTAAATTACTTTGGAACAACAAAGCCCTAGTAACATTTAATAAATGCCGGTGCTTCCTTTCAACAATTCCATTTTGTTGTGGTGTATGAGCACATGAAGTCTGATCAACTATTCCAAGCTGACTACATAACTGGTTCATTTGACTATTCATAAATTCTGTACCATTATCACTTCTGAAACACTTTACTTGTTGTTTAAACTGAGTTTTAATTATATTGACAAAATTTTTAATATTATCAACAACTTGAGTTTTATTCTTCATAAGACACACCCACACTGCCTTGGAATAGTCATCAACAATGGTCAAAAAATATTTTTATGACCTTCCCTGCTAACAACTCTATAGGGGCCCCACACATCCAAATGAACAAGTTCTCCTAACTCAGAATTTTTATGATCACTTAATGGAAATGGTTCCCTGTGTTGCTTACCCCTATGACACACATGGCCCATGATCAAACTCACTAGACATGTTTAAAGTATCCTTAAACATCTTGATTGCTTGATCCGCAAGATGTCCTAATCTAGAATGCCACAACTTATAAGTAGAAGAAACATATATATTTGATACAAAAACATTACCACACATAAATAATCCTTCAAGTTGACTACCAATCACCAGGATTTTCTTTGTTAACAAGTCCTATGTATAACATTTATGTTCATCAAATCCAACAAACAACTTATTATCTCTAGCTAGTTTATGTACAAAAATTAGGTTAACACAATACTTAGGAACAACAAACACATCATTTAAATCACACCATCGGCCAATTTAAATAACCCTATCTTAGTTACATATGCATTAGTCCCATTAGGATGCTTTACTTGTATTTTAAGACTAGAGACATCAATATAATTAGTCAACTTTGTTTCTGACTTTACCATATGATTATTAGCTCCTGAGTCTACTATCCTACACTGGACAACTAAAAACAGTTTAACAAAATAACCTACCTGAAATATTACTGCTCTGCACTGACTCCGAATTTTTATCCTTGACCAAACTTAACAATTTAGACAACTGATCAGAAGTTAAAGCAGTAATAGGAACACTTGACTCGTCAACACTAGCATTGTTACTAGAACCACCTTTTCTTAATTGATTACCTCTTGGTGGTTTCATCCAAGAGGGATAACTAATTATCTCAAAACATTTTTCAATTGTATGTCCAGTTTTGTTACAGTTAGTGCATTTCAAATTCTGATTTTTCAAAACTTTCTTTTTGATCTCAATAACAGAGTTAGTCTTAGTAGACAAACAAACAGTCCATTCATTTGACACAAATACATTTGAATTCTGATGAGATTCTTCTTTGGACACAATTGAAAAAGCTTCTCTTAAACTCGGAAGTGGTTCTCTAATAAGCAAATTAGTTCTAACAGCCTGATGTGCATTGTCTAAGCCCATTAAGAATTTCATTAGTTTAATCAAATGATTAAGCTATTAAACTGTGTCAATGCATTACATGTACAGGTAGGAATTTGCAAAATTTGATCAAGTTATTTCCACATTATATTCAATCTATGATAGTGTTCAGCAATAGAAAACCAAATTGTTTGAATGAATTAATTTTTTGATATAAATCAAACACAACTGACCCATCAACCTTATCATAAGTATCCCTAAGTTCTTTCCACACTTCTACAACAGATTTAAAATACACATGACCTAAATAAAGTTCCTCAGACACAGAATTTAAAATCCAGGTAAGAACCACATAATTACACCTCTCCCATTGTGTTTCAAGAACATGATTATCCTGAGGTTTCTCAAAAGTACCATCAATAAATCCAGTTTTATTTTTTACTCTTAATGCTAAACTCATGGCATTAGCCCACACAGTATAATTCTCGGTACCTTTTAGTTTTATACTAATCACAGTTATTGTAGTAGAATCACTAGCATATAGATAAAGAGGATTGTCAGGTTCAAGTTTACTAATCATAGTTTCACCAAACAAATTCAACATATCAGCCGTACTTACAGATGCCAATCAAGAACCACAAGAAAACACACAGATCAAGAAAACACCCAAGAATCACAAACCACACACTAATCACTACCTACACTGCGAAGTTGTGCCAGGGACCAGATGGAGGATCGTCACTCAAGGTGCCTACCCAGGCCTTTGCATAGGAGCTGTATGCTAAACTCTGAACAGATACACTACTACAAATACTAAAAAACAGCAAAGAAGTAAATCAGCAACAAAAACCAAGTAAATAATATGCAGTGAACCGTCTCTGTGTCCCCAATCAACAAACCGGCCCAACTAGTCCGACAACAAATATGCCTATATGCAAGAAACAGAAATGGCAACAAGGAAAGATCTCACCAGGATAAGCAAACCTAAGTTAGGGTTTATCCAAAGCTAGTTAGGATTTTACAGTTCCATTGAAACTGAACCCTTAACTGGAGCGGCAGCTTCCAGAACACTTTCCAAGAAACGGCAACCCCAAGAACTGCAGTCGGCAAACCAATAGTTCACCCAGACTCAAATCAACCAAACCCTAAATAAGGGTTTCAAGATCTTGATCGGCACGCAATCTAAGACATCACCACAGCGGAATCTCAATCGGAGATGAATATTCACCGATTAAATCTCAAGAGCACTCCATAGCTCTGATACCATGTCAAAATAAACATGTATCAAGAACAGATGTACCCAAACCAAAGTTTATTCACCCAAATGATACAACTGAGAATACAAAGAACTACACTGATTACTCTCTCACAACTACTCTCATCAGCAGATTATTGCATAGATAATATACAAGAATCTATACTGAGAAAACCCTAAATCGCCTCACAGATGAGAGAGAAGAGGAAACAATAAACTTAGAGCAATAAATTGAGTTAGGTGTAACAGTAAGCACAAGATATATAGAACTCAGATATCACAACTAATATCCAACATACTCGGGTGTTGTTATAACAACAACAGTTAGTTGTTATAACAACCAACTAAAGCCCATGTCACACCCCGGGTTTCCAACCCAAATCCATACACCGGTGGGCCCGGGGGGGAGTATTGTGGCGTAAGTTGATAATCATCATAGTCAATTAAACACAGCGCAGCGGAAGTCTTGGAGTAAAATTACTAGTACAAGCCGAATGTTCGAAAATACAAAATAATATACAGGCTCGTAATAGAAGATCCACAGATGGATCATAAATTGTACATGGAAAGAATATAAACTAGACTTTGGGCAGATTTTGGATTTGCAAGATCCTCTATCACTATCGAGCACCTCTGGCCTATTTTCGTATTATACCTGCAGTTTAGTCTTTTGAAAATACGTCAGCTTTCGCAGGTAAATACACCCAACTGACTCATTTTGAAAACATTTCAAAAATGTTTTAAGTGCATATCAGCACAAAATCTTTTTATAACTTGGGTTATTTGACCGTCCAACCTTGTTAACAGGTTTATATGTTTGTCATACATACGAGGCCCGGTACGGAGACCGAGACACAATTAACATACACACCACATTGGACTCACAAAGGAGTCAATTCCTCCCAACCTTGTGAGAATGCATAATTGAGCGTCTATCGGGTGTATGCCTACACCCGCGCTAAGGTCGTGGCCATTTCTATTGTAATGAGCCGAGGATATCCAGGACACGGTAGTTAACCCTCGATGTTTAAATTATCAAACAAAACTGATTAAAACAGAATATGCAGATTTATTATCCCCGAACCGGCGTTCGATTGAATCCCATTTCCGACAAGCGGTTATAATTTACCGTAACCCAAGCCCGTATAGGGGAAAGAAGTCGAGAGTATTTACCTGAGCTAGTCTTCTTTAATTTTTTAATAACTCAGCCGTACACAAAAAGGACTAAGTGCAGATAGCATTTACCGACAAGTCTCTTGTCTGGATTATGGCATAAACTAACCAATTAAATACTAACGGTCTTATTTAAATCATAGACTTAGACCGACTAGCGTACTTGAACAAAACGTATGACGCTTGATTAAATGATGATTGGATAGAATGTAGTTTAATCCTAACAAGTACCTTGACTTGATTAATATGGGTAAACTATATACATTCTTGATTTTGAAACTTAAATGACAAGGTTAACCCGTTTCGGTTAATTTCCGAAAGATAGTTACATATACGTAACTGTGCGCATATTAGCGATATCGGGTAACCGGATAAGTTATGGACGAGTTCTATATGCCATTATATTTTTAGCATGTTATAATATCAGTAGGATATCAACTTATATGCCCGTTAAGGTTTTAAAAACAAAACTATCCCTCATAAGGGCATTTCGGTAATTTTATACCGTATAAAAGGAACTTGAATATAATTTAATGTTATAGTTATAAGTATTCTAGAAAAATACTTTATTTATGATATAATATCAGTAGGATATCAATTATATGTGTAAATTATCTTTTATGACCAAACTATGCACCGAAGGGGCATTTTGGTCATTTTACACATAGTTTATTAATTATTCAGGATTCTGAGTTTATAACATGTTCCTACTATAAATATGTTTAAAATAAGTTCTAAAATCAGTAGGTAACAAGTCTTGGTCGATTAATATGATTTAAAACCATATTATGCGCCTAAACGACGCTTTTGTCGTAAAATGGCGTCTTTATATGATTCTTACGAAAGTGATGTTAAGATCAGATTAAAATGTCTTAGATATATTATTTAATATAACATATTAGTACGTAAAAGATTTACCTTTAATAGATTTGATTAAAACTATTTTATGAGCCACAAGGGCTAAAATTGCCATTTATCGACATAGTTTAAGGACTTGCTTGAAAACTCAGTTTATAACTTGGTTTAACATCCCAAATAGTCCTACTTATAATATTACATCAGTAAAAAACTCATTTTAAGTTCATTACCATTTAAAACCTTGTTTTATGCAAAAAGAACATTTTGGTCAAAGATGGCATAAGTATGGAACTTGCGCATAAACTTGGATTCTGATTATGATCATGTAATATAACCTCAGAGGGTTATGCTACATAATATTATGATCATAATGCAACTTTTGATCAGTAGTTAACTAATCTAAATCGGGTCAGAATCGAAAGTCAAAGCAGAAGTCAAACTTCGCGACTTTCGGTGCGAACCGACCCTAGACTGAAATTGACGAGCGGAACATGTTCTTATATGTTCTAATAATTATTAACAACTTGTTTAAGTGTCAAAACTGGTTTCATAACATGTATAAGATTAATTTATGATTTTTCCGAAAAATGGCCTGTTTGACTTTTTAATCTCATAACTTTGACCCGTCAATTGGTCTAGCAAACGTGATCTTCAGGAGGTGCCCTTTATAGGGACTAACACCTACCTTATTACGATCACTTAGCCATGTTCATTTCGAACAATTGCTGGACCATAATGGTCTTAACCGAAAGTCAAAGCGTTTTCCGAAAAACGCTTGACTTTTAGCTATAAAAGCCTATTAACGAAAATGCAAGAGCAAGGTTACTACAATGCAAGAGAACTAAGTTGGATGCTCCTTTAACTTCCATAGGAGGGAGAAGAGTGAATTAATGAGAAAGGTGCAAGTTGGAATGAAGCACTTGAACACCTATTTATAATTGGAGAGCTCAAAGGAGGTGAAGCCAGGTGTTTAAGGGTGTAAGAGGAAGCTTATAAGTGTCCCAAAACATGGCATAGCTGATTACAAGTCCATGGTTTTCGAATTAATGGTTTTCGAGCTTTGTTTGGAGGCCAAGCCAAACTTTCTGCAGCAGACCTGTTCTCGCGCCCCGCGAGAGACCCAAGCCTGGTCTCTCGCGGCCCGCGACTGCCCCATAACCGGTTTCAGATTTTGACACTTTAGCCCCTTAACTTTAAAAAGCTTCTAAAAACCTTTTTAAACACCTTTTGGGCACTTTTAGCCCTCCGTAGCCAATATTTGGCATACCCGGGATTATGCCCGGATATTGTCGAGCTCTCGGTTCGTTAAAAGGTCACTCAGAGGTATAAATTAACGTGTTGACACTTTTAATCCCTCCATCATCCAACTTTCACATATTTACAAAATTAAACCCTCTCGTCCAACAAATGGCACGTAAGAGAGTTAGGACTTTACAAAAGATTACTGAGAGGCTTATTATAAGCATGTTGATTCCGATGTCACTCAGAGGCTGGGCATGTTGACATATCAGTCACTCAGAGGCTGTTATTTATGCATGTTGACATCGGACCGTCACTTAGAGGCTCAGTTTGAGCATGTTGACATCTTTAGTCCTTATTGGTCTTTAATAGACGATATTTAAAATACAACACGTGTCACTATACTATTGTACACGATTTTACAGGGTGTTACATCCTCACCCCCTTAAAAGAAATCTCGACCTCGAGATTTTATTAAAAAAGATGGGGGTACTTTTGTCGCATAGTGGACTCAACCTCCCATGTATACTCAGGACCTCTAAAAGCGTCCCACTTAACCTTTACTATAGGTATCATTTTTCTTCGAGGCTTCTTAACCTGTCGATCCTTGATTGAAATCGGTTTCTCAACAAACCTCAGGTTTTCATCTATCAGCGTATCTTTATGTGACATTGCTAGCGACTCATCGGTTAGACATTTCTTAAGGTTAGATATGTGGAATACGTCATGGATTCCACTAAGCTCCTCTGGCAACCTAAGCTTATAAGCTACAGTGCCGACACATTCGACTATCTCGAATTGTCCTATATATCTTGGGCTAACTTGCCCTTCTTTCCAAAATGCATCACACCTTTCCAGGGTGATACCTTTAGCATGACCTTGTCCCCTATTTGGAACTTAAGAGGTTTACGCCTCTTGTCGGCATAGCTCTTCTGCCTGTCCCTGGCAGCTTTGAGATGATCACGGATTTACACAATCATTTCCATGGTCTCCAGGACAATCTCAGGTCCTGATAGTCGGGCTTCCCCAACTTCTGCCCAACACACAGGCGTTCAACATTTTCTCCCATATAAGGCCTCAAAAGGAGCAACCTTAATGCTTGTATGATAACTGTTATTATAGGAGAATTCTATTAGGGGTAAATGGTCATCCCAGCGTTCACCTAAATCAATCACACATGCCCGAAGCATGTCTTCCAAGTTTGAATAGCACGCTCACTTTGGCCATCAGTCTGCGGAGGGTAAGGCGTACTGAAATTTAATCGTGTGCCTAATGATTGTTGGAAACTTTTCCAAAAGTGAGACGTGTATCTAGTATCTCTGTCAGATACAATAGATACTGGCACACCGTGTAGGGACACAATCTTGTCCACGTACAACTTAGCCAATTTGTCAGAACTATAAGTCTCTTTAATTGGCAAGAAATGCGCTGACTTAGTCAGCCTATCAACGATGAACCAAATAGTGTCATTACCACATTTGGTCTTAGGTAACTTGGTAATCAAATCCATAGTTACCATTTCCCATTTCCAAGTGGAAATCCCAAGCTGTTGTAGAAGTCCTGATGGTTTTTGATGTTCAGCCTTAACTTGTGAACACGTCAGACACTTAGCTACATAAGTGGCTATGGATTTCTTCAAACCCATCTACCAATAATTCTTCTTCAAGTCTTGATACATCTTGTCACCCCCGAGTGAACTGAGTATCTTGAACTATGCGCTTCTTGGAGGATTAGATCTCTAATTCCTCCAAAGATTGGAACCCAAATTCTATCATTAAATCAAAGGATTCCATCTTTCCCAGGTGCTAACTGATCCACAGTTCCGCCTAATCCCTCATTAGGGATATTAGTCTCTAATAAGGCTTGCTTTTGCGTATCCAATAGCTTCTCACTTAAGCTATTTCTGAGCTCAATGCTCTTTACGTTAATCCTTGTAGGTTTAACTTTTTCTTTGCGACTTAAGGCGTCAGCAACTACATTTGCCTTACCGGGATGGTAGTGAATCTCGCAATCATAGTCATTAAGTGTTTCCATCCATCGGCGTTGTCGCATGTTCAATTCTTTCTGATTGAACAGATGTTGAAGACTTCTATGATCAGTGTATATAATACACTTCGTGCCATACAAGTAATGTCTTCATAGTTTTAGTGCAAATACAACGGCACCCAATTCCAAATCATGGGTGGTGTAATTCTTTTCATGCACCTTTAATTGTCGTGATGCATAGGCAATTACCTTACCATTTTGCATTAGCACACAGCCCATACCGGTGTGTGATGCATCACAATAGACAACAAAATTCTCAATACCCTCAGGTAGAGATAACACCGGAGCATTGATCAACTTGTGTTTAAGAATCTTAAAAGATTCTTGTTGCTTTGGACCCCAATTATACTTAACATTCTTACGGGTTAAGGTAGTTAAAGGAGTGGCTATTCTTGAAAAGTTCTCAATGAACCTCCTATAGTATCCAACCAATCCTAGGAAACTACGAATTTCCGATGGGGTCTTGGGCACTTCCCAATTCATTATGGCCTCAATTTTGGCGGGATCCACTTGGATACCACGTTCACTTACCATGTGTCCAAGAAATTGGACCTCTCTAAGCCAAAACTCACACTTAGAGAACTTTGCATAAAGTTTCTTTTGCCTTAATAATTCTAGGATGCACCAAAGATGTTTCTCGTGATCAGCTTCATTACGAGAATAGATAAGTATGTCGTCTATGAAGACAATGACAAATTTATCCAAATACGGTTTGCAGGCTCTATTCATGAGATCCATGAATGCTGCTGGTGCATTTGTGAGCCCAAAAGGCATCACCAAAAACTCAAAATGACCATAGCGGGTCCTGAAGGCTGTTTTGGGAACATCCTCGTTCCTAACTTTCAATTGATGATATCCGGATCTTAAATCGATCTTAGAAAAGTAACTAGCCCCTTGAAGTTGGTCAAATAAATCATCGATCCTGGGCAGAGGATATATGTTCTTAATGGTTAGCTTGTTCAGTTCCCGGTAGTCGATGCACATTCGCATCGAACCGTCTTTCTTCTTTACAAACAGAATAGGAGCTTCCCAAGGCGAGGAACTAGGCTGAATAAAGCCTTTCTCCAAGAGTTCATCCAATTGAACTTTTAACTCATTCATTTCTGTTGGAGCTAGTCTATATGGAGCTCTAGCCACTGGTGTTGATCCTGGTATGATGTCAATTCTGAACTCCACTTGTCTGTCCAGAGGTAGGCCTGGTAATTCTTCAGGGAAAACATCGAGATACTCTGAGATAACTAGTTGATCTTCAAGGTTCGGCTTTGGTTCATTTATGGTGACTTGTGCCATGTAAATGACACAACCTTTTCTCAAACACTTGGATGCCTTAAATAATGACACCTTGTCTGGCAGTCCATAGTGTGAGTCTTCGAGGATGGTGACCATTTCACCATATGGGGTTTTAATTTCGATGAGCTTTTTATCGCAGGTAATACGGGCTTGGTTATGAGATAACCAATCCATGCCTAAGACAACATCGAACCCCGCCATTTTCATTGGCAGAAGAGAGATAGGGATGGAATGATTCTTAATTGTTATAGAGCATCCATCAAGAATGGAAGATGCAGTTTCTAAGGTTCCATCGGTGAATTCTATCTCATAATTTTTGTCTAGAGTTCTTATGGGCAAGTTTAATAGTTTACTAAACTTATGGTCAACAAATGATTTATCTGCACCTGAATCGAAAAGAACTCTAGCGTAAATATTGTTAATGAGGAATGTATCTGTTATGACATTGTTTTCATTAACGGCCTCCCTGGCATTCATTTGAAAAGCACGGGCACTCCCTTTCTTGGCCTCTCCAGGCTTTGCATCGTTACTTTTGGGTTTCTTGGGGAAATTGTACGTTATATGCCCTTTTTCATTACAGCTGTAGCAAACTACATCCTTAAGATCCTTGCAATCTAAGGTCTTATGCCATTTCCTTTTACAAATACCACAAGGCCTAGCTTGTGAATCAAGATTACACTGCCCCAGTGTCTGCGGTTGCAAGTCTTGCAAAGTGGCATTACAGCCGACTTGCCTTGGTTCCCTTTGAACCCGAATTTCCCTTTATTTTTCTTATTAAATCTTTGGGAGTTGTCATCTTCCCTCTTTCTTTTCCATTCAGTTTCAGACTTAACTGGCTTTTGTCTTAGTAGATCAAGGGTGAGGGAGAGAGATAGGTCAACAGCAGACCTGTAGGTATTAGGCTGAGCAGCCTTTACCATGCCCTTTATCTATGGTGCTAACCCATTAATAAAATGTGCAATGTGTTTGGGCTCCGGGGTAATTATATAGGAAACTAACCTAGATAGGGAATTAAAATCGGAAACATATTTCCGACAATGTAGGTTCTTCATAGAAAGAGACAAAAAGTTGGTCTCTAATTTCTTCACCTCATGGGATGGGCAGTAGGTTTCCTTAATAAGGTCCACAAACTTGGACCACCCCTAGCTTTCTACCATATTAGGGCATCGCCCTTGAAGGACTGTGATACATACTTGACCACATCCTTATCAGCACAGTTATTGATGTCCATAATTGTTTCCATTTCATCTAGCCACTTTAGGGCTTCTGTAACATTCGTGTAATTCGGGTTTCAAAACCCGTCCTGTTTAATAGTTAAGTATTTTTATTTTGATATTATAAACTTATGGACATTAGATATATAATTATTGTTATGTAATAATAATAATAGTAACAATTAAAACTAGAATTTATTAAAGAATAAAAAAGGATTGATTAAATCAATAGAATAAAGAGTTATATATATATATATATATATATATATATATATATATATATATATATATATATAATAAAAAAGAATCAACCGGAGTCAAACCCGGGTCAACCGAGGATATACACACACCAAACACCACTATGATACACGCACATGTTGAGAAATAACTGAATAAAATAAAACTTAAGTCCTACCCCGCGTATCATCTGTTTTGCGTCAAGAACTGAAACCGCCAAACGGTTTCCAATTAATCTTTAAATTTCAGTATATTGTGATTGTTTTGGGAGTTACTGATGATTGAATGTCAATTATAACCAACAGCCCAACTTTAATGCGAATTGAAACTGACCAAAAACTCATGATTGATGAGATTGAAACCGAACCATAATTAAATCCGCTTTGCACTATATATGTGGATGTTTTCTTCACAATTTATCTCGCCAAGTCTCTCAAATTTCTCCTCTCGAATATTTTTCTCTCTTGTCACATATTTTATCATCGCCGGAATTGCTTACAGTCGTCGTAGTTACGCCGGAATTTTCAGCGACCACCGTCTTCGGTATCAACACTCGAACTTATCGTGTTTTATCTTTGTATCTGATATTAAGTTTATATATATATATATATATATATATATATATATATATATATATATATATGCAAATCATTTTAATTGACTTGAGGGATGTCGACTTGATGTTCTGGGTTTAATTTAGACGTAGAAGATGAAGTTAGTTAATGTTTTAATATAATTAAATTGTGGGTTTTAAGCAGGTTAGATACACAGTCCAGTGGTGGGCTGTGTGCAATTTTAGAGCGGAGGTCTTGAGTTCGATACGTACATGTAACCGGTTTTCAGTAATAAAAATTCTATTTTTTTAAAACTATACAGATCAGTCTTCCAATAGTTCATATGTATAATCAAAACTCTTATATCAACGGGTTAGACACCCAGCCCAAGCGGAGGTCTTGAGTTCGATACGTACATGTAACCGGTTTTCAGTAATAAAAATTCTATTTTTTAAAAACTATACAGATTACTCTTCCAATAGTTCATATGTATAATCAAAAACTTTATATCAACGGGTTAGACACCCAGCCCAACTGGTTAGGCTGGGTGCAAAACAGGTGATTGGTCGCAGGTCGAAACGTATCTTACACACCAGTTCGATAGGTTTTAACACCTTTTTAAATTAAGAAATTTCTGTAAATCTTAATAAGTATATAACAATAATTAAAATCAGATTCCTAACGGGTTAGACACGTAGCTCAGTTGGAAGAGCTGCGTGCACGCAACCGAGAGGTCTCAAGTTCGAATCCCACACACGCTGCCTATTATCACAGTTGACCCGGTCAGGCCCCCTGTCAGACCTGACAGGTTTTTTTATATTATTTTATTTTTATTTTAATTATTTATATTACTTATATATTTATACTTTAGTTAAAAATCAATTAAAAATACTAAAAAAATACAATTTCGAAGGTTATAAAATATCAATAAAAACACAAAAAAATAACTTAAAAATCTAATAAAAGTATTTAAGCAAAATATTAATTTGTTCATATTTATCAAATTATCGTATTATTATTTTAGGTTAGTATTCGTTCGTCGTTCAAATCCTCTTTTTCGTGCGCATTCATTTTCAAGCAAGGAACGCACCCACTGTGAGTGAATTCTTACAAACTCCCTTTTTTATGTTTTAGGGTGTATCATGTGTCGTTTATATATTTTGTTTATTCTAAACACTTGTGCTATTACCATTATATGATCTAAACGTGTGATGTAAATGTGGTTTGTTTGTGTTGCATGTTTACATTTTGTCAAGTTGTGTGCAAATCATTCATTAGGCCCATCAGTTCCTCCTTGGAGACGAGTTGAGCATCAGGTGCCTCATTAGATCGGCTCCGTTTGATTGAGCATTGATCTCATTGTTCATCATTTGATATGTGTGTGTGCATTAATTGATATTATGTGTTTTGTGGTTAAAATTACATATACGTATACTCATATTTGGTTTATGCACATCTTTATTTAATAACCAATATAAATAATTCCTTCCAATGTTTAATTAAGATTCACTCACCAACTTTTGTTGACCCAAAACCCTATTTTTACACATGATAAAGGTGGACAGGTGGAAGCAAGGAACACATAGGGATTTGCCTTAGAAGAAAAATAAAGAATTCTTGAATGTTGTGAACATGTTGTGCCTGTGTGTTATTGTAATTTGTTTTCTTTAAAAATTGAAATAATAAATATGAAACTTTATAGTAAATGTCATAAGCTTTGATGAAAACCCAATCATGCCCCGACTACCATTTTCGTTGCGGGTCAGGGTGTGACAGCTTCCAACGCTCCTTTTTCCCTGTTAAAGTATTAGGGCTTGCAGGAGATAAAATACTTATAGGTACATCCGGCTTTAACAGAACGGGACCTTTTAGCAAAATCTATTTTCCTTGGTTCACTCTTCGCATTTGAAGAGTGAACGGAGCCCTCCCTATGAGCTGAAGATGGTGGAATAGATAAGGGTTTAGAGCGAGGAGCACTCGACTCTCTAAGCCTTTCGATGGCCTTTCCCATGGCCTTTTCTACCGCCGCATCAATGCGAGATTGAAAGTCGTTATCATTTATGGCTACATTTTCGGCATCCTTAGAGTTGACGTTCTGATGGCTACTTTGTGCCTCATTAGAATTAGCCATTCTTCAGAGCTTTGGTTCTATATACCAAATAAATTTTCTCTTAGCCATGGTATAATAACCATATCGGCTTTTAAACATTGGATATGATAAAAATCCATTGCCTATACTAGTGTGAATAACATCACAACTCTTAGGCTTAATATAACTATATTTGGCCTAGGTCTTAATAGGACCATCATAGGCAAATTATAATCTGGACATAGTCCATTTATTACTAGACAGGGGAACGCAATGTCACAACTGTCATTGTCATATTTGACAATTTTATAGCACATAGGCTTGTCACAAAGGACATTTAAAATATGGCATATAGGCCTGTCACAAATGGACATAAAATATGGCACAAAGGCCTGTCACTAATGGACATATAATATGGCACATAGGCACTACATCACCAATGGATGTTTAGTCACCGCACTGGTGGTATTAGCCGGGATCAGAATGGATCACACAGGCTATCTAAATTAATCATAGCCATAAGGGCAATACATCACTATTGGATGTTTAGTCACCGCACTGGTGATATTAGCCGGGATCGAATAGATCACATTGCTATATATAAAATGAATCCTAACCCGAAAGGGTAATACATCACTAATGGATTGTTTAATCACCGCACTGGTGATATTTAGCCGGGATCAAACAGATCACAAGGGCTATATAAAATACATCTCTAATTGAGGTTTTATTCATCACCGCACTGGTGATATTTAGCCGGGATCAAACAGATCACAAGGGCTATATAAAATACATCTCTAATGGATGTTTTATTCATCACCGCACTGGTGATATTTAGCCAGGATCAAACATTTCACAAGGGCTATATAAAATACATCTCTAATGGATGTTTTATTCATCACCGCACTGGTGATATTTAGCCGGGATCAAACAGATCACAAGGGCTATATAAAATACATCTATAATGGATGTTTTATTCATCACCGCACTGGTGATATTTAGCCGGGATTAAACGGATCACAAGGGCTATATAAAATACATCTCTAATGGATGTTGTATTCATCACCGCACTGGTGATATTTAGCCGGGATCAAACAGATCACAAGGGCTACATAAATACATCTCTAATGGATGTTTTATTCATCACCGCACTGGTGATATTTAGCCGGGATCAAACAGATCACAAGGGCTATATAAGGTTAGGACATTGTCCATTACCTTGAAGGCTAGTGTGATTCCTCAAGTCACACTACCAAGAGTATGAACATTACTTGAATGTTTACATAAGAGGACCTTAATGGTTTGATTAATAGTCCCGGTCGCATTGACCTTAATGACATGGAGGCTTGAACTTAGTCCACCACCTCTAGATATAAGGATAACTTCCCTTAACTATCATGATAGAAGACCCTTCCGTTCTTAACTATCATTTATATATTTGGCCAAATATGTGGTCTGTGCCACTCGGCAAATCAAAACCATTAAGATCTTTTTGGAATTATATAGCTGATAAAAAATTCGAGTAAAATCGAGACGATCGCTTGAAGAGGATAAGTACATATATATAATTCAAAATAATTCATAAATTTTCCAATAGAAATTACAATACTAGAAATGAAATAAATGTCCATACAAGGACTTCAAAGAAATAGGAATGTCCACGCAGGGACTAAAGAAATAACAATGTCCTCGCAGGGACTACATATTATTAGAAGAGACTTTTTACTCGTCCTTCTTTCCCTTAACCAATCTGGAGAGTTTCTTGAAGAACTTATTTGTCTTCTTCTCCGTTTTCTCCGCCTGCTGTTGCATTTCTTTCATTCTTTCCAAGGCCTCATTAATGGCCTCAGATGGTGGCGGAGGTTGTGGTTGTGGTTGTGGTTGTGGTTGTGGTTGTGGCATAACCGGATACTGGTACCATAAGTTGGATATCCAGTCGGTGGATAAGTAGGTGGGAAAGGAGACGGGTAAAGTGCATTGTGCATAACTGCTTGCATGTAGGGGTCTTGCGACCATTCTTGATAGTCTACCGGTGTAGACGGGTTATAAGGATCATATCCAGACGTGTCTGGATATGTAGGGATTGGGTTAGTATAACCCGATGGTGGTGGTTGAACAACAGGTGTTGGTGTTGGTTCCACTATAGGTGAAATATTAGAGGGTCCACCCATTTGTGGGTCCTCTTGTATTGTGGGGTAAGAATTGGGCAAAGGTGGCAGCGATCCCGACCTTTGTCCTGCACGTACCGACATACGTGCTCCACGCTTCCTCCTTGGTGGTTCATGTGGTGGTTGTGGTTGATCCACCGGTTCCATGTGAACATCTTCTTGTACAGGAGGTGGTTGAGAGTGATGGGAAGGAGTGTGGGCAAAGGTAAATTTGTTCCAGTATTGGTCCCACTCATTAGGACCTTGGTAGGGCGATCCGGCATATGAGTTTGAATCGCTTGAAATTTCAATGGGATGCATATTTGATCCTGACGGCGGCATCTCCGGGTCGGAGTCATCGTCCATACGGTGTGGTTGGTCCAACTGATTTTGATCGGCTGGAGGTGTGTTAAAATAATGGTTAGGGTTAAATTCCTCATGGTAAGAGTGTGAATGGGAATGATGGGTATGGTGTGAACGATAGGAGTGGTGAGAGTCGTAAGAATTTTGGGAATGTGAGCGCGAGTGTCTATTAGAGACAGAACGTCTCGCTGGTCGCCAAGGAGACGAATCCCCTGATTCTTGGTAGGCATCTGTGTTATGAGGTTGAGGGGGTATGCGCCCCGATGGTCCTCCCCTCATTGGACCTTTTCCTCTTCCACTTTGTCCTCTCACACGTGGCGGCATTTTCCTGTTAAAAATCAATTCAAAAACAATACTAATAACTTAATAATAAAATGAGAAATCCTAGGTCAATGCCTAGACTCGAAAGTCTAAGGAATGTGCACGTGTAATTTGAGATTAAACACAAGAAGGATAGTGTTTAATTCTCTCAAACGTTGGCTCTGATACCAACCTGTCACACCCCGAATTTCCAACCCAAATCCATACACAGGTGGGCCCGGATGGGGAGTATTGTGATGTCAGTTGATAATCATCATAGTCAATTAAACACAGCACATCGGAAGTTTTGGAGTAAAATTACTATTACAAACTGAATGTTCGAAAATACAAAATAATATACAGGCTCGTAATAGAAGATCCATAGGCGGATCATAAATTGTACATGGAAAGAATATAAACCAGACTTTGGGCAGATTTAGGATTTGCAAGATCCTCTATCACTATCGAGCACCTCTGGCCTATTTTCGTATTATACCTGCAGTTTAGTCTTTTGAAAATACGTCAGCTTTCGCAGGTAAATACACCCAACTGACTCATTTTGAAAACATTTAAAAAATGTTTTAAGTGCATATCAGCACAAAATCTTTTTATAACTTGGGTTATTTGACCGTCCAACCTTGTTAACAGGTTTATGTGTTTGTCATACATACGAGGCCCGGTACGGAGACCGAGACACAATTAACATACACACCACATTGGACTCACAAAGGAGTCAATTCCTCCCAACCTTGTGAGAATGCATAATTGAGCGTCTATCGGGTGTATGCCTACACCCGCGCTAAGGTCGTGGCCATTTCTATTGTAATGAGCCGAGGATATCCAGGACACGGTAGTTAACCCCGATGTTTAAATTATCAAACAAAACTGATTAAAACAGAATATGCAGATTTATTATCCCCGAACCGGCGTTCGATTGAATCCCATTTCCGACAAGCGGTAATAATTTACCGTAACCCAAGCCCGTATAGGGGAAAGAAGTCGAGAGTATTTACCTGAGCTGGTCTTCTTTAATTTTTTAATAACTCAGCCGTACACAAAAAGGACTAAGTGCAGATAGCATTTACCGACAAGTCTCTTATCTGGATTATGGCATAAACTAACCAATTAAATACTAACGGTCTTATTTAAATCATAGACTTAGACCGACTAGCGTACTTGAACAAAACGTATGACGCTAGATTAAATGATGATTGGATAGAATGTAGTTTAATCCCAACAAGTACCTTGACTTGATTCATATGGGTAAACTATATACATTCTTGATTTTGAAACTTAAATGACAAGGTTAACCCGTTTCGGTTAATTTCCGAAACATAGTTACATATACGTAACTGTGCGCATATTAGCGATATCGGATAACCGGATAAGTTATGGACAAGTTCTATATGCCATTATATTTTTAATATGTTATAATATCAGTAGGATATCAACTTATATGCCCGTTAAGGTTTTAAAAACAAAACTATCCCTCATAAGGGCATTTCGGTAATTTTATACCGTATAAAAGGAACTTGAATATAATTTAATGTTATAGTTATAAGTATTCTAGAAAAATACTTTATTTATGATATAATATCAGTACGATATCAATTATATGTGTAAATTATCTTTTATGACCAAACTATGCACCGAATGGGCATTTTGGTCATTTTACACATAGTTTATAAATTATTCGGGATTCTGAGTTTATAACATGTTCCTATTGTAAATATGTTTAAAATAAGTTTTAAAATCAGTAGGTAACAAGTCTTGGTCGATTAATATGGTTTAAAACCATACTATGCGCCTAAACGGCGCTTATGTCGTAAAATGTCGTCTTTATGTAATTCTTACGAAAACTTATGTTAAGGTCATATTAAAATGTCTTAGATATGTTATTTAATATAACATATCAGTAGGTAAAAGATGACCTTGAAAAGATTTGATTAAAACTATTTTATGAGCCACAATGGCTAAAATTGCCATTTATCGACATAGTTTAAGGACTTGCTTGAAAACTCAGTTTATAAGTTGGTTTAGCATCCCAAATAATCCTACTTATAATATTACATCAGTAGAAAACTCATTTTCAAGTTCATTACCATTTAAAACCTTCTTTTATGCAAAAAGGACATTTTGGTCAAAGATGGCATAATTATGGAACTTGCACATAAACTTGGATTCTGATTATGATCATGTAATATAACCTCAGAGCGTTATGCTACATAATATTATGATCATAATGCAACTTTAGATGAGTAGGTAACTAATCTAAATCAGTCAGAATCGAAGGTCAAAGCAGAAGTCAAACTTGCGACTTTCGGTTGCGAACCGACCCTAGAACAGAAATTGACGAGCGGAACATGTTCTAATAATTATTACCAACTTGTTTAAGTGCCAAAATAGGTTTCATAACATGTATAAGATTAATTTATGATTTTTCTGAAAAATTGCCTGTTTGACTTTTTAATATCATAACTTTGACCCGTCAACTGCTCTAGCAAACGTGATCTTCAGGAGGTGCCCTTTATATGGACTAACACCTTTACGATCACTTAGCCATGTTCATTTCAAACAATGGCTGGACCATAATGGTCTTAACTGAAAGTCAAAGCGTTTTCTGAAAAACGCTTGACTTTTGGCTATAAAGCCTATTAACGAAAATGCAAGAGCAAGGAACACTTACAAGAGGTTCCTACAATGCAAGAGAACTAAGTTGGATGCTCCTTTTAGCTAGGAACTTCCAGAGGAGGGAGAAGAGTGAATTAATAAAGAAAGGTGCAAGTTGGAATGAAGCACTTGAACACCTATTTATAGTTGGAGAGCTCAAAGGAGGTGAAGCCATGTGTTTAGGGGTGTAAGAGGAAGCTTACAAGTGTCCTAAAACGTGGGATAGCTGATTACAAGTCCATGGTTTTCGAATTAATGGTTTTGGAGCTTTGTTTGGAGGCCAAGCCAAAGTTTCTGCAGCAGACCTGTTCTCGCGCCCCGTGAGAGGACCCAAGCCTGGTCTCTCGCGGCCCGCGACCGCCCCATAACGAGTTTCAGATTTTGATACTTTAGCCCCTTAACTTTGAAAAGCTTCTAAAAACCTTTTTAAACACTTTTAGCCCTCCGTAGCCAATATTTGGCATACCCGGGATTATGCCCAGACATTGTCAAGCTCTCGGTTCGTTAAAAGGTCACTCAGAGGTATAAATTAACATGTTGACACTTTTAATCCCTCCATCATCCAACTTTCACATATTTACAAAATTGAACCCTCTCGTCCAACAAATGGCACGTAAGAGAGTTAGGACTTTACAAAAGATCACTCAGAGGCTTATTATAAGCATGTTGATTCCGATGTCACTCAGAGGCTGGGCATGTTGACATATCAGTCACTCAGTGGCTGTTATTTATGCATGTTGACATCGGACCATCACTCAGAGGCTCAATTTGAGCATGTTGACGCCTTTAGTCCTTATTGGTCTTTAATAGACTATATTTAAAATACAACACGTGTCACTATACTATTGGACACGATTTTCAGGGTGTTACAGCCCACCAAGCCAAGCAAGACACCGCCCAATAAGTCATCCAGCCCACTAACACTTTGTCCATCAAGTCATCCAGCCCATACCTGAAACAAAAACAACAACAAAAAATAAACCAATAACAATAACAAAAAATATAGAACTCACATGGAAATGGAATTGAGTAAGAAACCAACTAGAGTTTCAACACTCATGTTTGCGAATTAGTTGATTGGACAAGTAGATAAAAAAATACCCTTTTTTTGATTTAGTTTATAATTCAAAGAAAGACATCTTCTCTATATTATTATGATATAGGACCCCAACCACTGCACGATATGAAACTGGTTGAATATTGTGTGCACTGCTTTTGTATTGTCAAGCAGCATGCCTTTATTTAGATCGCAGTATCTTCTTTTCAATAAGAGTTTGCCTGCCAGAAATCGAAGAAGCCATATGATGTTATATATCATAAATGCTCTCTCCTTTTTCACTTTTAAGTATTCTGCCCGAGCTAATCTGAAGGGTCAGCCTCTATTATAAAAAGTTTAACGGTGAAGTACCCATGTTAAGAGAAACGTAGATAAATTTCAGTCGACCGGAGGGTCATCGGGCCCTCCTGTGCCAAAAGTCTAAAGGAGCTTCGTCACTAACGTCAATCTTTAGGTCATAGTTTCCGAAATCACGTTGCTCTTCTTGAATTTTTCTAACACATGTATGAATAGAATGCCTACAGTCCCTGATTATTATAAGTTCCGATTTGAAGGGAGACTTCTTCAAGATATTCACAATCTAAAATTTCTAATTGTCTGAGACATGGGAAGCTTGAACTATAGGCTTCCCACTGTTTGATACCTAACCCCTCAAGTCTCCAGAATTTTATCCGTGAGAACTCCTGATCATTTGTGTTCCAAGTACTTCCATAAAAGGCATTGTATTTTAGTTTTAGAACCTCAAGATTAGGTAATGACTACACAATTGATATATCACTCCATGGTATCAAACACATTGTTAGTGCAAGTCTTTTCAGTGTTGTCGGGAATGTAATGTGTTTTCCTCCACAGCTTACATCGAGCTTTTCAAGGTAACTAAAAGATTTGAAATCATTATTCCTGTAGCATCTAAGTTCCTTGACGTAGGGAAAACACTCTTGAAAATTATCTTACCCATCATCCAACTCCACCTTTGAAATAGTTTGCATTCCCATCTTCAATATGCAATTTATGGAACCTTCAAACCCTTGTTTATTCTACAAATAATATACATATTTATTTACTCAGTAGCATATCAAATTTGGTAAAGCTAAGGCATTTATGGAGCTTCAAGACTCTCTTGTATTTTCCTGCCATTGAAAAACCAATGAAATTGCAAGATACCTTAAGTGAACTAGCAATTCCATGTTGTTGGGAAAATCATTCCATCTACAGTTTTGTAGATCTAACACCCAAAGTAGCAAAAAGGAACCAATGTCATATTCACTCAAGGATATGAAATCACTAAAGCACAATATCAATCGAAGGTTCTGGGTGGACGGATGAGTAAAGTCTATAGTGCCCATATTATTATTATTTATAAACATCCGAACCGGCTTATATTGTGGTGTAATAACACTAGAAACCTGAGTGGACAATATAAGCCTTTCTGTGTGAAGGATGAATTGTTCTTCCTTGGATTTTTTCAGGCATAGTTCCCTGACAAGATCATGCACTTTACAAGCTTTGACAACTCCATTTGACTTCTTCCGGTGTGCTACAATAACAAGATTTTTGTCAATTAGATTCATTAGGTAAGCCTCTGCAATATCCTACAAGCTTCTATTTCCAGCTTGCTGAATAAACCCCTCAGCCATCCATAACCATATCAACCATCTTACGTTAAACTTGTAGTCTTCTCGGAAGCCACCAAGATAAAGAAAGCACTCTCTCAACAATGTCTCCAAGCAGGATTGTAACTTAAAGCTAATGTCTCCAAGCATCCATTATGGTCCCCAACAATGTATGAACCAGTCCTGTTAGCAATTTCCACCTAAAACTCTTCACTCTTTGTTTTTTTACTAAAACTCCAGCAATGACAACCACCGCAAGTGGTAATCTCGACAATTTTCAACTATATGCATTCTAGGTTTAAGCGACCATTCAGGATACTCATTACCATGGAAGACCTTTCGACACAATAGCTCCCAACTTTTCTCTTTGTTCAAATATCCTAAGTGATGAATTAATCCATATGAATTTGCATGCTTAGCAACTTCAGTTAGGTGACTCGTCAGCAGAATTCGACTTCCACTGTTATCATGGGGAAAAAATATTTCAGGTTATCCCATGTTTCATTGTGCCAGATATCATCAATCACAATAAAATATCTCCGACCCATCAGGTGTTTATGCACCATTTCACGAAGTCAAAAATCACTAGCCTTTTCAAGACCTAGATGGCTACGGATGGATTCTAGAATTTGAATCAACACACCCCACTTATCATATGTTTGAGAAACAGTGACCCATACGCGGACAAGAAAGTGATGCTTAACATAATCATCATTGAATACTTTGGCCGCTAGGATACTCTTGCCTATTCCCCCCATACCAACAATAGAGACAACATCTACCTTCTTTTGATCTTCCACAAGTTTGTCTCTGATTAGCTCAGCATCACCATCAAGCCCCACTAAAATTTCATCAAATAATTTCTTCGATCCTAATTGAAGTCTAATCATTTCCCATCCTAAACTACAAGGGTTTATTAGTAATTAGAAGATAGTATGGCGGTTATAAAGTTGAGGGGCTGATTGTGACAAAACAGAACTTGTCAACCAACACCCCACGGGGTGCGAATCCTTGGAGACACACCCCTATGATCGCGACCAGCCACACAAGGAA
The DNA here is from genome assembly GCA_947069175.1 of Scalesia atractyloides. Classification (NCBI taxonomy): domain Eukaryota; kingdom Viridiplantae; phylum Streptophyta; class Magnoliopsida; order Asterales; family Asteraceae; genus Scalesia; species Scalesia atractyloides. The sequence continues at coordinate 83,314,229 of CAMTDV010000003.1, forward strand.
AAGAAGGGGACACAACTCTTCATCGAATAGACACACCTCTTCACGCTCAATTGCAACCACAAGATCTGGAGACGCACCGGTTCACGAAGAGACGCGTCTATTCACTCGTACCCATTAGAAACTATAAATATGGGCTTTAGTTTTCATTTGTAATCGTTCATAGTTCATGTTTGTATACATACACACATACGATTCATTGTAAGTTACGAGTCAAGTTTATGAAAGTTTAGTTTAGTTTTATCATCTGCGATCTAGAGATCAAAGATCAGTCTATGCAACAATTGGTATCAGAGCATCAGGCTCTAGGCATCGTAGGGAATTCGCGATCAGGTTCTATTTTTCCATTCGCAAGTTCAGTTCAGTTTTTATTTTTGATTCAAGGTTATTGAACCAGAGGCTAGGAGTCTAGGGTTTTGATTCCGGGGTTTAGTGCGAATTAGATTGTTTGGTTATTACGCATTTCGGGATACTCGCGGGTTAGGAATAAGTTTGGTTGATTACAAGTTTGTAAAAAGTGAAAATTGTTCGGTCAGAAAGTATGTCAGGAACGACGGGAACGACAGGAAGTTCGAATTAGTAAATTGTAATCCAAAAGGAAGGAAGTTCTCTTTCCCAGTTTCAATGTCCAGTTTTGAAATCTACAAATTACACTGTTTGGGCAATTCGCATCAAAACGATTTTGGAAACGAATGGATTATGGGAAACGATTGAACCGGCAGAAATACACAAACAGATGTTAAGAAAGATAAGTCGACAATTGCTTATCTCTTTCAAGCAATACTGGAAGATGTTGTATTGCAAGTTGCAAGACTGCAAAGGAGATTTGGGAAAATCTGAAGACAAGACACGTTTGGCGTTGATCGGTACAAAAGGCTCGTTGGCATACGCTAATGTCAGAATTCGAGTTACTGCAAATGAGGGAAGACGACACTATAGACTCTTTCACCGCAAAGATAAACAGTGTTGTTACCCAGGTAAGTGAATTAGGGACAACACCGAGTCAACCGACTGAGGTACGTAAACTCCTAAATGTCGTGCCAGATAAGTTTAATCAGATTGTCGCCTCCATGGAACAATACTCCAATCTAGACACAATGACGCTAGAAGAAGCAGTCGGAAGGTTAAAAACGTACGAAGAAAGACTTAGACAGAAGAAAGGAAGCCTAGAGGATAGTCAAGACAAGTTGATGTTAACACATCAAGACAACAGTTATGCCAGAGGTGGGCAGTTTGGAAACCGCGGCGTGGCAGGTTCAACCAACCGTGTGGAAATTTGCGAGACAACAAAGATAGGCAAAGCACTAAGAGTGAAGGATCTTCATATAGACCTAATGGTGGAAATTTAATTGGAGGAAGTTTGGAAGGAGCCAAACAGACCTAAGTAAGATCCAGTGTTACAAGTGTCAGAAGTTTGGACACATTAAGAAAGATTGTTCCGAGAAAGAAGCCGTACAGGAACAATCAAATCTCATCGAGGAAGACGGAGCACCAGTATTACTAATGGCGATTGAAGAAGAACATGTTGTTCAAGAAAGGGTTCTACTAAATGAAGAACGCATAGAACCAGCAAAGTACGCCACAGGAGATGAAAGTCTATGGTACTTAGACAATGGTGTGGCAACCACATGACAGGTGTGTGAAGTCACTTTAGAGAGTTAAACGAAAAGGTGACAGCACAAGTACGTTTTGGTGACGGATCGCACGTAGAGATTAAAGGCATAGGTTCAATACTGCTGGAATGTCAAAATCAAGAGCAAAGGATTATCTCTCAAGTATACTACATCCCAAGTTTGAAGTCCAATATATTGAGCCTCAGACAAATCATGGAAATCGGTTGCAAAGTAAATATGGACGAAGATCTCCTAACACTTCGCGATAGAAATATAAAGTTATTAATATGAGTCAAGAGGATGAAGAACAGGTTGTACAAGGTTAAGTTGAAGATTGGAAGACCAATTTCCCTACTCTCAAACACAGAGGATTTAGCATGGCTATGGCACGCGAGGTTAGGCCATTTACATTTCGATGCTATCAAAGAAATGACTCGGAAGAACTTGGTACATGGAATTCCACAAATGAGTCATGCCAGTCAAGTCTGTGACGCATGCTTATTAGGAAAACATACAAGGACACCATTTCCAAATCAGGCGAAATTCAGATCCTCAAAACCTCTGGATTTAGTCTATGGAGATCTGTGTGGTCCCATATCCCCACCAACACATGCTGGGAGGAAGTATATATTTCTACTTGTAGACAATTACACTTGCTACATGTGGGCATATCTACTAGCTTCCAAGGATCAAGCATTTGAAACTTTCAAGCAGTTCAAAGAAATGGTGGAAACGGAAACAAGAACCAAGTTAAAGATGCTAAGGACAGATAGAGGAGGAGAATTCACGTCGGCTGAATTCAACAAGTATTGTAAAGACAACGGCATAGGAAGACTGCTCACAATATCGTATTCCCCACAGCAAAATGGAGTAGTAGAAAGAAGAAACAGGACGATGTTGTCAACTACTCGCAGTATATTAAAGGCAATGAACATGCCACAAAATTTTTGGGGTGAAGCTATACGACAAGCAATATACGTACTAAACAGGGTTCCAACGAAAGCCTTGGTGAACAAGACACCATATGAAGCCTTGAAAGGAAGAAAGCCGAATCTGGAACACCTAAAGGTTTTTGGTTGCACAGCATACGCTAAGGTTTTGCCACTTCAACAGAAGAAGTTGGATGATAGAAGTGCACTTATGGTTTATCTTGGATTTGAAGAAGGATTGAAGGCATTCAGATTATATGATCCAGCAAAGAACAAGATTTGTGTCAGCAGAGATGTAAAGTTCATGGAAGGTCAACCATGGAACTGGAATAGCTATATGGAGACGGTAGATTCAAGAAATCCGGAATGGACAAACTTTGTCATTCAAGACGATGACAACCCTCCAGAGTTAGAGGAAGATGCACAAAGTAGTCTAGAAAACAATGGTCCACATCATGAAGATTCAAGAGTAGATCAGTCAGAGAATCCAGACTCCTACATGACACCACCAGCACACTCAAACAATCAGAATCATCGGGAAGTTCAAGCAGTTTGTCAAGTGGAGGTCCATCTACATCAGAGAGTACAATAGAGAGTATTAGCGATACTCCAGTAAAACTAAGAAGTCTCGAAGAATTGTATGACGAGACAGAAGCAATTTAAGTAGATCCACACGAATTACTACTTGCTGAAGAAGAACCAAGGAATTACAAGGAAGCATCTAGTGACAGCAAATGGATTGAAGCAATGAAGGCTGAGTTAGATTCGATAAACAAGAATAACACTTGGAGATTGACAGAGTTGCCAAGAGATCACAAGGCAATAGGATTAAAGTGGGTATTCAAGACAAAGATGTCACACCTCAGATTTCCAACCCAAATCCATACACCGGTGGGCCCGGGTGGGGAGTATTGTGACGTCAGTTGATAACATAATAGTCAATTAAACACGGCACAATGGAAGTCTTGGAGTTAAATTACTATTACAAACCAAATGTTTGAAATAAAATAATATACTGGCTCGTAATAGAAGATCCACATGCGGATCATAAAATGTACAAAGAAAGAATATAAAACAGACTTTAGGGCAGATCTAAGGATTTGCAAGATCCTCTTAATCACTACCGAGCAGCTTCCGGCCTATTTCGTATTGTACCTGCAATTTAGTCTGAACTTGATCACATTTCTTATTCATACTCTTCTCCCTCCTCTGCAAGTTCCTAGCTAAAAGGAGCATCCAACATAGTTCTTTTGCACCCTAGGAATCACTGGTAAGTGTTCCTTCCTTGTGCATTTTCGTTTATAGGCTTTTATAGCCAAAAGTCAAGCGTTTTACGAAAAACGCTTTGACTTTCGGTTAAGACCATTATGGTCCAGCCATTGTTCGAAATGAACATGGCTAAGTGATCATAATAAGGTAGGTGTTAATCCCTATAAAGGGCACCTCCTGAAGATCACGTTTGCTAGACCAATTGACGTGTCAAAGTCATGGTATTAAAAAGTCCAACATGCCATTTTTCAAAAAAATCATAAATTGATCTTATATATGTTATGAAACCTGTTTTGACACTTAAACAAGTTGGTAATAATTATTAGAACATGTGAGAACATGTTCGGCTCGTCAATTTCAGTTCTAGGGTCGGTTCGCAACCGAAAGTCGCAAAGTTTGACTTCTGCTTTGACTTTCGATTCTGACCCGATTTAGATTAGTTACCTACTGATCTAAAGTTGCATTATGATCATAATATAATGTAGTATAATCCTCTGAGGTTATATTACATGATCATAATCAGAATCCAAGTTTATGCGCAAGTTCCACGATTATGCCATCTTTGACCAAAATGTCCTTTTTGCATAAAACAAGGTTTTAAATGGTAATGTACTTGAAGATGAGTTTTCTACTGATGTAATATTATAAATAGGATTATTTGGGATGTTAAACCAAGTTATAAACTGAGTTTTCAAACAGATCCTTAAACTATATCGATAAATGACGATTTTAGCCCCTATGGCTTATAAAATGGTTTTAATCAAATCTTTTCAAGGTAAATCAATTACCTACTGATATTTTATATTAAATAAAATATTTAAGACATTTTAATCTGGCCCTAATGTCAGTTTTAACATCGCGTAAAACGTCATTTACCGACATAAGCGCCGTTTCGGCGCATAGTATGGTTTTAAACCATATTAATTGACCAAGACTTGTTACCTACTGATTTTAAAACTTATTTTAAACATATTTACAGTAGGTACATGTTATAAACTCAAAATCCCAAATAATTTATAAACTATGTGTAAAATGACCAAAATGCCCCTTCGGTGCATAGTTTGGTCATAAAAGATAAATTACACATATAATTGGTATCCTACTGATATTATATCATAAATAAACTATTTTTTCTAGAATACTTATGATTATAAACTTAAAATATATTCAAGTTCCTTTTTATACGGTATATAAATACCGCAATACCCTTATGAGGCATAGTTTCGTTTTAAAATCTTAACGGGCATATAAGTTGATATCCTACTGATATTATAACTTATTTAAAATATAATGGCATATAGAACTTGTCCATACTTACCCGATATCGCTAATATGCGCACGGTTAAGTATATTTAACTATTTTATGAAAATTAACCGAAACGGGTTTAGCCGTGTCATTTAAACTTCAAAATCCAGAATGTTAATTGTTTACCCATATTATGCAAGTCAAAGTACTTGTCGGGTTTAAAAATACATTCTACCCGATCATCGTTTAATCAAGCGTTATACGTAATGATCATGTACACTACTCGGTCTAAGTCTATAACTTAAATAAAGACCGTTAGTATTAATTGGTAAGCTTATGCCATAATACAGACTAGAGCCTTGCCGGTAAATGCTATCTGCAATTAAGTACTTTTGTATACGACTGAGTTATTGTAAATAAAAGAAGACTAGCTCAGGTAAATACTCTCGACTTATTTTCCCTATACGGGCTTGGGATACGGTAAACTATTACCGCTTGGTCAGAAATGGGATCAATCGAATGCCGGATTGTGGCTAGTAAATCCGCATATTCTGTTTTAATCAGTTTTGTTTGATAACTTAAACATCGGGGGTTAAATTACCGTGTCATGAATATCCTCGGCTCATTAGATTAGTTAATGGCCACGACCTTAGCGCGGGGTGTAGGCATACACCTGACAGACGCTCAAATGCAAATTACCCAAGACGTTGGGGATAACTCCTCTATGAGTTCTAAGTGGTGTGTATTTAATCATGTCTCGGTCTCTGTACTGGGCCCTGTATGTATGGACAAACATGTGAATCTATTAACAAGGTTACAAAGTAACTTTCCCAAGTTATAAAAGATTTTGTGCCCTGTGCACTTAAAATCATTTTAAAATGTTTTCAAAATGAGTCAGTTGGGTGTATTTACCAGCGAAAACTGACGTATCGTCCAAAGACTAAATTGCAGGTACAATACGAAATAGGCCGGAAGCTGCTCGGTAGTGATTAAGAGGATCTTGCAAATCCTTAGATCTGCCCTAAAGTCTGTTTTATATTCTTTCTTTTTACATTTTATGATCCGCCTGGGATCTTCTATTACGAGCCTGTATATTATTTTATTTCGAACATTTGGTTTGTAATAGTAATTTAACTCCAAGACTTCCGATGTGCCGTTTTTAGTTGACTATGATGTTATCAACTGACGTCACGATACTCCCCACCCGGGCCCACTGGTGTATGGATTTGGGTTGGAAATCCGGGGTGTGACAAAAGAAAGATGCAAATGGAAAGGTCACTACACACAAAGCCAGACTGGTAGCAAAAGGATATATTCAGCAACATGGTATACACTTTGATGAAGTCTTTGCACCAGTAGCTCGCATAGAAACAGTTCAACTAATTTTGGCTTTAGCAGCATATCAAGGTTGGGAGGTACATCACTTAGAAGTGAAGTCTGCATTCTTACATGGAGATTTCAAGGAAGAGGTCTACGTCTAACAACCAGAAGGATTCGTAAAGCCAGGAGACGAAGGAAAGGTTTACAAACTATCAAAAGCAATGTATGGATTGAGACAAGCACCACGTGCTTGGAATACGAAGTTAGATCAAACCCTAAAGTCACTTAACTTCAAGAAGTGCACTTTAGAGCATGCAATCTATACAAGGACAAGTAAGACTTCTACACTGATAGTCGGAGTCTACGTTGATGATTTGATAGTCACTGGAACATCAAGGAAGGAGATAGATGTTTTCAAGTCTCAGATGGAAAACAAGTTTGAAATGAGCGATCTACAATTGCTAGCATATTATCTGGGAATAGAAGTTATTCAAGCAGGGGGTGAGATAGCCATCAAGCAAACAGGCTATATCAACAAGATACGCAAAGAAGCTGATATGTTAACTTGCAACGATACAAAGATTCCTATGAATCCAGGAACACAATTAACGAAGAGTGAAGAAGGAGATCTGTAGATGCAACGCATTACAGAGCCTGATAGGTTCTCTCAGGTACCTACTGCATACAAGGCCAGACCTATGTTACCCAGTCAGTCTGCTTAGTAGATTCATGCAAGAACCAAAGGAGCATCACTTGAAAGCAGTGAAGCAAGTACTACGTTATATCAAAGGAACTAAAGAGCATGGAATCATCTACAAGAAGCAAGGAGGATGCAAGATCACCGGTTATAGTGATAGTAGTTATGGAGTTAACACAGACCAAGGAAAAGGAACAACTGGTCTGGTATTCTACTTTGGAGATTCACCTATAACTTGGTGTACGCAGAAGCAACAAACAGTGGCACTCTAATCATGTGAATCGGAATTCATGGCAGCAACTGCAGCAGCATGCCAAGCACTATGGCTTAAAAGATTATTAAGTGAAATTACAGGCTGGAAGGAAGAAAAGATAACACTCAAAGTTGATAATATTTCTGCAATAGCACTCATGAGGAATTCAGTCTTTCATGGAAGAAGCAAGCACATTGATACACGCTATCATTTCATAAGAGAATGCGTGGAGAATGAGGACATTGATATAGAACACATAAGCGGAGAACTACAACAGGCAGACATACTAACGAAGGCACTAGCAAGGGTCAAGTTTGCTACAATGCGAGAACTGCTCGGAGTTCAAGATCTGCAACAAGTTAAGGATGTTCATGATTAGGGAGGTGAATGAAGTCTAATCATTTCACATCCTAAACTACAAGGGTTTATTAGTAATTAGAAGATAGTATGGCGGTTATAAAGTTGAGGGGCTGATTGTGACAAAACAGAACTTGTCAACCAACACCCCAAGGGGTGCGAATCCTTGGAGACATACCCCTATGATCGCGACCATCCACACAAGGAAAAGAAGGGGACGCAACTCTTCATCGAATGGACACACCTCTTCATACTCATGAATTCCTTCTCGACAGACTTGAATGATCTCCTAACATCATCAAGATTTAGGATCTGTTTAAAGTCCCCAGCTTTAAGGAAATGTCCCTTAATTCTTAATGTAAACACATGATAGAAACGGATCAAAGCAGACTTGAATGACCTCCTAAGATCATCAAGATATAGCGATCGTTTATAGTCCCTGTATGTAGGAGAATCTCCATTATTCCTAATGTGAACACGTGATAGAAACAGGTCAACGATATACTGTGCCTCTTCTGCTGCGTATGCGAATCTTTTCTTCAGATCAATAACTTCTGTGGTCTCATGTAGGTCTTGATGTTCATGGATGAAAAGGGTTTGGATGATAGATCCTAGCTCTTCATAGAGAAGTAGGAGTTGAACCCTTTCACATGTAATTTCCTAGTCGCTGATGAGTGGATTATCATTGCAGTTTATAAGCTGTTTCAACTTCTACATGAACATCTGGAGATATGAGTATGCCATCTTTTCCCAACCTTCCTGTGTGTTCTGAAGAAGTTTTTAGGTTCAGAAAAAGTGAGTTTCAAAAGAAGACAACGTGAGGGATATCTACATGGATCTTATCCCGCTCATATGATTGGTCGGTGTAACATAATGTCCTATAACAGGGCCATCTTCGAAAATGGTAACAAACTTTTCGAGCCTCGTGCGAGGCAAAAAAAATAGGGCCCCTTCATATAATGTATCATAATTATCCATGAGTGAATGCTGGCATCGATTAAAATAATAAATCCTAGTTTATGTTACAAATAAATTAATACACCTAACGTTAGTTTCAACACCCTTTGGACAAACAAAAATATCTAACACTTGAATCCTTTAAGGAGAAAGAACTATAATATGTGTAAACATATCCAAACTAATTTGGCAACACGAACCTTTTCATACAAATAAAATAAACCAAACTAGATACTGAGTTCTTCTAAGTTTATGTTATAGATGGTTAAATGAGAGATAAAAAAACCTAAAATTTTAAAAAAGAAAAAATATAAAGTTTATTGTCTAAATGGTTAAATAAGAAGAAAAAAATTGAAAGAACTTACAAATCTATTGAGGCCGAAATTTAAATGTGAAAAATTAAAATTAAAACCAAAAACAAGAGCTTGCAATGTTGCAACTAGCGTGACAATAGAGGTCTTTTCCCTTGTTTATAATAGCTCTTTGAGACCCAAAGAAAAACAATACTTAACATAATTAAAAAATCAACGCGGGATTCGAAGCCGGCATGGCCAGTTGCTTAGGAAGTAAACTATATATATTTTTTAAACAATTTTGGGCCCCTAGATATGTTGGGCCTTGTGCGGTGGCACCTCCCGCACAAACCCAAAGTCGGCCCAGTCCTAGAAGTGGATGTAGAGCGGGACCCACATAGATAAATTTGTCTACTCAGTTTTCCCTGTTATATAGATAGGGTGATCACAAGTGTATTACAGATTAATTTGTGTGTAACACCTGTGAGTTAATTGACATTTTTTTACAAAGGAGACAGAGGGTTGGACGAAAATGATGAAAAAAAATGCAAACATTAGGGACACATACGAGAAAAAAAACTATTTGGACCAAAGTGACATTTCTAACCAAACCACATGGACTAAAATTACAATTTACTCTTACCTCTTTTATATATATTTAATATTAAAAAAACGTTTATTACTTTTTTTCCACTAAAATTACTTTTATTCATTTATTAATGGTGATGACTAAGCCGGACCAACATTTTGAGGGCGTATTCGTGAAAAATTTCACGCTACAATAGGTCGGCATGTATACTTCGATCCCGACACCATATCTAGCAAATGGACGACAATGCGAGGGTAAGTCAAGAATTTCAACAACATTTTTATTTAGCGTACAAATAATTGTAATAGAGCAAGCGGTTCAACCGATGTTGAGGTCATGACAGAAGCCCATAAACAATATAAAGCCACAAACAACTTCGTGTTTTCAGTGGTAAAATCTTGGGATCTACTTAGGAAATCATCAAAGAGCACCTTGTACTGCCAATGAAGATCGGTCGAGCGTTTAAACTCTCCAAGATATCGCCTAGTACAAATGAACGAACATCGTCTAAAGGCGCGTCGAATGCTTGTTTCGATATAAGCTTAATCGAGATCGAAGACAATTTAGATTTTAATGAACCGGAGAAGCTACTTGCTCATTCGCTCGGTAGAGATCAAAGCAAGGCAACGGTGAGAGCCTGACCAGCCTCCTTGTTGTCTAAATCTGTAATGAATCCTTAGGTGAAGTCGCACATCAAAAGCTTGGACGACAAAATTTCTTAGTTACTCACGTTTAAAAATCAAGCACCAATGGGAAAAAATTACACATGGAAAAACAAATTGAAAAAGATTTTAAGTTTGTTGATAAAGACCTCTCACATCTACCGTCCCCAAAGTGGGACATTTTTGAAGAATGGAACGAAGCAATCTAAGCACAGCCAAGTATCGCAAAAATTAAATTTAGTAGTTTTTTTTATTATGTTTGTAGTAGTTTTTTTTTCTTTTTCTAAATTTGGTCTGGTAAATTTTTTTATGTAATGTTAACTTAAGTATTTAATTATTTTATTGGATTTTTGTTGTTTTGAACAAATAAAATAAATAAATAAATAATAATGATAATAACCTAATTAAACTTTAGTAAAACCACAATGAGGTAGTTAAAGGGTGAGCTAAATAAAGCCCAAGTGCATACATGGCACTTTTACGAGCCTTTTTATGTTAAACCACAACGTAAGGTCTAAAGTGTCTGCCACATCATATCACCATACCACTTTCTTCTACTTATTTTCATGGCACAATATAATGGTTTTATTTGTTTTCAAAGAACCCTAATTATTTTTTTTAATCATTACGTTTTTTATTTAAATCTTATTACTAGTGTTAATTAAATTAAACAAATAAAAAGTTAATGTGCATATAATTAAAAGAAGGTGTAATAAAATTTTAAAATATAATTAAAGTAGAATAAAATTGTAACATCTAAAAAAAAATAAAACCTAGAAAATAAACTATTCATCTTCTTTGTCATCCTCATTCTCATCCAACACACGTAGAAAGCCTTGTGAGAATAAATTTATATGTTTATCCAAATCTTACATACGATTGATGTTCATCTCAAGCACCCACCATAAGGTCGTAGGTGTCAATTTTTCATTCTTTGAGAGCTAACAAATTTTTATATTGGCGTCGAGACCATCAACTTGTGCTAGGACGCCGGGATTGAATGAAGTTGAACCGCCACCTTTGTTTTTTGTTTTTTGCAAGATCTCTCCCCACCGGACAAACCGGATCAAGGAGGGGCCGGTTCTTCCAAAATCTCAAACTAATTGTCCGAGTCATCTAAATGAAATTGAGAATGCGCATCCAATGCGACTTGAGAGGATTTGTAGTCATTGGACGATGTGGTCTTCAATCTTTTGGTTCGTGCGTCCATTAGCGGGATGAGATGCCACTTTGTGCTTTTCTTTAAGATTTGCCATAGTTTCTCCATTGTGAATCCATAGAACTTATTTTGTTCGTAGATTTTGTGTGCCTCTTTCTTTAAGATTTGCCATAGTTTCTCCATTGGGAATCCATAGAACTTATCTTGTTTGTGGATTTTATGTATCTCGATTAGTAAGTTCGCAGCATTAACCCCGCTGGTTCTACGATGATTGTTGGAGAGACTGTAGAAGATAGCGTTAAACGTGGTGACTTTTCCCCGCATATCTCTCAATTTATTGGAAATGGAATCCGCATTCTAGTATAGTCCCATTCTATTAAATTGTTAAATGCTTCACGAACACGTTTCCAAAAGTCGATGCCTTTTGATGATTTCGTATTAAAAAATACATACACATTATTAGACAAATTATAAAAAAAAATAAACATTATTTTACAACTAAAGTAAAAATATATAAACATGATAAATAACTATTGGTAGTCGGGTCCTTGGAGAGATGTCGACCCACACACGAGCTAAAGCTAGCTCCACTTCAGACGTCCAATGCACGACATTCTTTTATACGGGCTCGGCGACAACCCCCTCTTGTTTATGCTTCATCTTCACTTTTAACGAGGTAGCTTGTACCATTTATGGTATAATTTTGTGTATTGGATGGTGCATTAAGAGTACTGGCTTTGAATATACCTATTCCTTGTGATCGGTGTCAAGACTACGCCGATAATATCTGGCGAAAAGGTTTGGTGTGAAAAGGTTGAGAGAGTTAGGTTCGGGTGGGTTTTGACCGTAGGGTTTGTTCGGGTCTATTGGGAACCAAAAATTCATGATATTTATAGAAAGTTTTAAAAATATAAAGAAGAAAGATAGGGAAGGAGAGGGTTTGTGAGACTTGTGGGTTAAAGATTTGAAGTTATATATGTATACATATTGTAAAGGGGTACTTTTTTTTGTTTAAACAATATTATTACCATTGGCATGTGAAACGAAGCTTTCACCCATCCTTCATGCCGTGAGCCGTGCATAACGCCCCTTGAGGCAACATTTAACATCAGGGGTAACGTCCACATAGCTTTCACCCATCCTTCATGCCGTGAGCCGTGCATAACGCCCCTTGAGGCAACATTTAACATCAGGGGTAACGTCCACATCATCGAGGTGTTATCCCATTACACACAATCATACTAGTAACAACTTTGACTTCATTTTCCACCAAGATTCTATTCAGGGAAAATTACAAGATAGTCGGATTTAAATATAAGTTTTCGAAAATAGACAAAAAAAAAAAACTTTAGCCGTCTCCAAAAGTGTGGGCTAAGCCTTAGCTGACATCCAAAAACACAAACTTAACCGGCGATTTTTTAATCAAAAGCGTAGGCTTAACGAGCGCTTAGCCTACACTTTTCAGCAAAAACACAACTTCATCCCGGGCTTTGGTTAACTCTCTTAATCAAAAGTGTAGTCTTCAATCTCTTAGCCTGAAAAACTAATGTAGTGACTTCTCATCGAAGAAAATTGAGAGCCAACTGATTTGGTGAAAACTATTTTCTTTTTGTTTTTTGAGAAAAACTTTTTGGTCAACTTTTATTATTTTGTTAATTTCCCTTTTTATTGGAGTCAAATTTCAAAATAAAAAAAGATTGGGTCTAACACAAAATCCATCACTATAGCGTTTATATGAAACATAAAATTATTGGTGTCTGTTTGTTTTTCAAAAGAACATATGTACAGGCTCTTTTGTTACATGCGCATACGTTTCTATCTGCATACCAATTGTTTTTGCCGAAAACGTTTCATTAAAAAACGTTTTTACGAATTGACAACTTGCGATAAATAAAAAACCGAACGTCTGTATACTTTCCCTACACTTCTCTTAAAAAGTGACTGATGCCACAACGTAGCCACATATAACATTAGACGACACAAACCTTTAGGTTCCGCTCATTTTCACATAAAGGTAAAGCTTTTGATTCTATAATTAAGTTCTATATGTGAACCCCTTTTTGAGGATTTCTTACAGAAACAATCAACTCCTTAATTAGCGTTCCTCTCACAACTCTTTAGAAATGGTGACACCTTCAACTGACCTTCACTTTGTATTGTTTCCTTTAATGGCTCAAGGCCATATGATACCCATGGTGGACATTGCCCGAATCCTAGCCCAACGCGGGGCCACAGTAACAATTATCACCACCCCTCTTGTGGCCAGCCGCTTTAGATCGGTTATTTCCCGAGCCATCTTATCCAAGCTCAAGATTCAACTACTCGAACTTCAACTCCAGTTAGCCGAAGTTGGTTTGCCGGAGGGATGCGAGAGCTTTGACGCAGTACTTGAGGCATCTGAATCATCCTCCAAGCTTTTTCGAGCCGCTGAATTGTTAGAACAACCCGCGGAAGATTTGCTTCGCGAACTTTGTCCTCCAGCAGATTGCATAATTGCGGACTTTCTCTTCCCGTGGTCTACAGAAGTGGCTCGAAGGCTTAACATTCCGCGGCTAGTGTTCCATGGACCAGGATGCTTCTGGCTCATGTGCATGAATGTTGTCTTCTCTTCCAACTTGTTAGAAACCATTGAATCCGACTCAGAGTCGTTTGTGCTGCCCGGTTTGCCTCATCAAGTTGAACTTACTAAATTTCAGATTGCTGGTTCCTCTAAGGATGCCACCGCAGATCAAAAGGCGTTCTGGTCTCGCGCGGTTAAGGCCGAGAAAGCAGCATACGGTATTGTGATTCATACTTTTGAAGAGTTGGAATTTGAGTATGTTAAGAAATTTACAAAGGTAATGTTAACCAAGTTATAATAATTATTATTATATATATAGTCTGAATATTAATTAGGATAGTTAATGACATAGTTTATAATCTTTTTCATATTAATCTATTTAAAGATAATCTGGTAATCAGTTATTCAAAACACAAAATATTATTCACCTCTCTTTGTTTCAATTCTTCAAGGTGACAAACACGAAAGTATGGTGTATAGGCCCGGTTATCTTATGCAACAAAGACGTCCACAACATATCCGAGAGGGGAAACAAGGCCGCAATCAACGAGCACGACTGCTTAAAATGGCTTGATAAAAGGGAACCACGCTCTGTTTTGTACGTTTGTTTGGGAAGCCTTGTGCATATTTCTACACGACAAGCAATTGAGCTTGGGTTGGGGCTCGAGTCGACATACCAACCGTTCATATGGTGCGTACGAAACAAAGCCGAAGATCTTGAGACATGGTTTTTGGAAGAAAGGTTTGAAGAAAGGGTGAGTGACCGAGGGTTGATCATCCGCGGTTGGGCCCCACAAGTCCTGATACTGTCACACATAGCCATTGGCGGCTTCTTAACGCATTGTGGATGGAACTCGATGCTAGAGTCGATATGTGCCGGAGTTCCGGTGGTTACTTGGCCATTTTTTGCAGACCAGTTTGTAAATGAAACCTTCATAGTAGAAATCTTGAAAATTGGAGTTAGGATTGGGGTGAACGTCCGGGTTCTTTTAGGGGAAGAAGATAAGATCGAACCATTGGTAAAGAAGGATGATGTGAAGAGGGCTGTAGAATGTTTGATGGACGAAGATGAAGATGGAGAACATAGAAGAAGAAGGGTGAGGGATCTTGCAAAAATGGCGAAGATAGCAATGGCAGAAGGTGGATCTTCTTCAAAAAACGTATCATCGTTGATTCGAGATATTACTGAAACCATTGGAACACAACATTAAATTTGTTGTTCATTCCTAGCTACGTTAACAAATGAAAGCAAAACCACATACCTAGAATTAGTACTTACTATTATACCAGATGGTCAGTTTTTAGTTTAAAGTTCAACAGAACTGAATATGTTTATTCGTCTTAGAGAAACCAACTCTGATCTAAACACACTTAAAATCGTATAAGTACTTCGAGTACATCAATACAAACTAACTCTCTTGAAACCACACAAAAGAAAGAAACAAGAAATGGCTTAATTTTGATGGGATTAATAAAATAGATCATAAAAAGAACAAACTCAATTCTAGGGGATTTGAGTATAACAAACTCAAATCTGGGGGATTGAGTATCTATCTTCTTAGTTTAGTTTGGTAGTTTTTTCTTGGTTCTTGATAGCTTCAATTAGTCGAGTCATATTTCGATGGGAAGAGCCTCCCTCTTCTATTGCTTTCTTAGCCATCTTACCGAGTTCTTTCGCTCGCTTTCTTCTGTCTTCCCCTTCTTTCCCTTCTTCCATTACCATCTCTATAGCATTATGAAGTGCCTCACTCTTGACTAAGTCTCCAGACTCATCTTCAACAAGCCAGAACGTTGAAGTTTTTTGAGCACCAACACTAACTCCAGTTCTCAACACTTGTACCACTAACTTCTCATTGTAGAACTGCTCTTGAAACTGAGGCCATGTTACCATAGGGACACCAGCGCAAACCCCTTCTAGAGTCGAATTCCACCCACAATGTGTCAAAAATCCTCCGATCGCAGGGTGGGACAACACTAGCAGTTGTGGAGCCCACCCGTGGATCAATAGAGCTCTATCTTTGGTTCTCTTTTCAAACTCCTGTTCCTCTATCCATTTTTCTATGTTCTCAGTCTTATGACCTGCTCGAACTACCCATATGAACGGTCTTTTAGATGATTCTAGAGCTAAAGCAGCTCTATTAGCTGTTCAGGCTCAATCCTACTAACGCTTCCTAGACACGCATAGATCACCGAACCATTTTCTTGAAAATCTAGCCACTTGAGACAATCAGTTTTGTCAACTGATGACTTGTTACCTCTCTGGACCTTCTCTGATTCATCCTTGTGGCATAAGGACAATGGCCCTATGCACCAAACATTATCTCCTCTCACTTTCTGATATTCATCAGCGTATCCTTGCTCCAACTCCTCAAAGCTGTTGACAACTACTCCATACGCTTCGGATGCAGATACCCGAAGCTTTTCATTGAAGTCACTAATACCTTTAATCCTAGGATCGAATGCAAAAGGAAGTTGGGATCTTTTTAGTTCGATACAATCAGGCAGACCAGGCAAAACGAATGACTCAGTCTCACTCACACTTTCATACACCTTTGAGACGTGTAAAACATGGTTACACATCTGTGTGAAGCAATTCATTCCATCAAATATAATTCTTGGAATCTTAAACTTTTTCGCGGTCTCACCGGGCCATAGGAGAAACGTGTCGGCTAATATGCAGTTTGGCCTAGGATCAAGGTTTTCGATATATTGTTCAACTTGTGTTTGTAGTGAGCTATAGGCTTGCATAAGCGCCTTCGTCATTCCCATATTAGGAAGATCATCTACACTTTCACAGCCTTCTGGTAAGCCAAACTCCTTGTATGAAAAAGGGAATTCAAGAAAACAAATGGGAAGACCTGATTGGATTGCTTGATCTAGGATTGACCCAAACCTGAGGGCATTGACTGGGGTGGTGACTATGGTGACTCGAACACTGTGTTGAGCTAGTAACTTGGCCAAGTCAATGGTGGGGATATAGTGGCCTGGAGATGCCATGGGTATGATAAGAAAGTGAAGCTGGTTTTGCTCTAAAGCCATATGAAAGTCTGGTTAGTATGATGGAGATAAGATTATGTATGTATAAGTGATAATGGAAGTTTAGAATATAAACCACATAACTGTGGACAGGATTGCATAGATCACCACTAGAACCTTTGAATAACTTGGAATCCTTCAGCACGCAGCATGCACGGCAAATAGTTATTTTTAGAAAGACAAAAAAGGCCGGCCAAGAATAAAGATGCCAAGTAGAACTGTACCTAAACCAACATCTATCTGCTTGTCTATATCTTTGTTATTCATTTATTTTAAAACTTTCCGTTTCGAAGCCACACTATATGTTGCCTTTAATCCAATGTATTGACATATTTAACTAACCAATTTTTGAACATGAATACATGATCAACCATCCTGGACGAAATATGACTGTGTCAACCAATTTGAACCTAATAGACCATTATTAACCAACATTGACCCTCATTAACCTTTTATGTTGATACCACATAAAATCTTTAACTTGGATATTTGTAAAAGGTTATAGTATGCAATAATACTCAGTTTTATAAAATAGTAACTTTCTTTTATATAAGCTCATAATAAATCAACCAAGTTGAAACAATCAACCAAGTTATACTTTTAAAAATACTGTTTTAAGATAATAAACCAAGTTGAAACAAATTATTCATTTATTTTTTTATACACACCATTTTATATAGATCTACGTGTTGTGGGAAAATGAAACAAAAAACATATTGAATTTTAATATTTTTGTATATACACTGATTTATACAGATGCATATGTTGTGGGAAGATGAACAAGAAAACATATTGAATTTTCTCCTTTTGGGATTTCATGGGATCCGTACCTCTTTGATAATCGCCAACGAAATATTCCCCATTTTTTTGACTTGCCAACGACAATCAAAAATTATTATTATTATTATTATTATTATTATTATTATTATTATTATTATTATTATTATTATTATTATTATTATTATTATTATTATTATTATTATTATTTCCTGTTAATGAAAGCCAATTTTATAGTAGTGCAAGTTACTAGAACCCCCATTTTGCAGTAAACAGTTTTCCATTAAAACTTACACATTTTGATTGATTTTTTTTCCAAAGTACAAACAAAGAATGAATCTTAGGCTTTCAATTTCATTCCTATTTCAAAATATTATTTTGATACTTGTAAATTTAGATTTTCCTATAAAATGGAGCTTAATGTATTGGTTCTTGTTAATGTTGGGGAATTTTCAGAATCCGGATGATCAGAGAGGCGTGTAGTCACTCTCAGATCAAATTTATTTCGGCGGTTCTACCGAATAATCCAATCGGATACAACTCTGATTTTAGAGAAAAATGAACAACTGTGTGCGTTTTTTTGTGAAATCGTATGAACCCCTGTGACCAAAACGACCCCTTACGAATTTTTGAGATAATTCGCAGATAACTGCCATTTGGCAGTTATTGGCGGTTATTAGCGGTTGGATTTTCAAAATTCAATTTTAATTAAATTGCCGCCTTAATTTTTTTTTGCAAAATTGTGACGAATTTTTATAAAATAATTTTTCTAAGGCATTTTCCATAAAACTCGACCCCAGCCAGGGGCTGCCGCCCCTGGGACCCTGGTCCCGGGGGCGCTGCCCCCGAACCCCCGCCAAGGGGGCGTTGCCCCCTTAGAATTATAACAACTCGAGCAAGCGTGCACTCCCGCACCTCCTAACTTGTTCGATGTGCATCATAATTCCCTTTGGTCACCAAGTTAATCCCGATTACACCGAAATATCTAACAATTAATATGGGTGGTCTCGGTATAGTAAATTGAAATATACAAATATGTCTTTGCTCTCGAAATGGCTATCAAGATTCAGAAAGGAGCCTAACAATGAAATCAGTGATCGAATCCCTTTACAACTCGAAACGTTGTTGGTCAAAAAAGTTCTAATAAATAATTCGCTCCCTGGTGTTCGGAAAAAATTCTCTTTGCGAGACAAAGTTAAAGTCTCAGGTACTTCTTTTCTGAATTTGTTCAAAGGGGTGGTGGGAAATGGGAAGGAATTAGATTTTGGTTGGACTCGTGGATCTGTAACGATAGTCTGGTTCCCTAGCATTTTTAAGCTTCAAAAACATAAAAAAAATGTTTGGTGATGGACTGGGTGATTAGAAGGGATGGGGTTACCGAGTATACGTGGGAGTGGAGTCGTGCTCCAGTAGAGGGGTCGGAGGTGGGCAATGGGCCGGTCTAGAAAACTTGCTACTAAGTGTCTTTGTTAGATAAAGGGACGACTGGGAGTGGTTCGGGAATAAGCAGAAGGTATTGTCGGTTGGGGCAGCAAAGAAATTTTGGATAGTGGATCGGATTACAGTAGCCGAGTAGTGTTCGAGTGGTGTAAATGGGTTCCCAAAAAGTGTAACATCTTTATGTAGTGTTCAAGTGGTGTAAATGGGTTCCCAAAAAGTGTAACATCTTTATGTGGAGGGGTTAATGAATTGGGTTCCTACGGTTGACACCCTTCGGTCTCGTAATTGTTATACCGAAAGTCTTAGCTGTGTTTTATGTGATTTCAGGGACGAATCAATCAATCATCTTCTTTGTTCGTGCTATATAGCAGCAGTAGTTTGGGCTCGGAAAAAATGCTTGGTGCAAAGTTGGTCCGGTCTTTGCATTCACAGTCAAAGACCTTATGGAGTAGGGATGAACATTTGGTACCGAGTGCGGTACCGTACCGGGTATATTCGGTACCGGTACCCACTTTCCCCGTTTTTGGTACCGCTACCGGTACTGTGCCGGTATTTGGTATTTACGGGTAAAACACTGGTAAATACCAGTACGGTATCGGTATTTACGGGTAAAACACCGATAAATATCGGTACCTGTAAGGTAACGGTACCCACTTTTCCCCTTTTTCGGCATCGATACTTTCGGTATTGAACGGGTACCGTGCTCATCCCATTTTGGAGGTCCATGAAACTGCAACCCTTGGAAGTCAAGCGAAGGACTTTAAAGGCATAGTGATGGTGTCTTGCTGGTGCTTGTGCCAGAAACAAGAAGAGGTTCGAGAATGCGCAAGAGAAGATTAAGAAGATTACCATGATATAAAATCTTTGGGTTTTCTTATGGTTTAAATATAGATCAAATAATTGTATAGTTAATTGGGATTTTTGGTGTAATTCTGTTTTTATGTAGTTCGGTTGTTGATGTTGTTGTGCCCCCGGTTTGAGGGGTGTCGTGAATAATATACACCCTTAAAAAAGATAATACATATTTTTCTTCCAAAAAATATTATAATTTATTATGGTTCGGTTTTATGTTAAGGTGTCCTTGTAAGAACATCACCGGTAAGTTTTTTTTGGGTGGGGTATGTGATGTGTGCTGTAAGGTAGTATTTTTAGTCGATATTTTCAACACGTTTATCAAAATTTTAAATTTATAAAATTGATTTTATTTCAACTAAATACACACAACATGCAGTGAACCTGTCGAGTATAGTATAGTTTACATATGAATCAAGTATCGTCCAAGGATACGCTTCCCCTACTCAACCTTCCATTATTATCTTAACTAGTTTTATTTTAGAGATAGATTAGTGGACTAAAATAGTAGTAAATGGACTCTATGAGATAAGTTATGCTTATTTAATTTTAATCAATCTATTGGTGTGGAAAAATGTATAGTTATTCTTATTTAACATTTTGATAAAAATTGAAAGAGTCGTGTTTCCAATTAATCAAATATATTGATAGATTAGTTTGAAGTTGCCAACTTTTTGTTCAACCATTCCTAGTCTTTCAACTACTAAACATATGTCACAACAAGACTCTTCAAGGCCATGGTGATTTTATTGCCTTTTTTAACTTTATTAGTTTGTGTTTTCCGAGTTTAAATTTAGGATTCAGGTTAGGATCTAATAGTTACTGAGGTGAATAAGTTCCAAATTAATAATGTTACCGAATAAACAAAATAGCTCCTCTTTTAATCGTGTTACCTCCCGCACCTCTATAATTGTGATCCCTTTTCAAGTCCACTAGAGACATAAGTACATGGTAACACTCTTGCCAGTTTCACTATTTTGCCGAATTACCCAATCCTGGTTAATTAACCGTTCTTAACCTTTTACCCAAACGATTCTGGTGCATATCATAAGCCTGCCTAAGGATCTTGATGTAATATTAGAACCTTTTTATTATCTCAAGATTTGTTTCGATACCAGAAGATTGTCACCTAAATCTGTTCAATACCAGAAACCACTCTTGTAAGATCGGGTTCAATTCCAGAAATTAACCAGATCTGATCGCCGTATGCACCCCTAATTCTATATTTAAGTTAAGTTAGATTAATTTAATAAAATTAAGTTATTAATATAATTTGTTTTAGGAGCCAAATGATTCTGTCACAAAAGATAATAAATCAAGAATTAGTAAAAAGATAAACACACCAAAATAGCTTGAAAAAATACTTAGATTAAATAAGTTTAACTAATCCAAGAGTCAGAGAAAATTACAATCATTTAAAGATATCAACACTTTTACCCATGACGATTACCAATCTCATATGATGATCAAGCTCAAGTGAAAGTGCCTATAAAGTGTTTCCCAACTTTCACTTAATATAGAGTGTTTGTCCTTTATTTATATATACCAAGTTTCAGGTGGTGTCCTTTGTCTTTAAAATTGATAGGTTTTGTACTTATTGTTTCAAAATCTTGAATGATATGTCCTTTAACCCTAACACATTCAATCTTTTCTATTAAATCAAATCATTTGTAAGGCACATGAGGGTATAATTGTCTTTTCGCCTTGTTATTAAAAGATCTTATAATAATACCATCTCTCTCTCTCTAAAAACCTTTCCTTCTCTACTCTATCTCTCGCTCCCTCTGTAACACTTCCACCGTCACCACCATCACAACCTCCCTCCTTCAACACTATCATAACAGATTTATCAATCATCTTCCTACGTCACCCTCCGCCGTCCACACACATCCTCCAACGATCGTAACAGCAGTGGTTAAACCCTACGAAGATCATCGATCCGGCAACGGCTATTTTCTAGTGTGCATCACAACAATCATCTAACATCGGAATCGACTTCAAAGAATAAAGCTTTCGATATACCCATCAGAATCTATGATTCAGATGATAATTAAGGTGGGTTTCAATTTGGGGCTTTTTTGATTTGTGGGTGTGGGGGTTTCTTCTTCAGATGATGATGATGATGATTGGTGAATTGTCTTTTGTGTGATGATTTCTTCTTCGTCAAGTCTTTTGCTTCCAAGATCGCTAACTGATGGGGATGTGCGTGGGAGATAGTGAACTAGTGATGGCCAGAGTTGACTTCTAGGAATTTAGTTGGACTTTGGTTGATTTAATATGTTCTTGCTCGGTCTTATATCGTAGTACATGAATGTTCATTTTTAGTCAAATCAATGTTTTCATTTTCTCTCTGTTTCACCGATTCCTCTTGAAGGATACTATGGCATTCAATTTGTTAATTTCTTTTATTATAATTTATCTTACAATTGAATGCTTATCTCATTTTACCTTCCTAATTTTCAATTTGTCTAAATGAGGCTACACTTTTGTTTAGAAATCAAATGCTACCACTCATGTATAAGCAAATGGTACTATGACATTTATAAAGTCTTGTCACTCTTGAAAATAAAATCAGACAATGATTGACAACCTGATTAGTGGGTGCGATGGTGGTCACTATGGAGGTGGTGGTGGCTGGTGGTGGGTCGGGTGCTAGTGTAGTGTAGTGAGAGAGAGAAAGAGGTAGAGAGATGAAGAAGAGTGAGAAATATATATATATATATATAATACTAGAATAGAGTTCATTTTTGTTTTTTATTAAAATTTTAATATACGTGTGAAAAGACTAAAGTACACTTGTGTAGTCTGATTAACAGAAAAAATTAACTGAGTTAGGGCTAGAGGAAATAACGTGCAAGATTTTGAAACATTAAGTACAAAACTAATTAGTTTTAAAGAAAAAAGATACCGCTTGAAATTTCATATAAAGATAAAGGACAAAACTTGTAATTCACTCTTTAATATATTAATTTAGTGAACTAAACTTGTAATTCACTTTTTAATAAATCCCTTACTAAGGAGATAGCTAATCTACTTTTTAAGGGCATAACAATCTTTAGTTATATGACCGATGTCTTCATGATAGGCACACCACTTGGATTTGTCTTTCCAGCTAGAATTCTTGTCATTCTTCCTAGGTCATCGAGCTTTGTCTCCTAGATTTTGCATAGCATACATTAATCGTAAAATATCAATAGAAAAACAGTAGTCAAATAGTTTAGGATAATCTTCCTTAGGATCCTCATCCTCCACTGCATTAACCTTGTCGTTATCGTTTTTAGAATACGGTTTGGATTTATAGGATTTCTGAGATGAATCCCATTTTCTATTTGGGTGGTCATAAGTGATAGGATGGTTGATCCTTTACTGGATCTTTCTTTCTTCCTCTAATCTTATGAACCTCAAAGCCCTATTGCGAACTTCGTCAAGGTTCCTGCAAGGATACATAACTAAATCTTCATAAAATTGAGAATCCTTTTGGAGACCCATTTTACAAAGCCTGAACTGTTGTGGTAGTGTCAAGGTTCGGGGTCTCCAAGGATTCTTGACCAAATTTACTCATGTAATCCCTCAAGGATTCGTGTTAGCCCTGTGTAACCTTGTAAAGATCACTAGTTAACCTTTCAAAAAATCTGCTACAAGAAAATTGGTTATTAAAGAAATTAACTAAATGAGCAAAAGTAGTTATAGAGTATGGGGGAATGCTAAGCAACCATTTTAAAGTTTATCCTGTCAAGGTGGATCTGAATCCCTTGCACAAGTAAGCCTCCTTGAGACCTGATGGGATAGGAGTAATCTCCATTCGTTCCCTATACTGGGCCACGTGCTCCTCAAGATAAGTGTTTTCATCATACAGCTTCATATTGGTAGTCTGGAATCTTATTGGGATCTCAAAACTGTATATATTGGCATAGCAAACTTGGAGATCCTATGACTCTAAAGAGATACCTTCGGTATTGGTTGCACCACCCCTGGTACACTAGAGATTATGTCCCTTAACTTCTTCAGTTCTCTTTCCATTTCTGGATTGACTCCTGCAATCTGCACAAAATCGTCATTATTCAGCGAATTATTATTGATAGGATTACCAGTGTTAGGATTCTGGCTTAAGGATCCTGGGGTAACTCCTGAATCTCTATTTGATGTGATCCTGACAGAATGAGTAGGACCAATTGGTGCTGATCCTAATTGCATGGGCATGAAATCTCCCTAGTGAACTCTTGAAGATCCTGATGTATTGAAGTTCAGAGTTTTGGCCTAGAGAGGTGTTGTTACTTCTGTCGAATTCCTTGAGTTCTTCAACTCCATTATGATGTGAACAACAGTTGGTTGGTCTTATGTTGTTGTTTCATCTGGTTTTGCACCGAGGCGAACATCGACAAGATCTCATCGTTTGAGGCCAAGACAGGTGCTGTAGTGGATTTGCCTAATCCTGAATACACATTCCCTATAGCAGTAGTGACTTTCCTCTGGTTTCCCGAAGCAGATGGGGGAAGAGGATTGTTGGTTCCCGTTGTTGCAGCAGTTACAACGGATGTGGTTGATAAGGATTTTGGTTGAGAAACCATTTTTGAAAATAATTTTGCAATAAATTGATTCAAAAGAAATTTTAATAGAAATTTTATAAATGAAAAGCACCACTTGCCCCATGGTGGGCGTCAAATTGTTTTGTTCAAAAATTTGTAGAGTGAATTAAATAACCAAAATAAGGAAGTGAGGTTTGGTGCTTGTAAAAATGTTATACTTTATATTCAGGATCCTGGGTTTATCCTCAGTTCTGAAAATGAGTTATGTAGTAATTTAAATTGATAAAAGCTTAGATTTACGACAAACAAATACGAAAATAATGAACAATAACCAACACGAACGATATGTTACGGGGAAAAAACCCTTGATCCTCTTGGTGAAGATGATCTCAGGCACAAAAAACCCGGGAGCTAGAAACTACGAAGCTCCACTAAGATTAAACTTAAAATGAGTATAAAGAATGTGGCTTGATCGATAGAATATAGGTGTTACAACTGAGTACTTCGTATGTGTGAGTGTATTGAGTGTTTGCAATGAGTGTGTGATGTGTCTTAGCTGATCCAATCAAGCCAATTTATAGTACAAGTCAAAAACAATCCTAACTACAACACCGAGATTTCCGGGATCTTGAAAGAATTAGTCTTCGACCGATGCTGACTTCCAACGTTACTTCTACATGTTTTATTCAGCTAGCTCCACAATAATTCAGGTGCAAGTTCCCTAATAGCCGTTATCAAATAATATTCCTGCAAAATATTCTTTCAACATGGAAGCAATCGATTAGTAACAAATAGTTCAGAATCCTAAGTCTTTTCAGAATCCTAACACAATTAAACTACATTAGGATCCTACTGCAGACCTGATATATTAAGGATTCTGACGATAGAAATTCTATCCCAAACAATGTGGGGGTATAAATATATTTATTTATTAATATTTAAAAATTCATAATTAATTCTTCTAAAAGTTGTAGGAAAATAAGTCTATAAAGTGAATCTTTAATAACATGTTACAAACTGATTTTAAACTGATGTCTTTATGATTTGTTTTTACTATTTCAAAGAGGTGCGAGTGTCTCTTAACAATCTTTTTACATGAGAGAGTTGCGAGTGGATTCTGATCCAACACTAGACTAGTCTCTAAGACTAAAGGTTGTTTTCTCATCCATCTCTGAACTAAACTCTAAGCCAAGTGGATTCTTGTCAACCTCTGGTCCGAACGTCTAAACACACCATAGTTCAGAAGTCTCTCATCCTATCTTGTAAACCGAACGCACCTTCAAAAACATAAAGACACACAATGACATGAGTATGCAAAGTGCACTCATCATAGTATATAACTTGCCATTTTTATTTCAAGACAATTACTATATTCTTTTTCCTATATAAAACCTAAACAAGAACACATATATATCTAGTCACAAATGTCCAATCCCTGTTACCTAAGCACTTACCTCATTATGAGTTGTGATCAAACATTCCACTGACTAAGCAAGGTTCAAGATATGGGTGGGATTTAAATACTTAATAGTGATTTCTGAATTAAATTATATTGGCCCACCATTTTTTTCACCAAAATGTCACATTTCAATTGGAAAAGGAAACCACATGCATAGAATTATTGGTTATGGGTTGACTGGTGAATACGACACGCATATTTAATTATTTATATTTCTAACCAAATCAACTCTAAAGCATACACATTATAAACCATGTAACCATCTTAAACACACGAAACAAATCTCTTGAAGCCGCGTGAAAGAGAGCATGCGAAGTGGCTTAATAGAATCGAATTAATAACATAGATCATATAGATAATAAGCTCAAATGTAGGGGAATGAACACTATCTATCTTCGAAACTTAATTTCCTATTTTTGCTTGGTTCTTGATATCTTCGATTAATCGAGTCATGTTTCGGTGGGAAGATCCTCCCTCCTCTATTGCTCTATTCGTGATCTTACCAAGTTCTTTAGCTCTTTTTCTTCTCTCCTCTCCTTCTTTCCCCTCTTTCATTACCATCTCTATAGCATTTAAAAATGCCTCACTCTTTACTAACTCCCTAGACTTATCTTCATCAACCCAAAGCCCTGAAGTTTTTCGAGCACCAACACTAACTCCAGTTCTCAACACTTGTACAAGTAACTTCTCATTGTAGAACTGCTCTTGAAACTAAGGCCCTGTTACCATAGGGACACCGGCACAAACCCCTTCTAGATTTGAATTCCACCCACAATGAGTCAAAAACCCTCCGACCGCAGGGTGTGACAAGACTAGCAGTTGTGGAGCCCACCCGCGGATCAATAGAGTTGTATCTTTTGTTCTCTCTCCAAACCCCTGTTCATCTATCCATTTTTCTATCTTCTCAGTCGTATGACCTGCTCTAACTACCCAAATGAATGGTCTTTTCGATGATTCTAGAGCCAAAGCAAGCTCTATGAGTTGCGCAGGCTCAACCCGACTAATGCTTCCTAAACACACATAGATCACCGAACCATTTTCTTGAGAATCTAGCCACTTGAGACACTCATCTTTGTTAACTGATGACTTGTTACCTCCCTGGACCTTCTCTGATTCATCCTTGTGGCAGAGTGATAATGGCCCTATGCACCAAACTTTATCTCCTTTCACTTTCTGATATTCATCAACATAGCCTTGCTCCAACTCCTCAAAATTGTTCACAACGATTCGAAAAGCTTCGGATTCCGATGCTAGAAGCTTCTCATTAAAATCACTCATCCCTTTAAGCCTTGGATTAAATGCAAAAGGAAGTTGTGATCTTGTTAGTTCAATACGATCAGGCAGACCAGGCAAAACGAACAACTCAGACTCGCCCACACTTTCATATACTTTTGAGAAGTATAAAACATGGTTACACATCCGTGTTAAGCAATTCATTCCATCAAATATAATCCTTGGAATCTGAAACTTTTTTGCTGTTTCACCTGTCCACAGGAGAAACGTGTCGGCTAATATGCAGTTCGGCCTAGGATTAAGCTTTTCGATATATTGTTCAACTTGTGTTTGTAGTGATCTGTAGGCTTGCATAAGAGCACCTGTCTGTCCCATACTAGGAAGATCATCTAAGCTTTCACAAGCTTCTGGTAAGCCAAACTCCTTAGATGAAAACGGGAATTCAAGATAACATACGGGAAGACCTGATCGGATTGCTTGATCAAAGATTGAACCAAATCTGAGGACGTTGACGGGGTGGTGACTATGGTGACTCGAACACCATGTTGAGCATGTAACTTGGCTATGTCAATGATGGGGATATAGTGGCCAGGAGTTCCCATGGGTATAACAAGAAAGTGAAGCTGGTTTTGTTCTAAAGCCATATGAAAGCCTGGTTAATATGTTGGAGAAATTGTATCTAATATGAGTTATAATGGAAGTTTCGATATTTATAACTCAAAATATAAACCATATAACTGAGGACAGGATTGCATGTAACATCCGTCAAAAAACGGATTTACCAAACCCGCTGCGTTTAATAACCGAACAATCAGTTAAAAATTTCGTTGCGAATTTAATGCCCAAAATAATTTTAAACGATACATAATTAATAAATATATTGGAATATATAATTTATATTTGAAAAAGTCTTAAAAATAGTGATTTAAAAATAAATTAGTGCTGCCGGGTTTCGAACCCGGGTCAGCCAGCAACTTCAGCAAAGACTTAACACTCAACCCTTCAACCACTGCGCCACTTGTATTTCTTGTTCAATATTGAAGACAATTAATTCATAACATGATTATCGAATTCAAAATCGGCGCGCCCAATCGCAGTCGTCGGAAATCCCGACTATCTCGCGAGATTGGACGGTTTCTTTTGTTCTTCACGTAAACATTAAACCTCAACATCGGTTATAACCGACGCCTGAACCCGCGACACAAGCTATAACCGCCGGAAAACGTAATGACCGACGAATCAAGTCGGAAATCGGACCAAATTCATCGATGTCCCGCCCTATAAATACCTCCTCAAACCTCTGCTAGCTTTTTCGCTCACAATCACACCTTTACCCGACGTAATTCCACTCGCCGGAAAAGTTCTGCACCTCGCCGGAAAACCGAGCCCTTCACTTCTGAGCCTTACTGAACACCCAGAACTTATACCGAAGCCACTCACATCCATCTCAAGCTCGCTGAAGACTCTCTGCCGCAAGACATACGTCGCCGGAAGTTTCTGCTGTCACCGGAGTTCCGCCGGAGAAACAGAGGAGTCCAGTTTCGGTATATCTAACACTTAATCTTTCATTCTTTTTATTTATCTCACCTGTAATTAACTGAAACACACTAAAGAACATGATTAAATCGACGAACCAGTCAGACTCCGATTCTGGTTTAGTCTAACGAAGAAGACGAAGTTTCCGTTGTTTATAGTTAATTTAAATCAAGATATAACTCGGGTTAGACACACAGTCCAGTGGTGGACTGTGTGCACATAAAACACGCTTACGTCTCGAGTTCGAATCTTGTCCCACGCACCTTCGCCTTAATAAAAATGTTCCTTTTTTTAACCGAACCGGAGTCACTGCGTGAGATGTTAAGTTTAATAAAAACCGGAATAATAACCAAGATAGACACACAGTCCAGTGGTGGACTGTGTGAATGTTTAACCACACGTCACGAGTTCGAGTCCGGACTACCGCACCGGTCCGGACAATCATCAAACTTTTTATTTAAGACAGAAATGAAAATATTTTGTTTGTATATAAGTATAATAAAAATCAGTTTATTTAACAAGTTAGACACACAGTCCAGCGGTGGACTGTGTGTTAACTCAACCCACAGGTCCCGGGTTCGAGACCTGTGGAGAGCACCGGTTCGACGCATTAAATCGTTTTTAAAAAATAATTGATTTTCAGTTTAATTCAATTAGTATATAAATATAATTAAAAACAGATATATTTCGGGTTAGACACGTAGCTCAGTTGGTAGAGCTGCGTGCACGCGTACGGGAGGTCTCGGGTTCGAGTCCTGCCCGGCGCATACTTACACACAATTAAACCGGTCAACAATCAAAGTCAATGGTCAACGGTCAACGGTCAAAAAGTCAACATTTTTTTATTATTTTTATTTATTTATTTTAGTTAAAAATCAATTAAAATACTTAAAAATAACATTTTTAAGGTTAGAAAAATAGCCTTAAACTCACAAAAATACACCCAACAATCCTACTAAAATGGATTAATAAATCCGTTTACTTACCGAACCATTATGTCATTATCTAGGTTAATTTCACTCGTGGTTAAAACCACTTAGTGCGCATTCAACATCATCAAACCGAACGCACCCAATGTGAGTGAATCTTACAACTCCCCTTTTTAATTACACGTTTTGGGGTGTGTCATGTGTCACAAAATTAACTCATTTATTTAAACTTGTGCCATACCATATTGTGATCTAAACTTAGATTGTATATATTGCTTGTAGTTATGTATTTCATTTGTCAATTTATATGCAATTCATTCATTAGGCCCCTCAGTTCCTCGTGAGAAACGAGTTGAGCAACGCGCGCCTCAAAACGATCCATTATTGTTCATGTGTGCATTATTTAATATTAATTGATTGGTGAATAAGTTTACATCTATTTTTACTCATGTGTGGTTGTGCACTTTATTTTATAACCAATTAAATAAACTTGTTCAAATGTTTTCCATAGGATTCACTCGCCAACTTTTTGTTGATCCAAAAACCATTTTTACACATGATACAGGTGAACAGGATGAAGCAAGGAAAACATAGGAAATGCCTTAGAAGAAAATAAAGAAGCTTAGATTGATGTTTAGGTCATGATGTAATTATGATTGTAAATTTCCCATCAAATTGTATTAATGAATATGAAACGTTATAATAAATGTCATGAGCTTTGATGATAACCCAATCATGCCCGGTCACCTTTTCCGCTGCGGGTCGGGGTGTGACATTGCATAGATCATCCATAGGAACTTTTGACTAGTCAGAAGACAGCAGTCCACAACTTATAACTAATTTTAGAAAGGCAGAGACATGCCAACGTACTTAAACTTAACAAACATCTCTCTGCTTTTTTGTTTTGAACGGCAAATTTGGATCATTGACGGACTACTGAAGTATCATCGTGCCACCAGTGGAACCACACACGATCATATCCATCTCCACTAGACAATAATGTCTATACACCAATTCAGGCGGAAACCCAATAAATCTAGAAAAACCCTCTTGTGGGAATCGAACCCAGGACCTAATGGTCTCTAAATCTGTATATGTATTTGTTATTAATATTTTTTGTACTTATTATTTTGTAGCCTTTTATATATCTAAATAATTGCTATTGGTGGGATTTACTGAATATGAAGAAGAAGAAGAAGAAATAATTCACTTGACTTTTGCCTCGGCTTTTTTCTCAAATCAACATGGCTTTAAGGGACTGATAACTCCTGCTGAGATTTAAATATGGGTTTTCAACAGGAGTTGAATGACCAGCCAATTCCTGCTAAGCCAGTCATGTTATTCGTTTACATATTGACTTTAAAGGAAATCAGTTTGAGAGAATAACGAGATTAGTCATTTTTTGGGATATGATACCTAGACATGTGAGGAAGAGTCACCACTAATTAGAACCATGGTCGCATATCAACTTTAGTGTTGGTAATCGAACATGCGAATCTCAGGTTTTGAATATAAAGAACTTAGAATCAAAAGAACGTTAAACTTGCTTGTATTGAATGAAAAGTGATTATTACAATTGACATACATGAACCCTATATATACTAAACGAATAGGTGCGATGAATGGTTACGTCTCCTCTTGAATCGATGTGTCTAATGATGAAGCATCGTGTCTTCTTGATGATTGCTGCCCTTTCTGAAGAGTCACGTCCGTAGGGGATGTCGATCCCTTTAGATGTAGGTTTCAATCTTTCACTTTGTCGCATCTAGTCCCCACACTCGCTAACTAATCTAATTAGAACATAAACTAACTATCTACTAATTACAGAATGACCCCTATATTTAGTTTAAATATCAACACTCCCCCTTAAACTAAATATAGTTTAGCGAAGGTCTTCAACTTGCTTGTTTTGCAGTAGCATTTGTTCTTCTTTCGATACGAGATTGGCTTCTTGTTGCGTGTCTTTCTCCTTTTCCTTCCATTTGGTACAATCTTTTGCAAAATGACTAAGTTCTCCACAATCATAACATCTGAACTTGCTCTTGTCTTGGTTTCTTGGACCCATATCTTTTCCACGTCCTCTTCCTCCTTTGAAAGATCCTTGTCCTTGACTTCTACCATGGTTTTGAACACCACGACCCTTTCCATTATGCCAACTTTCAGACTGATTATTTGCACTTGCATCATGAGTCTTCCTTGATTATTATCTTCTTGCTTGTCTTGACTTTTGAGACGTTCTTCAAAAGCTATTATTCTTCCCACTGCTTCTTCAAATGGCATTATATCTATTTCTGAATATTGTTTGATATTTGCCATAATGGGTAGAAACTTCTTCGGTACGGAGATAAGTAATTTCCTTACAAGTTTTTTGTCTTTAATGGTGATACCGAGAGTCTTAACTTTGGCTTTTATACTACCCAACTTGCTTGCAAAACTACTTACTGTTTTGTTCTCATCCATCTGTAAAGCTTCTAGTTCGCTCCTCAAAGTTTGTAGGCGTGCTTTCTGAACCATATCTGCTCCAAGATAACGAACTTTGATCACATCCCATACTTCCTTTGCTTTTTCGTATTGCGCAACTTGCATCAAAACATCTTCCGGTAGCGTTTGGAAGATAATTGCTTTCGTTGTATGTGCCTTCTTTTCGTTTAACACTTCCGTTGAAACGACTATTTCCCAAAGACTATATGCCTTCAAGATTGTTTCCATCATAACTGCCCATTGGGTGTAATTCGACTCTTTCAATTTTGGGCATTGAAGAGACACATTCCCTTGCTCGTGGAGTGATATTGATGCACTTCCTTCTTTGTCTGCCATGCCTCCTTTCTTACTCTCCTTGTTTTTTGCATATCTTGCTTGTGATCGGATGATCCCTTTCTTGATTGAGTAGATCAAATTTCTTACTTAGTACTTGCGTCTGGCCAACTTGCTAACCAGATTCTTGCATTGCTGACCGACTTGCTAATCAGATTTTTTTTTTGTACCCTGACCCACTTGCTAATCAGGTTCTGACCGACTTGCTGATCAGATTCTTGTTAACTTTTTATTATGAGTGATAAAAAGGATCCAACCAACTTGCTAATTGGACTTAATTTAATCGACCCACTTTGCTTACCTTTTCTTGCTTTGACCGAGAATGGTCGTTTCTTGCTAAACTGAATCGTGATGATTCAGCGTGCTACTTGCTATTTTGAACCAAACGGTCCGAAACTTACTATTTGATCCAATAATCGGTTTGACTTGCTAGAACTGATACGGGTTTGATTTCTTGCTATACGGATCGTTTATGATTCGAAATTGACTTGCTTTATCTTAAAACATGCTGTTGTGATCCCCTTTCGTAGTATAAGACTTGATTTGAGACTCAAACGAAATCAGAATCTTAAAACAAGAACCTAGTTGTGAAGATTCTTCTAATCGATTATTGCATAGAAACAACACTACTCATTCCTGTAGATTTGATTTCGAACTCGTGGCCTTCTTCAAATCGATTAACCATGCTCTGATTCAATACTTCTTCTTCCCAGATTTGAAACAATGTGCTCTAATACCACTGTTGGTAATCGAACATGAGAATCACATGTTTTGAGTATAAAGAACTGAGAATCAAAAGAACGATAAACTTGCTTGTATTGAATGAAAAGTGATGATTACAATTGACGTACATGAACCCTGTATATACTACACGAATAGCTGCGATGAATGGTTACGTCTCCTCTTGAATCGATGTGTCTAATGATGAAGCGTCGTGTCTTCTTGATGATTGC
This sequence comes from Scalesia atractyloides, assembly GCA_947069175.1. Lineage (NCBI taxonomy): Eukaryota > Viridiplantae > Streptophyta > Magnoliopsida > Asterales > Asteraceae > Scalesia > Scalesia atractyloides. The sequence continues at coordinate 83,347,685 of CAMTDV010000003.1, forward strand.
CGCCCTTTTCTGAAGAGTCACGCCCGTAGGGGATGTCGATCCCTTTGATATAGGTTTCAATCTTTCACTTTGTCGCATCTAGTTTCCACACTTGCTAACTAATCTAATTATAACATAAACTAACTATCTACTAATTACAGAACGACCCCTATATTTAGTTTAAATATCAACATTTATCTCACGTATCCCACTTCATTACATGAAGTGCTCCTTGAATCCCGTCTTACACAAATATACTCCTCCATATCACCTTTTCATTGCATATCAACAATATAAACATAGGCTTTGCTGTTAAAACTTATTTCATATGCCAATTGCATGCAGATTAGCGGTAATTTTTATGTGTATAGGTATTAATAGGAATCATGGATTTTAATAATCCTAATTATTAGCTGTTGGCCGACAACGGCCCCAACTTTAAAAAAAACCAGTGGTGGTACCACCTTTTCACATATTATAAACCAATGGACCTTTGCTTATAGAAATGGAAAAGAGAACAAAAAAGAAATTAAGGGTCTGTTAGCAAAAAGCCTATTGATTTACAATGTGAAAAGGTGTGACCATCACTTGTTATTTTTAAAGTTGTGATCGTTGCTGGTCAACGACTAATAGTTGAGATTATTAAAATCCATTATTTTGTATTAATATTCTTATTCAATACATAAAGTTTAGACATGAGTATAAGGGAATTTCCTATCCTGGATCATGCTCTCAGAGATATGCAACTCTAAAATTAGCTTTCTTGGTTCTCAAATTCCCTCTTGGTTCTCCGTGTTCCTAGTTTAGACTTGTTACAAGGTTATTATTAAGTTATCATAAGTTAAAGTTAGTTAAGAATGGGTCAAATATGTAGTTATTAATAAATGGGTCAAATGGGTATCTTAAGGGTTGGAAGATAAACATCCACATCACAATTAACTAATTATCTGCACATATAAAGACTTATACTTATTATATTATTTGTTTTATTATCTTGTATTTAACACTTATCCTAGGTTAGTATGTCTTATATTTAGGGCGGTTGTTCATATTGCTTTGCCGCCAAGCAATGTGGAACGTTTACAAGTTTAACCGCCTTTTTTCAGGTACAAAAGCCTGGGATCAGATCAATTGTACATATCCAATAAAACGATCTGTGATACATTCTCTCAAAACAATCTGTGCGTATCGTTGTTGTTGTATGTGTTGTTCTATATGTATCAGAGGGAATCTGATAATCCAATAATAACTACCGTGTCTTTCAAGGGGTATGATGGTTCAGTGGCACCTATTAGTGCAATATAAATATGTGCGTCTTGTTATATGTTCTTTTAGAATGGATGTTGTATACTGTGTTGGATTAATTCTAAGAAATATTAATATACATGTTTATCATTACACATTTAAAACCATGTAACCACTTTGAACACACGAACCAAGCCTCTTGAAGCGGCATGAAAGAAAGAAACGAGAAGTAGCTTAACATAATGACATTGATAAGTTGACAACATAGATCGTAGAAATAATAAGCTCAAATCTAGGGATTGGACATTATAAATCTTCCTAGCTTAATTTCCTACTTCTTGCTTAGTTTCTTGATATCATCGATAAGTCGAGTCATGTTTTGATGGGAAGATCCTCCCACTTCTATTGATGTATTCGCGATCTTACTGAGTTCTTTAGCTCTCTTTCTTCTCTCTTCTCCTTCTTTCCCTTCTTCCATTACAATCTCTATAGCATTTAAAAATGTCTCACTCTTTACTAACTCTTCAGGCTTATCTTCATCAACCCAAAGCCCTGAAGTTTTTTGGGCACCAACACTAACTCCAGTTCTCAACACTTGTACCACTAACTTCTCATTGTAGAACTGCTCTTGAAACTGAGGCCATGTTACCATAGGGACACCAGAACATACCCCTTCTAAAGTCGAATTCCAACCACAATGTGTCAAAAATCCTCCGATCGCAGGGTGGGACAACACTAGCAGTTGTGGAGCCCACCCGCGGATCAATAAAGCTGTATCTTTTGTTCTCTCTCCAAACCCCTGTTCATCTATCCATTTCTCTATCTTCTCAGTCTTATGACCTGCTCTAACTACCCAAATGAATGGTCTTTTCGATGATTCTAGAGCCAAAGCAAGCTCTATGAGTTGTGCAGGCTCAACCCGGCTAATGCTTCCTAGACACGCATAGATCACCGAACCTTTTTCTTGAGAATCTAACCACTTGAGACAGTCATTTTTGTTAACTGATGACTTGTTACCTCTCTGGACCTTCTCTGATTCATCCTTGTGGCATAGCGATAATGGCCCTATGCACCAAACATTATCTCCTTTCTCTTGCTGATATTTATCAACATATCCTTGCTCCAACTCCTCAAAACTATTGACAACTACTCCATACGCTTCTGATTCGGATACCCGAAGCTTTTCATTATAATCGCTCATACCTTTAATCGTTGAACTAAATGCAAAGGGAAGTTGGGATCTTGTTAGTTCGATACGATCAGGCAGACCAGGCAAAACGAACAACTCCGAGTCACCCACACTTTCATATACCTTTGAGAGGTGTAAAACATGGTTACACATCAGTGTGAAGCAATTCATTCCATCAAATATAATTATTGGAATCTGAAACTTTTTCGCGGTATCACCTGGCCACAAGAGAAACGTGTCGGCTATTATGCAGTTCGGCCTAGGATCAAGCTTTTCGATATATTGTTCAACTTGTGTTTGTAGTGACCTATAGGCTTGCATTAGAGCACCTGCCAGTCCCAGACTAGGAAGATCATCTATGCTTTCACAGCCTTCGGGTATGCCAAACTCCTTATATGGAAATGAGAATTCAAGAAAACAGATGGGAAGACCTGATTCGATTGCTTGATCAAGAATTGACCCGAATCTGAGGGCGTTAACTGGGGTTGTGACTATGGTGACTCGAACACCGTTTTGAGCAAGTAACTTGGCCATGTCAATGGTGGGGATATAGTGGCCTGGAGATCCCATGGGAATAATAAGAAAGTGAAGCTGGTTTTGTTCTTGCGATACTTCTAAAGCCATCTGAGAGTCTGGTAATTAGTATGATATAGATATTCTATCTATGAGTTATAATGGAAGTTTAGCAATTTATAACTATATAAACTAAACAATTGTAGACAGGATTGCATAGATCATCCCTAGGAACTTACATAGTCCAGCAGACAGCAGTCTACAGCAAATAATTATTTTTACAAAGACAAAAGGCCGGCCAAGATTAAATTATTCCAAACAGAACCGTACCTAAGTCCTAAACCAGCAGCTATATGCTTGTCTATAGCTTTATTATTCAAATTTTAGTGTGTTTTTTGTCTCGTGCGTTCTGTTTTTTCCACCTAGGCAACATGTGGTGCATTTGCGCCTTATGCCTTTGACTTCGTATGTATTTGTTATCGTCATAGTTATATCTATATATCATATCAAACTTACAGCGCCTGTGTAAGTATGTATCCCATTATAGTATCATACACGCAACCAATATATAAACAACCTAAGTGGTTCAAGTGTTTGCAAAGGAAGTGAGGGCTCTAATAGCATAAAGATCAGTGTATCAGGTAATCCTTCTCTTATTCAATAAAGAAACATATATGCACACACAAGACAAGCTTCACACAATGGGCTAGAGTACCATGTACCATCCTAGTGGCTCCATGAATATTTTACATATTTATTTTCATTATGGATTGAACATAATCTTCTTAGCATGAATTGTTAGTACTAGATTGGTTCCTGATATCTTGGAGAAGCCGTGTCATATTTCTATGGGAAGATCCTCCCTCTTCTATCACTTCATTTGCCATCTTGCCGAGTTCTCTAGCTCTCTTTCTTATATCTTCGCTTTCTTTCCCCTCTTCCATCACCATCTCAATAGCCTTCCTGAGATCCTCACTCTTCACTACCACTCCTGACTTCTCCTCTTCACCCAAATGCACAACTTTTTGTGCACCAACACTAACGCCGATTCGCAACACTTGTACAAGTAGCTTCTCATTGTAGAACTGTTCCTGAAACTGAGGCCATGTTACCATGGGGACACCAGCAGATATTCCTTCTAGTGCCGAATTCCAACCACAGTGAGTCAAAAACCCTCCAACGGCTGGGTGTGACAAGACTAACAGTTGTGGAGCCCACCCATGGATCAATAGAGCTCTATCTTTGGTTCTTTCTTCAAAACCCTCTTCAGCTATCCATTTTTCTATCTTTTCAGTCTTGTGACCTGCGCGAACTACCCAAATGAACGGTTTTTTCGATGCTTCTAGAGCTAAAGCAAGCTCTATGAGCTGTACAGGCTCAATCCGACTGAGGCTTCCTAAACAAGCATAGATCACCGATTCTTTTTCTTGAGAATCGAGCCAGTTGATGCATTCGTTTTCACTAATTGAGGACCGCTTACCTCTTTGGACCTTCTCTGATGCATCCTTATGGCACAGGGATAATGGCCCTACACACCAAGCTTTATCTTTCTTTACTTTCTGATATGCATCTGCATAATCTTGCTCCAACTCCTCAAAACTATTTATAACGACTCCAAACGCTTCAGACTCAGCTAACCGAAGCTTTTCACTAAAATCCTTCACGTCTGTGGAGCCCGAATTGAACAAAAAAGATAGTTGAGCTCTTGTTAGCTCAATACGATCAGGCAAACCGGGCAAAACGAACGAGTCTGACTCGTTGACACTTTCATATACCTTTGAGAGGTATAGCACATGGTTACACATCTGAGTGAAGCAATTCATTCCATCAAAAACAATCCTTGGGATCTGAAACTTTTTCGCGGTTTCACTTGTCCAGAGGAGAAATGAGCCTGAAAGTATGCAACTTGGCTTAGGATTAAGCTTTTCAATATATTGTTCAACTTCTTGTTGTAGTGAGCTTTGTGCAAGGAAAAGGGCTTTGGCCAAGCCCAAATCAGGAAGATCATCCAAGCTTTCACAGCCTTCTGGCATGCCAAACTTCATATATGGTAACTGGAGTTCAAGAAAAGAAATGGGCAGACCTGACTGGATTGCTTGATCAAGGATTGACCCAAATCTTATGTTGTTGACTGGAGTGGTGACTATGGTGACTCTAACACCATGTTGAGCTAGTAATTTGGCCAAGTCAATGGTGGGGATATAGTGCCCTGGAGAGCCTAAGGGTACAACAAGAAAGTGAAGCTGGTTGTGTTCATGTGATTCATCTAAAGCCATTTAAGATTTTGGATGGAATGATGGTGGAGAGATTGAATTTGTGCGTGATTATCAAATGCATTTGTATTTTAACTAAAGGAACAATTTTGGATAAGATTGTGTAGATCACTAAACTTTGACTACTAGCTAGGAAAACTCCAACTGTGCATAATATTATATATATATATATATATACATATATATATATATATATATATATATATATATATAACAAGACAAAAAGCCGCCCAATTATATTTTAGACAGAAAGGGACTTCAACCAAATCAAAGGAGTAACTCTAGTTCTGTCAAAAGACATGGATTCCCTATTGAAGTAGGGTAATGCACCGACAGAAACAGATGAGCTATTTCTGGTTCGTTTACTTAACCTATAATCGAACGAACACGAGCACTTTAAATTAAACGAACCAATTTTGTTTTTGTTCAAGTCAGTTCATTAAGAAAAGTAAATGTGTTTGTTCCTTAATATTATAAATGATCAAACATACACAAACATATAAACAAAACAAACGCGAATAAACTAAGAAAATGAATGTGTCCTTGATCATTAGTGGATTACCTGATACTTGGTTCTAAAATTTGAATAGGTTGATACGTTGATGGATGATGGGCCAATTATTGCTGTTACTAATAACTAATAATTAAATTATAATAATAATAATAATAAACATGTAAACAGACATAAACTAAGTTACGAACAAACAAGTGTCAAGCCTCTTAGGCTTTTTTACAAACAGTTTACAGGAATCGAGTCTAGCTAACTGTTTAATCCCACCACATGATTCAACGTAAACCTGTCAAATCATGCAGCATATATTTAAAAATTCGAGCGGCACATTTGCTCCTTTTCTTTATTATATTGGTTCATTCCTAGCCAAAAACTAATTTCAATTGGTTATGTCATCATTATGATTAATTTTAATTCATATGTACACATTTGTCTATTTTCATTCTATATAAAATAAATGTAAATTAACTTTATATATATATATATATATATATATATGTTTTTTTTTTTCATCAAATTACTTCGTGTTTTAATCTTTAAAAATGAATTCATTATTGCTAGTATTATTGCCGTTTAACATATTACAATTTTATTATAAAACTACACGTGTTGAAATGTAGTAAATAACTTTATAACCCATTTTTAAATATTATTTCTAGTTACCATTTATAACAATTGGCCCATCACACAAACCAACCTTGTCAGTTTTGTTCATGAAAAACTCATTTATTACCGAAGCACAAATTTCCCAGGTGGTTACCATTGAGGATTTTATTGGTTTGTTAATTGTTAATGGATTTAATGGTGGTTTTTAGTATGTGGGTTTATGGTGGTAAGTAGGCGCGTTGCTCAAGAAACAGTAAGAACTTAAGAATAAAGGGCACTCCTATGATAATAGTATGTAAAATATAAAATTTATACATAGTGTATGTTGTATAGAAAATAGTAGGTTTATTAAAAAATGACAAATACAAAAATTGAAATTTTTATGTAACTAGGATGATACCTCACGCGCGTAGCGCCATGAATAACACGCGCGGACATCACGTTAAATCGAGCCGAGCCGTTGTCTCTCAGCTTTTATTTAGCGCAGATTATAACAAATCCATTGTGTACACACATTAGTATGGAAAACTATTCATGGCATAAGATTCTACATATCATCTAGAAGTCGTAAAACGTGGTGTCAATGTGGTGCCGATGACAGCAAACATGCAAAACGACAACTAAGTTATTTTGTCAAACCTTTAAAATAACCTACAAGCCAATTGTCAAATGACCATAAATCTCACCATTTTAACCAAAAAACTTTGAATCTTTCAACTTCAATAATCGTACATGAACTCGTTATATCGAATTTAAAAATAATCAAAAAAATTAGCATACTTTTTGTACAATTATCATTAGAGCCCCTCACTCGAGCCACGATTGTCATAGCGCAACCTAACCATCTCCATTTCGTGAATATTCGGCCCTTCACTACTAAACCCAGATGGGTGCAATCTGTATTCACTGTTGGGCCGGTTGTACTCATGTTGGCCTACTCTTGTGTGGCCAAAACCATTTTTCTGAGTTTGATCATGTCATCGTTGTATTAGGTCGTGTCATAGTGTGAGCTCCTATTGTAGAACGGCATGTGTCCTGTCTTGATCCCATTATCAAGATCAGACAATGATGCGGAGGCGAGCAGAGTGCAGACACACACAACTCACAACTACACATGACAATGTTCGGGTCATCTCATCTTGTATTTCTTCTTCCCCTTTCTAAATATACAACCAACTTAAAAATGTTTAAAAAACCAAAACTAAATAAAACAAACATGTAAGAGCTACCTGTTATAAACAATGGTATGAAGATCAATCACACAAACACAGAGAAATAGTGACAAAACAGTAACAAAATCTTGTTAAAGCTAACCCAAAGATTTACCCCCAAATACCCAATCTGATCTTACAAACTGTAAGATCAGCAACAATACAAAGTACAAATGAAATACAGATGATCATCCACAATAGAAAATTAGTCTCTCTACAAAGATCAGAGACTACAACAATATTGATTTTCAATAGAATCACAACAATCTAACAAACCCTAACCAACACAGAGAGGATATAAGGAGTGTGTGTGAGAGAGAATAAACTCTCACAACTGATAAATACCTTTTATAAGCTCCACCCAAAATAAGTTACATCTAAGTCCAAATCTTTAGCAAGAGATGATCACAGCCCCTGATAAGTTCCACAAAGGCCCTTACACTTTTAACTTGTTACAAGACTTAACACAACTTATAACAACTATACAACAAGACTGAGCCCAACATGAAATATCAGAAGCCCAATAACAATATACCCTGGGCCCATATAATAAACTTAAAACGAAGCCCACACACATATGAATGACAAATCCAATAAGAGTGTATTTCAACACTACCAACTACACAACATATCACAAAGAAATTTTCCATGGCAACCTATTGATTATTAGCAACATGCATAGAAAAATGTAATAACTAACAACACAAAAAGCCACATGATATATTCATCACTATAAATTTCTCCACCCTCTTATCTCTTTCACTCCAAAAGGGTAAATTCGTCTTTCTACACTCACCTGAAGATATTTATCTCCTGTTTTGTTGTCTTTTTGTTATTTCTTTTCAGTTTTATGTTTTTTTAATACTTTTTATTTAGTCAATTATATACCAAAGTAACAAATTACAAACAAGTGGCAGGTAAACAGGCAACAAACTGTGCCGCAACCCCCTTTTGAATTGCAAAACCAATCCTACTAAAGACGAAACGGCCCTTAAAGGTTGAAAGATACTATTCACAACCTGTTGGACCCTGTTTAGAAATTCCACAGCCTCTGGGGCTAGGGACCCAAATGTATCAAAAGCGAATGGGATAAACACGTGTTGATTCTCTAAACAAGCCTTCTCGTGTTTAGCGACCTTGCCTGATTCCGCCTTTAACGCAGCCTGGCCAGCAACAAACCCATTATCCCTGATCCAACAAGAGGGGACACTCCTGTAAGGTCCACACAAGCGTGTTTTCCCCTAGCCCACCCAAACACAAGAATATCAGCTGGCCGAAGAGTAGACCTCCCGTCGAGCGGATCCGTCAGAAAGTTCACCGGAGCCTCCTTTTTCGCCGAAATCCATGTCCGCTTTAGAACATCATAGAGAATATCTCTTACCAAATCATGTCGGTATTTAAAACCAGGTAACTCCTTACAATGGACCGCATGTTCGCCGAAAGTATCTAAACAAGCCTTGCGACAAAATGGGCAGGGCTCATCAACCGGAAACAGAGGGATCATTAGCCGGTACTTAAGAATTACCCGATATTCCACTGCTGACATGTGTTGGCCTAGTCCTTCAATGGGGATAACTGTCAGAAAATCCTGAGAATGAGGTGCCCGGAGACAATCAAACACAGCTTTCTGACGAGGGGATAGACTAAACTTCTCTCCCAAACACTGGACAGTTCTACTAAATAGGGCACTCGCCAAAGCATTCTGGGCTTTAGGGGGGGCGGTGTCCTAATTAGAGAAACCACCAAGATCAAAATCCGGAAGGGACATGTGCATGCAATCCAACGCACACACATAATCAGAATCTAACCCAACAATACCACAGTCTCGAAGAATGTGGTCCTGTAAACTCCAAGATTGCACCCTCGAGGTCACAAAAGCATACGTGGATACATCCTCAGTCGAACATAAACCCAAACCCCCAAACGGGTCGGGAGGGATGCAAGCCTCCATTGAAGATCCCCAAAAAACAGACCCCCGCAAACCACGATATCCTCGATAGCTCTCCGAAGGCCTTTGTCAAAAACCGAAACAACCTCCCCAACAAATGTGGGTTGGCACGTTCTGAGGCCAAACAACAACTTAGCAACACCCATGCAAGAGCACAGCAAGAGAAGCTCGCATTGAGGGTCCCGCAGATGTGGAAGATAGCTCATCAGATCCACTGCACAAGATGCCCTTTTCACGGCCAACCTACTGATGAAACCCGCATCGCGACTAACAGCGCCCCCGAGGAGTTTGACACCCAACACCGGCCTCCCAATCCCACTAGGAAACAAACCCTTTTGCTTCTTAATTCCATTGCACGATGGCCAAAAAACTTCTGTTTTCTTAACGTTAAGTTGAAGCCCCAAACATGGCCCCAAAGACCTGATGATTTCTAAAGCTTTAGCCACCTCTTTAGCATCCACCTATAATTGTACCATCATCCAAGTACCAAGCATGGAAAAGTAGCTTGCATCTATCTCGTATCTGATGAATGAGGGGATGCAAAACTAAGGCAAAGAGAAGAGGCCCCAAGGGGTCTCCCTGCTGAACCCAGTGGTGGACCAAATATGATCGTTTCCGACATATAATCTAGCCAGCTGTCCATATAGAAAATCCACCCATAAGGAAATGGAGGGGCATCGGGTTCGAACTTCTGACAAAAGGGCGATTCTATCCACTAAGTTGAAAGCATTAGAGAAATCAACAGTAATCATGGCTAACGACCCATCCGAGTGGAACACATTTAAAAACCTGTTCGCACTATGGAGCACAGCCTCCGCCCCGCTAGGAATACCCACCCCAAATTGAAAATCACCGAGATATTTAGCCATCTCTTTCACGACCCCCCTCATAGCCGCCTTAGAAACTAACCTCCTCCAAATTGCGCCCACGGCAATAGACCTAATCCCGTTGTCCGGTTTAAGTAAAGGCGTGAGGGGTGCAGAAGCAACAAACTCTGACAAGACCCTAGGGCACCTCCCCCTCCCCCAAGCACAAGTTGACTACCTCAGAAATGGCCCTAAGCACCCCGCATGCGATCACCAACCCCTCCCCACAAAGAGCATCCAAAATGTGTTGAGCCCTCAACCCATCCCTCCCACAAGAAGTCCCTTTGGGGAAAGATTTAATGCACCCAAGGACGTTATCAACATCCACAGTAAGGGGTGGCTCCGATAGTAAGGACTCAGGCATAGCCGGAGGAGGTAGGACAGGATGTTTAGCCACCAATGCTTTCATAGTATCCTCACCAAACGGTGCAACCCCCGAAGAACATAAAACTTTAACCGCCGCAGTGAAATAGCCATCTGCAACTTTCCGTAAACATTGTTTAACGTTGGTGCTCACCCTAGAATTATCAGACCCATGGGGATGCTCATCAGGGCGCGAAACAACCTCTGATGGTTGGGCAAAAAGTGATAGGATGAGTTCAGCAAAACCATCCCTATTACCCCACGCTGCCAGGGCCCGTTGAATACTAAGACATTGTAAGGACTTCCTGTTCCCCGACCTGCGCTCCTGAAGATTAGAAGGCCTGAAAACCCGCAACGTGCAACGTGGCAACAACAACAGTCTCACCCACGCCTCAACAGACTCTGGCGCAGCCACCACCTTGCATAGAGATGTCGTTAAAGCCTGGGAAAAGGCCATGCGACAACTATGGGGGATGCTCTTAACCATTTTGATAGGAAGGGAGAAGACACGATCAAGCAGACCCACGTCCACTCCCATACCTCCAAAAGAAACAATCTCCTTTCCAACATTCGGCGTAGGAATCCCAACAATAAACTCCTCCGCATTTCCCGTAACCAACTTGAATCGTGTCACCCCATCTGCATGATGGCACCCCCGACTGAGAGCATGTAAACACATACACTTGATATGATTGGTCTAATCATTTGTGAGTTATTTATTTATGGTGTTTATTGATTCAGATCTTTAAAATTCTTGGTTAGTTGATGATCAAACTTGAGGTAATCATGCTGTTTGATAGTGATTTATCTTTATCTCTCTTTTATAAGCTCAAAGAAAGAGGAAAGATTATTACTTTCAGATCATCTCTATTTTTATAAAAATCCAGAGTCGATAGGTTTTGACTTTTGGATTTTGGTAGTTGTGCTTAGTAACATGAAACTTGAAGTAATTATCTAATTTGATGAGTGAAGATAATGTTCATATCTGAAGCTTCACTTTGAAGTCAAACATGCACTTCTTTAACATGGGCATCATGTAATGAGTTCTCAGTTTTTAAAAAATCTAGGAAAGGTCAGCTACAAATCTATCAAAAAAGACTCCAATGAAGTAAAACAACATGATAACCGTACCCATGTAAATTAGCATGAAGGAGTGAAGTCTAAATTAGCAGTTGCAGATACATAACAAACAATGAATTCGATGAAGAATTCAACCTAAGTAAAAAATTAAGTTATGCCTTATACCTGATGGAAATCACAGAAGCCGGAACCGACAAAACAATCTGAGGTATTGCCGGAGACAGAGAGAGTCGTTGAACAAACCGAGAAGCCCAGCCGCGCCGGTTGCCACCCACGTATGCAAGACCGCGGCCCATACATTAAAGATCTCTCTCTATCTCTCTCTCTCTATATATACTATGTGTTGCAACAGTAGTCGTAGCACGAACCAGACGGACATTAAACACTATAAATAAGCAACAAGTTTTAGCTTAGCTAGGTTGTACCCTGGCTTTGGGTGGTTTAAAAAAAATTTGGATTATACTTTGGAAAGCAAGTTGTGTCCCATGAGAACACCTCAGTTACTAATGGCAAGTGTATAGACATATGATTCTTACTTTTTCATCTTATATGATTGGGTTCATTTGGCCATTACAAATTTTCTTTTGCCATCAACACTTCATTTTTTTTTCTTTTTTGAACAGCATTAACACCTGATAAAATATGTTTGGGTGCTTCCGACACTTGATAAAATGCGTTGGGTTCGTTCAACCCACCTAACGATTTTTTTAACTATGATATTAGGGCTTCTTTGGGGTGACGGACACGGTGGTAGTAAGGCTGCGGAGTATGTAGCGAAGAATATGCACTCGAATGTGTTTGATCTATGCATAACAACAGGGGGGAACTTGATTAGCGAGATACACGGTATCGCCTCAGACGCCTCCACAAGATCATGGTACAAGTTGTCACAACCCAACCGATGGCGGAAACATCGGGGCAAGACAATAATAACCAAGATAGACACACAGTCCAGTGGTGGACTGTGTGAATGTTTAACCACACGTCACGAGTTCGAGTCCGGACTACCGCACCGGTCCGGACAATCATCAAACTTTTTATTTAAGACAGAAATGAAAATATTTTGTTTGTATATAAGTATAATAAAAATCAGTTTATTTAACAAGTTAGACACACAGTCCAGCGGTGGACTGTGTGTTAACTCAACCCACAGGTCCCGGGTTCGAGACCTGTGGAGAGCACCGGTTCGACGCATTAAATCGTTTTTAAAAAATAATTGATTTTCAGTTTAATTCAATTAGTATATAAATATAATTAAAAACAGATATATTTCGGGTTAGACACGTAGCTCAGTTGGTAGAGCTGCGTGCACGCGTACGGGAGGTCTCGGGTTCGAGTCCTGCCCGGCGCATACTTACACACAATTAAACCGGTCAACAATCAAAGTCAATGGTCAACGGTCAACGGTCAAAAAGTCAACATTTTTTTATTATTTTTATTTATTTATTTTAGTTAAAAATCAATTAAAATACTTAAAAATAACATTTTTAAGGTTAGAAAAATAGCCTTAAACTCACAAAAATACACCCAACAATCCTACTAAAATGGATTAATAAAATCCGTTTACTTACCGAACCATTATGTCATTATCTAGGTTAATTTCACTCGTGGTTAAAACCACTTAGTGCGCATTCAACATCATCAAACCGAACGCACCCAATGTGAGTGAATCTTACAACTCCCCTTTTTAATTACACGTTTTGGGGTGTGTCATGTGTCACAAAATTAACTCATTTATTTAAACTTGTGCCATACCATATTGTGATCTAAACTTAGATTGTATATATTGCTTGTAGTTATGTATTTCATTTGTCAATTTATATGCAATTCATTCATTAGGCCCCTCAGTTCCTCGTGAGAAACGAGTTGAGCAACGCGCGCCTCAAAACGATCCATTATTGTTCATGTGTGCATTATTTAATATTAATTGATTGGTGAATAAGTTTACATCTATTTTTACTCATGTGTGGTTGTGCACTTTATTTTATAACCAATTAAATAAACTTGTTCAAATGTTTTCCATAGGATTCACTCGCCAACTTTTTGTTGATCCAAAAACCATTTTTACACATGATACAGGTGAACAGGATGAAGCAAGGAAAACATAGGAAATGCCTTAGAAGAAAATAAAGAAGCTTAGATTGATGTTTAGGTCATGATGTAATTATGATTGTAAATTTCCCATCAAATTGTATTAATGAATATGAAACGTTATAATAAATGTCATGAGCTTTGATGATAACCCAATCATGCCCCGGTCACCTTTTCCGCTGCGGGTCGGGGTGTGACATTGCATAGATCATCCATAGGAACTTTTGACTAGTCAGAAGACAGCAGTCCACAACTTATAACTAATTTTAGAAAGGCAGAGACATGCCAACGTACTTAAACTTAACAAACATCTCTCTGCTTTTTTGTTTTGAACGGCAAATTTGGATCATTGACGGACTACTGAAGTATCATCGTGCCACCAGTGGAACCACACACGATCATATCCATCTCCACTAGACAATAATGTCTATACACCAATTCAGGCGGAAACCCAATAAATCTAGAAAAACCCTCTTGTGGGAATCGAACCCAGGACCTAATGGTCTCTAAATCTGTATATGTATTTGTTATTAATATTTTTTGTACTTATTATTTTGTAGCCTTTTATATATCTAAATAATTGCTATTGGTGGGATTTACTGAATATGAAGAAGAAGAAGAAGAAATAATTCACTTGACTTTTGCCTCGGCTTTTTTCTCAAATCAACATGGCTTTAAGGGACTGATAACTCCTGCTGAGATTTAAATATGGGTTTTCAACAGGAGTTGAATGACCAGCCAATTCCTGCTAAGCCAGTCATGTTATTCGTTTACATATTGACTTTAAAGGAAATCAGTTTGAGAGAATAACGAGATTAGTCATTTTTTGGGATATGATACCTAGACATGTGAGGAAGAGTCACCACTAATTAGAACCATGGTCGCATATCAACTTTAGTGTTGGTAATCGAACATGCGAATCTCAGGTTTTGAATATAAAGAACTTAGAATCAAAAGAACGTTAAACTTGCTTGTATTGAATGAAAAGTGATTATTACAATTGACATACATGAACCCTATATATACTAAACGAATAGGTGCGATGAATGGTTACGTCTCCTCTTGAATCGATGTGTCTAATGATGAAGCATCGTGTCTTCTTGATGATTGCTGCCCTTTCTGAAGAGTCACGTCCGTAGGGGATGTCGATCCCTTTAGATGTAGGTTTCAATCTTTCACTTTGTCGCATCTAGTCCCCACACTCGCTAACTAATCTAATTAGAACATAAACTAACTATCTACTAATTACAGAATGACCCCTATATTTAGTTTAAATATCAACACTCCCCCTTAAACTAAATATAGTTTAGCGAAGGTCTTCAACTTGCTTGTTTTGCAGTAGCATTTGTTCTTCTTTCGATACGAGATTGGCTTCTTGTTGCGTGTCTTTCTCCTTTTCCTTCCATTTGGTACAATCTTTTGCAAAATGACTAAGTTCTCCACAATCATAACATCTGAACTTGCTCTTGTCTTGGTTTCTTGGACCCATATCTTTTCCACGTCCTCTTCCTCCTTTGAAAGATCCTTGTCCTTGACTTCTACCATGGTTTTGAACACCACGACCCTTTCCATTATGCCAACTTTCAGACTGATTATTTGCACTTGCATCATGAGTCTTCCTTGATTATTATCTTCTTGCTTGTCTTGACTTTTGAGACGTTCTTCAAAAGCTATTATTCTTCCCACTGCTTCTTCAAATGGCATTATATCTATTTCTGAATATTGTTTGATATTTGCCATAATGGGTAGAAACTTCTTCGGTACGGAGATAAGTAATTTCCTTACAAGTTTTTTGTCTTTAATGGTGATACCGAGAGTCTTAACTTTGGCTTTTATACTACCCAACTTGCTTGCAAAACTACTTACTGTTTTGTTCTCATCCATCTGTAAAGCTTCTAGTTCGCTCCTCAAAGTTTGTAGGCGTGCTTTCTGAACCATATCTGCTCCAAGATAACGAACTTTGATCACATCCCATACTTCCTTTGCTTTTTCGTATTGCGCAACTTGCATCAAAACATCTTCCGGTAGCGTTTGGAAGATAATTGCTTTCGTTGTATGTGCCTTCTTTTCGTTTAACACTTCCGTTGAAACGACTATTTCCCAAAGACTATATGCCTTCAAGATTGTTTCCATCATAACTGCCCATTGGGTGTAATTCGACTCTTTCAATTTTGGGCATTGAAGAGACACATTCCCTTGCTCGTGGAGTGATATTGATGCACTTCCTTCTTTGTCTGCCATGCCTCCTTTCTTACTCTCCTTGTTTTTTGCATATCTTGCTTGTGATCGGATGATCCCTTTCTTGATTGAGTAGATCAAATTTCTTACTTAGTACTTGCGTCTGGCCAACTTGCTAACCAGATTCTTGCATTGCTGACCGACTTGCTAATCAGATTTTTTTTTTGTACCCTGACCCACTTGCTAATCAGGTTCTGACCGACTTGCTGATCAGATTCTTGTTAACTTTTTATTATGAGTGATAAAAAGGATCCAACCAACTTGCTAATTGGACTTAATTTAATCGACCCACTTTGCTTACCTTTTCTTGCTTTGACCGAGAATGGTCGTTTCTTGCTAAACTGAATCGTGATGATTCAGCGTGCTACTTGCTATTTTGAACCAAACGGTCCGAAACTTACTATTTGATCCAATAATCGGTTTGACTTGCTAGAACTGATACGGGTTTGATTTCTTGCTATACGGATCGTTTATGATTCGAAATTGACTTGCTTTATCTTAAAACATGCTGTTGTGATCCCCTTTCGTAGTATAAGACTTGATTTGAGACTCAAACGAAATCAGAATCTTAAAACAAGAACCTAGTTGTGAAGATTCTTCTAATCGATTATTGCATAGAAACAACACTACTCATTCCTGTAGATTTGATTTCGAACTCGTGGCCTTCTTCAAATCGATTAACCATGCTCTGATTCAATACTTCTTCTTCCCAGATTTGAAACAATGTGCTCTAATACCACTGTTGGTAATCGAACATGAGAATCACATGTTTTGAGTATAAAGAACTGAGAATCAAAAGAACGATAAACTTGCTTGTATTGAATGAAAAGTGATGATTACAATTGACGTACATGAACCCTGTATATACTACACGAATAGCTGCGATGAATGGTTACGTCTCCTCTTGAATCGATGTGTCTAATGATGAAGCGTCGTGTCTTCTTGATGATTGCCGCCCTTTTCTGAAGAGTCACGCCCGTAGGGGATGTCGATCCCTTTGATATAGGTTTCAATCTTTCACTTTGTCGCATCTAGTTTCCACACTTGCTAACTAATCTAATTATAACATAAACTAACTATCTACTAATTACAGAACGACCCCTATATTTAGTTTAAATATCAACATTTATCTCACGTATCCCACTTCATTACATGAAGTGCTCCTTGAATCCCGTCTTACACAAATATACTCCTCCATATCACCTTTTCATTGCATATCAACAATATAAACATAGGCTTTGCTGTTAAAACTTATTTCATATGCCAATTGCATGCAGATTAGCGGTAATTTTTATGTGTATAGGTATTAATAGGAATCATGGATTTTAATAATCCTAATTATTAGCTGTTGGCCGACAACGGCCCCAACTTTAAAAAAAACCAGTGGTGGTACCACCTTTTCACATATTATAAACCAATGGACCTTTGCTTATAGAAATGGAAAAGAGAACAAAAAAGAAATTAAGGGTCTGTTAGCAAAAAGCCTATTGATTTACAATGTGAAAAGGTGTGACCATCACTTGTTATTTTTAAAGTTGTGATCGTTGCTGGTCAACGACTAATAGTTGAGATTATTAAAATCCATTATTTTGTATTAATATTCTTATTCAATACATAAAGTTTAGACATGAGTATAAGGGAATTTCCTATCCTGGATCATGCTCTCAGAGATATGCAACTCTAAAATTAGCTTTCTTGGTTCTCAAATTCCCTCTTGGTTCTCCGTGTTCCTAGTTTAGACTTGTTACAAGGTTATTATTAAGTTATCATAAGTTAAAGTTAGTTAAGAATGGGTCAAATATGTAGTTATTAATAAATGGGTCAAATGGGTATCTTAAGGGTTGGAAGATAAACATCCACATCACAATTAACTAATTATCTGCACATATAAAGACTTATACTTATTATATTATTTGTTTTATTATCTTGTATTTAACACTTATCCTAGGTTAGTATGTCTTATATTTAGGGCGGTTGTTCATATTGCTTTGCCGCCAAGCAATGTGGAACGTTTACAAGTTTAACCGCCTTTTTTCAGGTACAAAAGCCTGGGATCAGATCAATTGTACATATCCAATAAAACGATCTGTGATACATTCTCTCAAAACAATCTGTGCGTATCGTTGTTGTTGTATGTGTTGTTCTATATGTATCAGAGGGAATCTGATAATCCAATAATAACTACCGTGTCTTTCAAGGGGTATGATGGTTCAGTGGCACCTATTAGTGCAATATAAATATGTGCGTCTTGTTATATGTTCTTTTAGAATGGATGTTGTATACTGTGTTGGATTAATTCTAAGAAATATTAATATACATGTTTATCATTACACATTTAAAACCATGTAACCACTTTGAACACACGAACCAAGCCTCTTGAAGCGGCATGAAAGAAAGAAACGAGAAGTAGCTTAACATAATGACATTGATAAGTTGACAACATAGATCGTAGAAATAATAAGCTCAAATCTAGGGATTGGACATTATAAATCTTCCTAGCTTAATTTCCTACTTCTTGCTTAGTTTCTTGATATCATCGATAAGTCGAGTCATGTTTTGATGGGAAGATCCTCCCACTTCTATTGATGTATTCGCGATCTTACTGAGTTCTTTAGCTCTCTTTCTTCTCTCTTCTCCTTCTTTCCCTTCTTCCATTACAATCTCTATAGCATTTAAAAATGTCTCACTCTTTACTAACTCTTCAGGCTTATCTTCATCAACCCAAAGCCCTGAAGTTTTTTGGGCACCAACACTAACTCCAGTTCTCAACACTTGTACCACTAACTTCTCATTGTAGAACTGCTCTTGAAACTGAGGCCATGTTACCATAGGGACACCAGAACATACCCCTTCTAAAGTCGAATTCCAACCACAATGTGTCAAAAATCCTCCGATCGCAGGGTGGGACAACACTAGCAGTTGTGGAGCCCACCCGCGGATCAATAAAGCTGTATCTTTTGTTCTCTCTCCAAACCCCTGTTCATCTATCCATTTCTCTATCTTCTCAGTCTTATGACCTGCTCTAACTACCCAAATGAATGGTCTTTTCGATGATTCTAGAGCCAAAGCAAGCTCTATGAGTTGTGCAGGCTCAACCCGGCTAATGCTTCCTAGACACGCATAGATCACCGAACCTTTTTCTTGAGAATCTAACCACTTGAGACAGTCATTTTTGTTAACTGATGACTTGTTACCTC
Organism: Scalesia atractyloides; assembly: GCA_947069175.1. Taxonomy (NCBI): domain Eukaryota; kingdom Viridiplantae; phylum Streptophyta; class Magnoliopsida; order Asterales; family Asteraceae; genus Scalesia; species Scalesia atractyloides. Next base: position 83,366,995 of record CAMTDV010000003.1, read on the forward strand.
TCTGGACCTTCTCTGATTCATCCTTGTGGCATAGCGATAATGGCCCTATGCACCAAACATTATCTCCTTTCTCTTGCTGATATTTATCAACATATCCTTGCTCCAACTCCTCAAAACTATTGACAACTACTCCATACGCTTCTGATTCGGATACCCGAAGCTTTTCATTATAATCGCTCATACCTTTAATCGTTGAACTAAATGCAAAGGGAAGTTGGGATCTTGTTAGTTCGATACGATCAGGCAGACCAGGCAAAACGAACAACTCCGAGTCACCCACACTTTCATATACCTTTGAGAGGTGTAAAACATGGTTACACATCAGTGTGAAGCAATTCATTCCATCAAATATAATTATTGGAATCTGAAACTTTTTCGCGGTATCACCTGGCCACAAGAGAAACGTGTCGGCTATTATGCAGTTCGGCCTAGGATCAAGCTTTTCGATATATTGTTCAACTTGTGTTTGTAGTGACCTATAGGCTTGCATTAGAGCACCTGCCAGTCCCAGACTAGGAAGATCATCTATGCTTTCACAGCCTTCGGGTATGCCAAACTCCTTATATGGAAATGAGAATTCAAGAAAACAGATGGGAAGACCTGATTCGATTGCTTGATCAAGAATTGACCCGAATCTGAGGGCGTTAACTGGGGTTGTGACTATGGTGACTCGAACACCGTTTTGAGCAAGTAACTTGGCCATGTCAATGGTGGGGATATAGTGGCCTGGAGATCCCATGGGAATAATAAGAAAGTGAAGCTGGTTTTGTTCTTGCGATACTTCTAAAGCCATCTGAGAGTCTGGTAATTAGTATGATATAGATATTCTATCTATGAGTTATAATGGAAGTTTAGCAATTTATAACTATATAAACTAAACAATTGTAGACAGGATTGCATAGATCATCCCTAGGAACTTACATAGTCCAGCAGACAGCAGTCTACAGCAAATAATTATTTTTACAAAGACAAAAGGCCGGCCAAGATTAAATTATTCCAAACAGAACCGTACCTAAGTCCTAAACCAGCAGCTATATGCTTGTCTATAGCTTTATTATTCAAATTTTAGTGTGTTTTTTGTCTCGTGCGTTCTGTTTTTTCCACCTAGGCAACATGTGGTGCATTTGCGCCTTATGCCTTTGACTTCGTATGTATTTGTTATCGTCATAGTTATATCTATATATCATATCAAACTTACAGCGCCTGTGTAAGTATGTATCCCATTATAGTATCATACACGCAACCAATATATAAACAACCTAAGTGGTTCAAGTGTTTGCAAAGGAAGTGAGGGCTCTAATAGCATAAAGATCAGTGTATCAGGTAATCCTTCTCTTATTCAATAAAGAAACATATATGCACACACAAGACAAGCTTCACACAATGGGCTAGAGTACCATGTACCATCCTAGTGGCTCCATGAATATTTTACATATTTATTTTCATTATGGATTGAACATAATCTTCTTAGCATGAATTGTTAGTACTAGATTGGTTCCTGATATCTTGGAGAAGCCGTGTCATATTTCTATGGGAAGATCCTCCCTCTTCTATCACTTCATTTGCCATCTTGCCGAGTTCTCTAGCTCTCTTTCTTATATCTTCGCTTTCTTTCCCCTCTTCCATCACCATCTCAATAGCCTTCCTGAGATCCTCACTCTTCACTACCACTCCTGACTTCTCCTCTTCACCCAAATGCACAACTTTTTGTGCACCAACACTAACGCCGATTCGCAACACTTGTACAAGTAGCTTCTCATTGTAGAACTGTTCCTGAAACTGAGGCCATGTTACCATGGGGACACCAGCAGATATTCCTTCTAGTGCCGAATTCCAACCACAGTGAGTCAAAAACCCTCCAACGGCTGGGTGTGACAAGACTAACAGTTGTGGAGCCCACCCATGGATCAATAGAGCTCTATCTTTGGTTCTTTCTTCAAAACCCTCTTCAGCTATCCATTTTTCTATCTTTTCAGTCTTGTGACCTGCGCGAACTACCCAAATGAACGGTTTTTTCGATGCTTCTAGAGCTAAAGCAAGCTCTATGAGCTGTACAGGCTCAATCCGACTGAGGCTTCCTAAACAAGCATAGATCACCGATTCTTTTTCTTGAGAATCGAGCCAGTTGATGCATTCGTTTTCACTAATTGAGGACCGCTTACCTCTTTGGACCTTCTCTGATGCATCCTTATGGCACAGGGATAATGGCCCTACACACCAAGCTTTATCTTTCTTTACTTTCTGATATGCATCTGCATAATCTTGCTCCAACTCCTCAAAACTATTTATAACGACTCCAAACGCTTCAGACTCAGCTAACCGAAGCTTTTCACTAAAATCCTTCACGTCTGTGGAGCCCGAATTGAACAAAAAAGATAGTTGAGCTCTTGTTAGCTCAATACGATCAGGCAAACCGGGCAAAACGAACGAGTCTGACTCGTTGACACTTTCATATACCTTTGAGAGGTATAGCACATGGTTACACATCTGAGTGAAGCAATTCATTCCATCAAAAACAATCCTTGGGATCTGAAACTTTTTCGCGGTTTCACTTGTCCAGAGGAGAAATGAGCCTGAAAGTATGCAACTTGGCTTAGGATTAAGCTTTTCAATATATTGTTCAACTTCTTGTTGTAGTGAGCTTTGTGCAAGGAAAAGGGCTTTGGCCAAGCCCAAATCAGGAAGATCATCCAAGCTTTCACAGCCTTCTGGCATGCCAAACTTCATATATGGTAACTGGAGTTCAAGAAAAGAAATGGGCAGACCTGACTGGATTGCTTGATCAAGGATTGACCCAAATCTTATGTTGTTGACTGGAGTGGTGACTATGGTGACTCTAACACCATGTTGAGCTAGTAATTTGGCCAAGTCAATGGTGGGGATATAGTGCCCTGGAGAGCCTAAGGGTACAACAAGAAAGTGAAGCTGGTTGTGTTCATGTGATTCATCTAAAGCCATTTAAGATTTTGGATGGAATGATGGTGGAGAGATTGAATTTGTGCGTGATTATCAAATGCATTTGTATTTTAACTAAAGGAACAATTTTGGATAAGATTGTGTAGATCACTAAACTTTGACTACTAGCTAGGAAAACTCCAACTGTGCATAATATTATATATATATATATATATACATATATATATATATATATATATATATATATATATAACAAGACAAAAAGCCGCCCAATTATATTTTAGACAGAAAGGGACTTCAACCAAATCAAAGGAGTAACTCTAGTTCTGTCAAAAGACATGGATTCCCTATTGAAGTAGGGTAATGCACCGACAGAAACAGATGAGCTATTTCTGGTTCGTTTACTTAACCTATAATCGAACGAACACGAGCACTTTAAATTAAACGAACCAATTTTGTTTTTGTTCAAGTCAGTTCATTAAGAAAAGTAAATGTGTTTGTTCCTTAATATTATAAATGATCAAACATACACAAACATATAAACAAAACAAACGCGAATAAACTAAGAAAATGAATGTGTCCTTGATCATTAGTGGATTACCTGATACTTGGTTCTAAAATTTGAATAGGTTGATACGTTGATGGATGATGGGCCAATTATTGCTGTTACTAATAACTAATAATTAAATTATAATAATAATAATAATAAACATGTAAACAGACATAAACTAAGTTACGAACAAACAAGTGTCAAGCCTCTTAGGCTTTTTTACAAACAGTTTACAGGAATCGAGTCTAGCTAACTGTTTAATCCCACCACATGATTCAACGTAAACCTGTCAAATCATGCAGCATATATTTAAAAATTCGAGCGGCACATTTGCTCCTTTTCTTTATTATATTGGTTCATTCCTAGCCAAAAACTAATTTCAATTGGTTATGTCATCATTATGATTAATTTTAATTCATATGTACACATTTGTCTATTTTCATTCTATATAAAATAAATGTAAATTAACTTTATATATATATATATATATATATATATATGTTTTTTTTTTTCATCAAATTACTTCGTGTTTTAATCTTTAAAAATGAATTCATTATTGCTAGTATTATTGCCGTTTAACATATTACAATTTTATTATAAAACTACACGTGTTGAAATGTAGTAAATAACTTTATAACCCATTTTTAAATATTATTTCTAGTTACCATTTATAACAATTGGCCCATCACACAAACCAACCTTGTCAGTTTTGTTCATGAAAAACTCATTTATTACCGAAGCACAAATTTCCCAGGTGGTTACCATTGAGGATTTTATTGGTTTGTTAATTGTTAATGGATTTAATGGTGGTTTTTAGTATGTGGGTTTATGGTGGTAAGTAGGCGCGTTGCTCAAGAAACAGTAAGAACTTAAGAATAAAGGGCACTCCTATGATAATAGTATGTAAAATATAAAATTTATACATAGTGTATGTTGTATAGAAAATAGTAGGTTTATTAAAAAATGACAAATACAAAAATTGAAATTTTTATGTAACTAGGATGATACCTCACGCGCGTAGCGCCATGAATAACACGCGCGGACATCACGTTAAATCGAGCCGAGCCGTTGTCTCTCAGCTTTTATTTAGCGCAGATTATAACAAATCCATTGTGTACACACATTAGTATGGAAAACTATTCATGGCATAAGATTCTACATATCATCTAGAAGTCGTAAAACGTGGTGTCAATGTGGTGCCGATGACAGCAAACATGCAAAACGACAACTAAGTTATTTTGTCAAACCTTTAAAATAACCTACAAGCCAATTGTCAAATGACCATAAATCTCACCATTTTAACCAAAAAACTTTGAATCTTTCAACTTCAATAATCGTACATGAACTCGTTATATCGAATTTAAAAATAATCAAAAAAATTAGCATACTTTTTGTACAATTATCATTAGAGCCCCTCACTCGAGCCACGATTGTCATAGCGCAACCTAACCATCTCCATTTCGTGAATATTCGGCCCTTCACTACTAAACCCAGATGGGTGCAATCTGTATTCACTGTTGGGCCGGTTGTACTCATGTTGGCCTACTCTTGTGTGGCCAAAACCATTTTTCTGAGTTTGATCATGTCATCGTTGTATTAGGTCGTGTCATAGTGTGAGCTCCTATTGTAGAACGGCATGTGTCCTGTCTTGATCCCATTATCAAGATCAGACAATGATGCGGAGGCGAGCAGAGTGCAGACACACACAACTCACAACTACACATGACAATGTTCGGGTCATCTCATCTTGTATTTCTTCTTCCCCTTTCTAAATATACAACCAACTTAAAAATGTTTAAAAAACCAAAACTAAATAAAACAAACATGTAAGAGCTACCTGTTATAAACAATGGTATGAAGATCAATCACACAAACACAGAGAAATAGTGACAAAACAGTAACAAAATCTTGTTAAAGCTAACCCAAAGATTTACCCCCCAAATACCCAATCTGATCTTACAAACTGTAAGATCAGCAACAATACAAAGTACAAATGAAATACAGATGATCATCCACAATAGAAAATTAGTCTCTCTACAAAGATCAGAGACTACAACAATATTGATTTTCAATAGAATCACAACAATCTAACAAACCCTAACCAACACAGAGAGGATATAAGGAGTGTGTGTGAGAGAGAATAAACTCTCACAACTGATAAATACCTTTTATAAGCTCCACCCAAAATAAGTTACATCTAAGTCCAAATCTTTAGCAAGAGATGATCACAGCCCCTGATAAGTTCCACAAAGGCCCTTACACTTTTAACTTGTTACAAGACTTAACACAACTTATAACAACTATACAACAAGACTGAGCCCAACATGAAATATCAGAAGCCCAATAACAATATACCCTGGGCCCATATAATAAACTTAAAACGAAGCCCACACACATATGAATGACAAATCCAATAAGAGTGTATTTCAACACTACCAACTACACAACATATCACAAAGAAATTTTCCATGGCAACCTATTGATTATTAGCAACATGCATAGAAAAATGTAATAACTAACAACACAAAAAGCCACATGATATATTCATCACTATAAATTTCTCCACCCTCTTATCTCTTTCACTCCAAAAGGGTAAATTCGTCTTTCTACACTCACCTGAAGATATTTATCTCCTGTTTTGTTGTCTTTTTGTTATTTCTTTTCAGTTTTATGTTTTTTTAATACTTTTTATTTAGTCAATTATATACCAAAGTAACAAATTACAAACAAGTGGCAGGTAAACAGGCAACAAACTGTGCCGCAACCCCCTTTTGAATTGCAAAACCAATCCTACTAAAGACGAAACGGCCCTTAAAGGTTGAAAGATACTATTCACAACCTGTTGGACCCTGTTTAGAAATTCCACAGCCTCTGGGGCTAGGGACCCAAATGTATCAAAAGCGAATGGGATAAACACGTGTTGATTCTCTAAACAAGCCTTCTCGTGTTTAGCGACCTTGCCTGATTCCGCCTTTAACGCAGCCTGGCCAGCAACAAACCCATTATCCCTGATCCAACAAGAGGGGACACTCCTGTAAGGTCCACACAAGCGTGTTTTCCCCTAGCCCACCCAAACACAAGAATATCAGCTGGCCGAAGAGTAGACCTCCCGTCGAGCGGATCCGTCAGAAAGTTCACCGGAGCCTCCTTTTTCGCCGAAATCCATGTCCGCTTTAGAACATCATAGAGAATATCTCTTACCAAATCATGTCGGTATTTAAAACCAGGTAACTCCTTACAATGGACCGCATGTTCGCCGAAAGTATCTAAACAAGCCTTGCGACAAAATGGGCAGGGCTCATCAACCGGAAACAGAGGGATCATTAGCCGGTACTTAAGAATTACCCGATATTCCACTGCTGACATGTGTTGGCCTAGTCCTTCAATGGGGATAACTGTCAGAAAATCCTGAGAATGAGGTGCCCGGAGACAATCAAACACAGCTTTCTGACGAGGGGATAGACTAAACTTCTCTCCCAAACACTGGACAGTTCTACTAAATAGGGCACTCGCCAAAGCATTCTGGGCTTTAGGGGGGGCGGTGTCCTAATTAGAGAAACCACCAAGATCAAAATCCGGAAGGGACATGTGCATGCAATCCAACGCACACACATAATCAGAATCTAACCCAACAATACCACAGTCTCGAAGAATGTGGTCCTGTAAACTCCAAGATTGCACCCTCGAGGTCACAAAAGCATACGTGGATACATCCTCAGTCGAACATAAACCCAAACCCCCAAACGGGTCGGGAGGGATGCAAGCCTCCATTGAAGATCCCCAAAAAACAGACCCCCGCAAACCACGATATCCTCGATAGCTCTCCGAAGGCCTTTGTCAAAAACCGAAACAACCTCCCCAACAAATGTGGGTTGGCACGTTCTGAGGCCAAACAACAACTTAGCAACACCCATGCAAGAGCACAGCAAGAGAAGCTCGCATTGAGGGTCCCGCAGATGTGGAAGATAGCTCATCAGATCCACTGCACAAGATGCCCTTTTCACGGCCAACCTACTGATGAAACCCGCATCGCGACTAACAGCGCCCCCGAGGAGTTTGACACCCAACACCGGCCTCCCAATCCCACTAGGAAACAAACCCTTTTGCTTCTTAATTCCATTGCACGATGGCCAAAAAACTTCTGTTTTCTTAACGTTAAGTTGAAGCCCCAAACATGGCCCCAAAGACCTGATGATTTCTAAAGCTTTAGCCACCTCTTTAGCATCCACCTATAATTGTACCATCATCCAAGTACCAAGCATGGAAAAGTAGCTTGCATCTATCTCGTATCTGATGAATGAGGGGATGCAAAACTAAGGCAAAGAGAAGAGGCCCCAAGGGGTCTCCCTGCTGAACCCAGTGGTGGACCAAATATGATCGTTTCCGACATATAATCTAGCCAGCTGTCCATATAGAAAATCCACCCATAAGGAAATGGAGGGGCATCGGGTTCGAACTTCTGACAAAAGGGCGATTCTATCCACTAAGTTGAAAGCATTAGAGAAATCAACAGTAATCATGGCTAACGACCCATCCGAGTGGAACACATTTAAAAACCTGTTCGCACTATGGAGCACAGCCTCCGCCCCGCTAGGAATACCCACCCCAAATTGAAAATCACCGAGATATTTAGCCATCTCTTTCACGACCCCCCTCATAGCCGCCTTAGAAACTAACCTCCTCCAAATTGCGCCCACGGCAATAGACCTAATCCCGTTGTCCGGTTTAAGTAAAGGCGTGAGGGGTGCAGAAGCAACAAACTCTGACAAGACCCTAGGGCACCTCCCCCTCCCCAAGCACAAGTTGACTACCTCAGAAATGGCCCTAAGCACCCCGCATGCGATCACCAACCCCTCCCCACAAAGAGCATCCAAAATGTGTTGAGCCCTCAACCCATCCCTCCCACAAGAAGTCCCTTTGGGGAAAGATTTAATGCACCCAAGGACGTTATCAACATCCACAGTAAGGGGTGGCTCCGATAGTAAGGACTCAGGCATAGCCGGAGGAGGTAGGACAGGATGTTTAGCCACCAATGCTTTCATAGTATCCTCACCAAACGGTGCAACCCCCGAAGAACATAAAACTTTAACCGCCGCAGTGAAATAGCCATCTGCAACTTTCCGTAAACATTGTTTAACGTTGGTGCTCACCCTAGAATTATCAGACCCATGGGGATGCTCATCAGGGCGCGAAACAACCTCTGATGGTTGGGCAAAAAGTGATAGGATGAGTTCAGCAAAACCATCCCTATTACCCCACGCTGCCAGGGCCCGTTGAATACTAAGACATTGTAAGGACTTCCTGTTCCCCGACCTGCGCTCCTGAAGATTAGAAGGCCTGAAAACCCGCAACGTGCAACGTGGCAACAACAACAGTCTCACCCACGCCTCAACAGACTCTGGCGCAGCCACCACCTTGCATAGAGATGTCGTTAAAGCCTGGGAAAAGGCCATGCGACAACTATGGGGGATGCTCTTAACCATTTTGATAGGAAGGGAGAAGACACGATCAAGCAGACCCACGTCCACTCCCATACCTCCAAAAGAAACAATCTCCTTTCCAACATTCGGCGTAGGAATCCCAACAATAAACTCCTCCGCATTTCCCGTAACCAACTTGAATCGTGTCACCCCATCTGCATGATGGCACCCCCGACTGAGAGCATGTAAACACATACACTTGATATGATTGGTCTAATCATTTGTGAGTTATTTATTTATGGTGTTTATTGATTCAGATCTTTAAAATTCTTGGTTAGTTGATGATCAAACTTGAGGTAATCATGCTGTTTGATAGTGATTTATCTTTATCTCTCTTTTATAAGCTCAAAGAAAGAGGAAAGATTATTACTTTCAGATCATCTCTATTTTTATAAAAATCCAGAGTCGATAGGTTTTGACTTTTGGATTTTGGTAGTTGTGCTTAGTAACATGAAACTTGAAGTAATTATCTAATTTGATGAGTGAAGATAATGTTCATATCTGAAGCTTCACTTTGAAGTCAAACATGCACTTCTTTAACATGGGCATCATGTAATGAGTTCTCAGTTTTTAAAAAATCTAGGAAAGGTCAGCTACAAATCTATCAAAAAGACTCCAATGAAGTAAAACAACATGATAACCGTACCCATGTAAATTAGCATGAAGGAGTGAAGTCTAAATTAGCAGTTGCAGATACATAACAAACAATGAATTCGATGAAGAATTCAACCTAAGTAAAAAATTAAGTTATGCCTTATACCTGATGGAAATCACAGAAGCCGGAACCGACAAAACAATCTGAGGTATTGCCGGAGACAGAGAGAGTCGTTGAACAAACCGAGAAGCCCAGCCGCGCCGGTTGCCACCCACGTATGCAAGACCGCGGCCCATACATTAAAGATCTCTCTCTATCTCTCTCTCTCTATATATACTATGTGTTGCAACAGTAGTCGTAGCACGAACCAGACGGACATTAAACACTATAAATAAGCAACAAGTTTTAGCTTAGCTAGGTTGTACCCCTGGCTTTGGGTGGTTTAAAAAAAATTTGGATTATACTTTGGAAAGCAAGTTGTGTCCCATGAGAACACCTCAGTTACTAATGGCAAGTGTATAGACATATGATTCTTACTTTTTCATCTTATATGATTGGGTTCATTTGGCCATTACAAATTTTCTTTTGCCATCAACACTTCATTTTTTTTTCTTTTTTGAACAGCATTAACACCTGATAAAATATGTTTGGGTGCTTCCGACACTTGATAAAATGCGTTGGGTTCGTTCAACCCACCTAACGATTTTTTAACTATGATATTAGGGCTTCTTTGGGGTGACGGACACGGTGGTAGTAAGGCTGCGGAGTATGTAGCGAAGAATATGCACTCGAATGTGTTTGATCTATGCATAACAACAGGGGGGAACTTGATTAGCGAGATACACGGTATCGCCTCAGACGCCTCCACAAGATCATGGTACAAGTTGTCACAACCCAACCGATGGCGGAAACATCGGGGCAAGACGAAATAGATTGCTCGAGACGTCATAACACTATAATATGACAAGTATTTAAATAACAAGATTTCATTTCATTTCTAATTCAAGTACAATATTCAGAAACAAAGTACAACATCGAAAAACAAAGTACAACAACGTAATCAAGAAACACGTTCCATCATATACATCTAAAGTTAAAATGGGTTTCTAGTTCATCCTACTAGATTCCATGTATCTTCGTTGTCATCAAATCCCTCCAACATACATTAAAATACAGTTCAAACAAAAGGCATTGGCGAGTATATAAGTTTCAGTACTAAATAATGTAAAATTTTCAACATTCCACATAGCATAACCAATACTCAATCTAACATGTCATACTAGTAATGCGACTATACGTGTCAACACAAAGTTTACCGCTAGCATAATCTAATCATAGCAATGACTAGACTGCTTTGTTTGCGTAACATGACCTCATTAATACGGGCGGTGCATTAATCCTATAACGCTATACATGTTAAGGGAGGCTTGTATATAGTTAATGACATAATATAAAGCATTCGATTCTAGCATATACAAGTTTGCAAGTATTCATGTTAAACATGTATGATGGAATGTTGTTTTGTGTTTAAGCATAAGTATCGTGATTTAGTGATTTTGATAGCATACATATGTTGCACCCAAAAGTGTTCGAATATGAAAACGAGATTTGAGTATACTTACAGTTTTGCAAAGCGTTCCAAGCAAAGCGGAGAGTCCTTATGGTGACGGGTAGAGTACCGAAGTTACCCTACATGGAGGGACAGAGAGGTGCGTGAGTATTATGAGTTTGAGGGAGTATTCGGGATCAGAATTAAAAGTACAAAAACTATACGCAAGGAAAAATATCACTTCATGCAAAGTGACTGTTCTGGAAAATTTAGCTCGTTCAACACTCGTTTCGACACTAATTTCTGCGAACGAGAGATTTAGGAACGAGACAGAATAGTCCAAGCTCACAACGCCTATCCATGATCTGGTTAGTGTCCTGATCTCGACTAGTTATATGTGAAAATACATAAAAAAATATAATAGATTGATTTTGTCCATAGTCCTTCAATTTTAGAAGTCAAACAAGGAGGTACGAATACCTCATTATATGATTCACCAAAGCACTAAGCTTATCGACGTAGTCGATAGCCCAGTTGGTCATTAATAACGGAAATAAAATGTAACACCCAGTAAAATCGTGTCAAATAGTATAATGACACGTGTTGTATTTTAAATATAGTTTGTTAAAGACCAATAAGGACTAAAGGCGTCAACATGCTCAAGTTGAGCCTCTGAGTGACGAACCGATGTCAACATGCATAAATAACAGATTCTGAGTAACTGATATGTCAACATGCTTAAATCATTAGCCTCTGAGTGACTAATACGTCAACATGCTTGAAACTTAGCCTCAGAGTGACTGATATGTCAACATGCCCAGCCTTTGAGTGACATCGGAATCAACATGCTTGTAATAAGCTCTGAGTGATCCTTTGTGAAGTCCTAACTCTCATACGTGTCATTTGTTGGACGAGAGAGTTCAATTTTGTGAATATGTGAAAGTTGAATGATGGAGGGATTAAAAGTGTCAACATGTTAATTTATACCTCTGGGTGACCTTTTAACAAACCGAGAGCTCGACAATGTCCGGGCATAGTCCCGGGTATGCCAAGTATTGGCTACGGAGGCTAAAAGTGCCAAAAAGGTGTTTAAAAAGGTTTTTAGGAGTTTTATAAAGTTCAGGGGTCAAAAGTGTCAATTTTTGAAACTGCCCGTGTGGCGGTCGCGGGCCGCGAGAGACCAGGCCTGGATCTCTCGCGGGGCGCGAGAAAGGCTCTGCTGCAGAAAGTTTTGTTTGGTCTCCAAGCAAAACTCCAAAACCATTAATTCGAAACCAAGGCTTCTTTAAACTATTATACCACGTTTTGGGATACTTGTAAGCTTCTTCTTACACCCCTAAACACCTGGCTTCACCTTCTTTGAGTTCTCCAACTATAAATAAGTGTTCAAGTGTTCATTCCAACTTGCACCTTTCTAAAACATAACTCTTCTCCCTCCTTTGGAAGTTCCTAGCTGAAAGGAGCATCCAACTTAGTTCTCTTGCATTGTAGGAACCTCTTGTAAGTGTTCCTTGCTCTTGCATTTTCGTTTATAGCCTTTTATAGCCAAAAGTCAAGCGTTTTCGTTAAAACGCTTTGACTTTCGGTTAAGACCATTATGGTCCAGCCATTGTTCAAAATGAACATGGCTAAGTGATCATAATAAGGTAGATGTTAGTCCCTATAAAGGGCACCTCCTGAAGGTCACGTTTGCTAGACCGATTGACACGTCAAAGTTATGATATTAAAAAGTCAAACAGACCATTTTTCAGAAAAATCATAAATTGATCTTATATATGTTATGAAACATGTTTTGACACTTAAAAAAGTTGGTAATAATTATTAGAACATGTATGAACATGTTCGTCTCGTCAATTTCAGTTCTAGGGTCGGTTCGCAACCGAAAGTCGCGAAGTTTGACTTCTGCTTTTACTTTCGATTCTGACCCGATTTAGATTAGTTAGACACTAATCTAAAGTTGCATTATGATCGTAATATAATGTAGCATAACCCTCTGAGGTTATATTACATGATCATAATCAGAATCTAAATTTATGCGCAAGTTCCATAATTATGCCATTTTGACCAAAATGCCCTTTTTGCATAAAATAAGGTTTTAAATGGTAATAAACTTGAAAATAAGTTTCTACTGATGTAATATTATAAGTAGGATTAGTTGGGATGTTAAACCAAGTTATAAACTAAGTTTTCAAGCAGATCCTTAAACTATGTCGATAAATGACGGTTTTAGTCCTTTTGACTCATAAAATGATTTTAATCCATCTTTTCAAGGTAAATCATTTACCTACCGATATGTTATATTAAATAACATATTTTAAACATTTTAATCTGATCCAAATGTCAGTTTTAGTAAACATCGCTTAAAATGTCATTTTACGATATAAGCGTCGTTTCGGCGCATAGTATGGTTTTAAACCGTATTATTGACCAAAACTTGATACCTACTGATTTTAAAACTTATTTTAAACATATTTACAGTATGTACATGTTATAAACTCAGAATCCCAAATAATTTATAAATTATGTGTAAAATGACCAAAATGCCCCCGGTGCATAATTTGGTCATAAAAGATAAGTTACACATATAAATGATATCCTACTGATATTGTATCATAAATAAAATATTTTTCCAGAATACTTATGATGATAAACCTAAAATAAATTCAAGTTCCTTTTATATGGTATATAACTACCAAAATGCCCTTATGAGGCATAATTTCGTTTTTAAAAACCTAAATGGGCATACAAGTTGATATCCTACTAATATCTTAACTTATTTAAAGTATAATGGCATATAGAACGTGTCCATGACTTATCCGGTTACCCGATATCGCTATTATGCGCACAGTTACGTATATGTAACTATTTTACGGAATTTAACTGAAACGGGTTTAACCTTGTCATTTAAGTTTCAAAATCCAGAATGTTTATAGTTTACCCAAAGTACACAAGTCAAGTACTTGTCGGGGTTAAACTACATTCTACCCGATCATCGTTTAATCAAGCGTTATACGTAATGATCATGTACACTATTCAGTTTATAAGACTGTTAGTATTTAATTGGCTAGCTTATGCCATAATCCAGACTAGAGCCTTCCCGGTAAATGCTATCTGCACTTTGTACTTTTGTATACAGCTAAGTTATTTAAAAATAAAAGAAGAAGACTAGCTCAGATAAATACTCTCGACTTATTTTCCCTATACGGGCTTGGGATACGGTAAATTATTACCGCTTGGTCCAAAATGGGGTCAATCAAATGCCCGCTCATGGCTAGTAAACCCGCATATTTCGTTTTAATCAGTTTTGTTTGATAACTTAAACATCGAGGGTTAAATTACCGTGTCCTGGATATCCTGGGCTCAATACATTAGTTATTGGCCACGACCTTAGCACGGGGTGTAGGCATACACTTTTTGATGCTCATATGCAATGTTCCCAAGACGTTGGGGATGACTCCTTCGTGAGTCCTGAGTGGTGTGTATTTAATCATGTCTCGGTTTCTGTACTGGGCCCTGTATGTATGGACAAACATGTGAATCTGATACAAGGTTGCAAGGTCAACTTCCCCAAGTTAATAAAAGATTTTGTGCCGTTTTGCACTTAAAAACCATTTTAAAGTTTTCAAAGTAAGTCAGTTGGGTGTATTTACCAGCGTAAGCTGACGTATCGTCCAAAGGCTAAACTGCAGGTATAATACAAAATAGGCCGGAAGCTACTCGGTAGTGAATAAGAGGACCTTGCAAATCCTTAGATCTGCCCTAAAGTCTGTGTTATATTCTTTCTTGTAAATTTTAATGATCCGCCTGTGGATCTTCTATTACGAGCATGTATATTATTTTATTTTATATTTGAACATTCGGTTTGTAATAGTAATTTTAATCCTAGACTTCCGTTGTGCCGTGTTTAATTGACTATGACGATTATCAACTTACGTCACGCTACTTCCCACCCGGGCCCACCGGTGTATGGATTTCGGGGTTGGAAATCCGGGGTGTGACAGGATTGGTATCAGAGCCAAGGTTTGAGAGAATTAAACACTAGCCTTTTGTGTTTAGTCTCAAACTTACACGAGCACATTCCTTAGACTTCCGAGTCTAGGCATTGACCTAGGATTACTCATGTCATTATTAAGTTATTAGTATGTTTTTGAATTGATTCTTTTAATTGGAAAATGTCGCCGCGTGTGAGAGGACAAAGTGGACGAGGAAAAGGTCCAATGAGAGGAGGACCATCGGGGCGTATTCCCCATCAACCTCATAACTCAGATACTTATCAAGAATCAGGAGATTCATCTCCTTGGCAACCAACGAGACATTCTGTCTCTAATAGATACTCGCCCTCACCTTCCCAAAATTCTTACCACTCACACCATTCTCACCATTCCCATCACTCCTACCACGAAGAATTTAACTCCAACCATTACCTAAACACGCCTCCAGCTGATCAAAATCAGTTGGACCAGCCACATCCTCTGAACGAGGACTCCGATCCGGAGATGCCACCGTCGGGATCAAATATACATCCTATTGAAATTTCGAGCAATTCAAACTCTTACGCTGGATCGCCCTACCAAGGTCCTAATGAATGGGACCAGTATTGGAACCAATTCACCTTTGCCCACACTCCTTCTCACCACTCCCAACCACCTCCTGTTCAAGAAGATGTCCACATGGAACCGGTGGACCAACCTCAACCACCACCTGAACCACCAAGAAGAAACGTGGAGCACGTATGTCGGTACGTGCCGGACAAGGGTTGAGATCGCTGCCACCTTTTCCCAATTCTTATCCTACAATTCAAGAGGACCCAACCACCATCGGGTTATGCTAACCCAATCCCCACGTATCCAGACACGTCTGGATATGATCCTTTTAACCCGTCTACGCAGGTAGACTATCAAGCATGGTCGCAAGACCCATACATGCAGGCGGTTATGCATAATGCACTTTACCCGTCTCCTTTCCCACCTACCTATTCGCCAACTGGATATCCAACTTATGAGTACCAGTATTCGGCGTGCCACCGCCAAAACCAACAACCTCCGCCACCACTTGAGGCCATTAATGAGGCCTTAGAAAGAATGAAAGAAATGCAGCAACAGGCGGAGAAAACGGAGAAGAAGACCAACAAGTTCTTCAAGAAACTCTCCAAATTGGTCAAGGGAAAGAAGGACGAGTGAAGTCTCTTCTAATTATATGTAGTCCCCGCAAGGACATTGTTATTTCTTTTAGTCCCTGCGTGGACATTTCCTTTAAGTCCTTGCATGGACAAGTTTATTTCATTTTCTAGTATTGTAATTTCTAAATTGAAATTTAATGAAGTACTTTGGAATTATATATATGTATTCATCCTCTTGAAAACAAGCGTCTCGATTTTACTCGAATTTATGTTCTGCGATATAATTCCAAAAGATCTTAATGGTTTTGATTTGCCAAGTGGCACATACCACATATTTGGCCAAATATATATAAGTGATAGTTAAGAACGGAAGGGTTTTCTATCATGATAGTTAAGGGAAGTTATCCTTCTATCTAGAGGTGGTGGACTAAGTTCAAGCCTCCAAGTCATTAAGGTCAATACGACTGGGACTAATAATCAACCATTAAGGTCCTCTTATGTTAACATTCAAGTAATGTGCATACTCATGGTTATGTGACTTGAGAATCACACTAACCTTCAAAGTAATGGACTATGTCCTGACCTTAAATAAGCCCTTGTGATCTATTTGATCCCGGCTAAATAAGCCTTTGTGATCTGTTTGATCATGGCTAATAGCCCTTATGATCTATTTGATCCCGGCTAAATAAGCTTTGTGGTCTGTTTGATCCCGGCTAAATAGCCCTTGTGATCTATTTGATCCCGGCTAAATAAGCCCTTGTGATCTATTTGATCCCGGCTAAATAGCCTTTGTGATCTGTTTGATCCCGGCTAAATATCACCAATGCGGTGATTAAACATCCATTAGAGATGTATTTTATATAGCCCATGTGATCTATTTGTTCCCGGCTAATATCATCAGTGCGATGATAAATAAAACATCCATTAGTGATGTATTACCCTTTCGGGTTATGATCTATTCTATAAAGCCCATGTGATCTATTTGATCCCGGCTAATATCATCAGTGTGATGATAAATGAAACATCCATTAGTGATGTATTACCCTTTCGGGTTATGATCTATTCTATAAACCCATGTGATCTATTTGATCCCGGCTAATATCATCAGTGCGATGATAAATAAAACATCAAGTGGTGATGTATTGCCCTTATGGCTATGAATTATTTTATATAGCCTATATGATCTATCTGATCCCAGCTAATATCACTAGTGCGGTGTTAATAAAACATCCATTAGTGATGTAGTGCCTATGTGCCATATTTTAAAATGTCCTTTGTGACAAGCCTATGTTCTATAAAATTGTCAAATATGACAAATGACAGTTGTGACATTGCGATCCCCTGTCTAGTAATAAATGGACTATGTCCAGAATGTAATTTGCCTATGATTGTCCTATTAAGACCTAGGCCAAAATATAGTTATATTAAGCCTGAGAGTTGTGATGTTCTTCGCACTAGAATAGGCAGTGGATTTTTATATCCAATATTTAAAAGCTGATAGGGTTATTAAACCATGGCTAAGAGAAATTTTATTTGGTATATAGAAACCAAGACTTAAAGATGGCTAACTCAAACGAAGCACAAAGTAGCCACAGGAATGTTGAACCCAGCAATGCTAAAAATAGAAATATTAATGATAATGATTTCCAAGCTCGCATTGATGCGGCTGCGGAAAGGGCCATGAGTAAGGCCATAGAAAAGCTAAGAGAGTCGAGTGCTACTCGCTCTAGACCCCTATCTATTCCGCCATTTTTAGCTCATAGGGAGAGCTCTGTTCACTCTTCAAATGCAAAGAGTGAACCAAAGAAATAGATCTCACTGAAAAGACCGTCTGTTAAGGACGGATGTACTTATAAGTATTTCGTCTCATGTAAGCCCCAAGACTTTAACGGGGAGAAAGGAGCGGTAGAAGCCCTAAAGTGGCTAGACGAGATGGAAACAATTGTAGATATCTATCAGCAACTGTGCTGATAAGGATGTGGTCAAGTACGTATCACAATCCTTCAAGGGTGATGCCCTAATATGGTGGAAAGCCATGATTCAATCAACAGGTAAGGTACACCTGTACAACTTGGGATGGTCCAAGTTTGTTGATTTGGTAAAGGAAACTTACTGCCCAACCCATGAGGTGGAGAAGCTAGAGACAGACTTCTTGTCTCTATCAATGAAAAACCTAGACTGTCGGAAGTATGTTTCCGATTTCAATTCCCTATCTAGGTTAGTTTCCTATTTAATTACCCCTGAATCCAAACGCATTGCGTGTTTTATCAATGGATTAGCGCCCGAGATTAAGGGCATGGTAAAGGCTGCTCAGCCTACTACCTATAGGTCTGTTGTAGACCTATCTCTTTCTATCACCCTTGATCTAGTGAGACAAAAGTCAGTTAAGTCTGAAACTGACGGAAAAAAGGAAGAGGGAAGATGACAACTCCCATAAGTTTAATAAGAAAAATAAAGGGAGATTTGGGTTCAAAGAAAACCAAGGCAAGTCGACTGTAATGTCATTTTGCAAGACTTGCAACCGCAAACACTGGGGACAGTGTAATTCTGATTTTCAAGTTAGACCTTGTGGTATTTGTAAAAGGAGAGGGCATAAGACCCTAGATTGTAAAGATCTTAAGGATGTTGTATGCTATATCTACAACGAAAAAGGGCACATTGCAACTAACTGCCCTAAAAGTTCAAAGAATAATAATCCGAAGCCTGGAGAGGCCAAGAAGGGGAATGCACGAGCCTTTCGGTTGACTGCTAAGGAAGCTGTTAATGACAATAACGTCATAACAGGTACTTTCCACATTAATGATATATATGCTAGAGTTCTTTTCGATTCGGGTGCGGATAAATCATTTTCTGATCATAAGTTTAGTAAATTATTAAATTTACCATAAGGACTCTAGATAAAATTTACGAGATAGAACTCGCCGATGGAACCTTAGAAACTGCTTCTTCCATTCTTGATGGATGCTCTATATCCATTAAGAATCATTCCATCCCTATCTCTCTTTTGCCAATGAAATTGGCGGGGTTCGATGTTGTCTTAGGCATGGATTGGTTATCTCATAACCAAGCCCGCATTGCCTGCGATAAAAAGCTCATCGAGATTAAGACCCCATCCGGTGAAATAATCACCATACCTGGAGACTCACACTATGGACTGCCAGACAAGGCGTCGTTAATTAAGGCATCCAAGTGTTTGAGAAGAGGCTGTGTCATCTACATGGCACAAGTCACTATAAATGAACCAAAGCTGAACCTTGAAGATCAAGCAGTTATCTCGGAGTATCCCGATGTTTTCCTTGAAGAATTACCAGGCCTACCTCCAGATAGGCAAGTGGAGTTCAGTATAGATATCATACCAGGATCAGCACCCGTAGCTAGAGCTCCATATAAACTAGCTCCAACCGAAATGAATGAGCTAAGAGTTCAATTGGACGAACTCTTGGAAAAAGGCTTTATCTAGCCTAGTTCCTCACCTTGGGGAGCTCCTATCTTGTTCATAAAGAAGAAAGACGGTTCGATGCGAATGTGCATCGACTACCGGGAGCTAAACAAGCTAACCATTAAGAATAGATATCCTCTCCACAGGATTGATGATTTATTCGACCAACTTCAAGGGGCTAGCTATTTCTCCAAGATCGATTTAAGATCAGGATATCATCAACTGAAGGTTAGAAGTGAAGATGTTCCTAAGACAGCCTTCAGGACCCGCTATGGTCATTTTGAATTCTTAGTGATGCCTTTTGGGCTCACAAATGCACTAGCAGCATTCATGGATCTCATGAATAGAGTCTGCAAGCCATATTTGGATAAGTTTTTCATTGTCTTCATCGACGACATACTTATCTATTCTCGTAATCAAGATGATCACGAGAAACATCTTCGGTGCATCCTAGAATTATTAAGGCAGGAGGAAACTTTATGCAAAGTTCTCTAAATGCGAATTTTGACTTAGAGAAGTCCAATTTCTTGGACACATAGTAAGTGAGCGTGGTATCCAAGTGGATCCCACCAAAATTGAGGCCATAATGAATTGGGAAGTGCCCAAGACCCCAACGGAAATTCGTAGTTTCTTAGGACTGGCTTGTTACTATAGGAGGTTCATTGAGAACTTTTCAAGAATAGCCACTCCTTTAACTTCCTTGACCCGTAAGAATATTAAGTATAATTGGGGTCCCAAACAACAAGAATCTTTTGAGATTTTTAAACACAAGTTAAGCAACGCTCCTGTGTTATCTCTACCGAGGATATTGAGAATTTTGTTGTCTGTTGTGATGCTTCGCACACTGGCATGGGATGTGTGCTAATGCAAAATGGCAAAGTAATTGCCTATGCATCACGACAGCTAAAGATGCATGAAAGGAATTACACCACCCATGATTTAGAACTGGGTGCCGTTGCATTTGCACTAAAACTGTGGAGACATTACTTGTATGGTACAAAGTGTGTTATATACACAGACCATAAAAGTCTCCAACATCTGTTCAATCAGAAAGAATTGAACATGCGACAACGTCGTTGGATGGAAACTCTTAATGATTATGATTGCGAGATTCGCTACCATCCAGGCAAGTCAAATGTAGTTGCCGATGCCTTAAGTCGCAAGGAAAATGTTAAACCTATAAGGATTAACGCTAAGAGCATTGAGCTCAGAAATAGCTTGAGTGAGAAGCTATTAGATGCGCAAAAAACAAGCCTTATTAGAGGCTAATATTCCTAATGAAGGATTAGGCGGAACGGTTGATCAGTTAACGCTTGGAAAGGATGGAATCCTAAGATTTAATGATAGAACTTGGGTTTCGATCTTTGGAGGACTTAGAGATCTAATCCTCTAGGAAGCGCATAATTCAAGATACTCTGTTCACCCGGGTGGTGATAAAATGTATCAAGATTTGAAGAAGAATTATTGGTGGATGGGTTTGAAGAAATCCATAGCCACTTATGTAGCTAAGTGTCTGATGTGTTCGCAAGTTAAGGCCGAACATCAGAAACCGTCAGGACTACTACAACAACTAAAAATTTCCACTTGGAAATGGGAAATGGTAACTATGGACTTGATTACCAAGTTACCTAAGACCAAAAGTGGAAATGACACTATTTGGGTCATAGTGGATAGGCTGACTAAATCAGCACACTTCTTGCTAATAAAAGAAACATATAATTCAGATAAATTGGCTAATTTATATGTGGACAAGATAGTGTCCCTACACGGTGTGCCAATATCTATTGTATCCGATAGAGATACTAGATACACATCTCACTTTTGGAAAAGTTTCCAACAATCGTTAGGCACACAATTAAACTTTAGTACGGCTTACCAACTGATGGTCAAAGTGAGCGTACTATTCAGACTCTGGAAGACATGCTCAGAGCATGTGTGATTGATTTAGGTGGAAGTTGGGATGACCACTTACCCCTAATATAATTCTCCTACAATAACAGCTATCATACTAGCATCAAGGCTGCTCCTTTTAAGACCTTGTATGGGAGAAAATGTAGAACGCCCGTGTGCTGGGCGGAAGTTGGGGAGGCCAAACTATCAGGACCTGAGATTGTCCTGGAGACCACGGAAAAGATTATGCAAATCCCTTATCGTCTCAAAACTGCCAGGGATAGGCAGAAAAGCTATGCTGACAAGAGGCGTAAACCACTTCAGTTCCAAGTAGGGGACAAAGTCATGCTAAAAGTGTCACCCTGGAAAGGTGTGATGCATTTTGGAAAAAAGGGCAAGTTAAGCCCTAGATATATAGGACCCTTCGAGATAATCGAACGTGTCGGCACTGTAGCTTATAAGCTCAGGTTGCCAGAGGAGCTTAGTGGAATCCATGATGTATTCCACATATCAAATCTTAAGAAATGTCTAGCCGATGAGTCGCTAGCAATGTCGCACGAGGATGTGCAGATTGATGAAAACCTGAGGTTCATTGAGAAACCAATTTCGATCGAGGATCGACAGGTTAAGAAGCAACGAAGAAAGATAATACCCATAGTAAAGGTTAAGTGGGACGCTTTTAGAGGTCCTGAGTATACATGGGAGGTTGAGTCCGCTATGCGACAAAAATACCCCTATCTTTTTTAATAAAATCTCGAGGTTGAGATTTCTTTTAAGGGGGTGAGGATGTAACACCCTGTAAAATCGTGTCCAATAGTATAATGACACGTGTTGTATTTTCAAATATAGTCTGTTAAAGACCAATAAGGACTAAAGGCGTCAACATGCTCAAGTTAAGCCTCTGAGTGACGAACCGATGTCAACATGCATAAATAACAGCCTCTGAGTGACTTATATGTCAACATGCTTAAATCATTAGCCTCTGAGTGACTGATACGTCAACATGCTTGAAACTTGGCCTCTGAGTGACTGATATGTCAACATGCCCAGCCTCTGAGTGGCATCGAAATTAACATGCTTGTAATAAGCCTCTCAGTGATCCTTTGTAAAGTCCTAACTCTCATATGTGCATTTGTTGGACGAGAGAGTTCAATTTTGTGAATATGTGAAAGTTGGATGATGGAGGGATTAAAAGTGTCAACATGTTAATTTATACCTCTGAGTGACCTTTTAACGAACCGAGAGCTCGACAATGTCCGGGCATAGTCCTGGGTATGCCAAGTATTGGCTACGGAGGGCTAAAAGTGCCAAAAAGGTGTTTAAAAAGGTTTTTAGGAGCTTTATAAAGTTCAGGGGTCAAAAGTGTCAATTTTTGAAACTAGCCGTGGGGCGGTCGCGGGCCGTGAGAGACCAGGCCTGGGTCTCTCGCGGGGCGCGAGAAAAGCTCTGCTGCAGAAAGTTTTGTTTGGTCTACAAGCAAACTCCAAAACCATTAATTCGAAACCATGGCTTCTCTAAACTGCTATGCCAGGTTTTAGGACACTTGTAAGCTTCTTCTTACACCCCTAAACACCTGGCTTCACCTCCTTTGAGTTCTCCAACTATAAATAGGTGTTCAAGTGTTCATTCCAACTTGCACCTTTGTAAAACATAACTCTTCTCCCTCCTCTGGAAGTTCCTAGCTGAAAGGAGCATCCAACTTAGTTCTCTTGTATTGTAGGAACCTCTTGTAAGTGTTCCTTGCTCTTGCATTTTCGTTTATAGGCTTTTATAGCCAAAAGTTAAGCGTTTTCGTAAACCGCTTTGACTTTCGGTTAAGACCATTATGGTCCAGCCATTGTTCAAAATGAACATGGCTAAGTGATCATAATAAGGTAGGTGTTAGTCCCTATAAAGGGCACCTCCTGAAGATCACGTTTGCTAGACCGATTGACACGTCAAAGTTATGATATTAAAAAGTCAAACAGGCCATTTTTTGAAAAATGATAAATTGATCTTATATATGTTATGAAACATGTTTTGACACTTAAACAAGTTGGTAATAATTATTAGAACATGTATGAACATGTTCGGCTCGTCAATTTCAGTTCTAGGGTCGGTTCGCAACTGAAAGTCGCGAAGTTTGACTTCTGCTTTAACTTTCGATTCTGACCCGATTTAGATTAGTTAGACACTAATCTAAAGTTGCATTATGATCGTAATATTATGTAGCATAACCCTCTGAGGTTATATTACATGATCATAATCAGAATCTAAGTTTATACGTAAGTTCCATAATTATGCCATTTTGACCAAAATGCCCTTTTTGCATAAAACAAGGTTTTAAATGGTAATAAACTTGAAAATGAGTTTCTACTGATGTAATATTATAAGTAGGATTATTTGGGATGTTAAACCAAGTTATAAACTGAGTTTTCAAGCAGATCCTTAAACTATGTCGATAAATGACGGTTTTAGTCCTTGTGACTCATAAAATGATTTTAATCAATCTTTTCAAGGTAAATCATTTACCTACTGATATGTTATATTAAATAACATATTTTAAACATTTTAATCTAATCCAAATGTCAGTTTTAGTAAACATCGCTTAAAATGTCATTTTACGATATAAGCGTCGTTACGGCGCATAGTATGGTTTTAAACCGTATTATTGACCAAAACTTGATACCTACTGATTTTAAAACTTATTTTCAACATATTAACAGTAGATACATGTTATAAACTCAGAATCCCAAATAATTTATAAATTATGTGTAAAATGACCAAAATGCCCTTTCGGTGCATGGTTTGGTCATAAAAGATAAATTACACGTATAAATGATATCCTACTGATATTGTATCATAAATAAAATATTTTTCCAGAATACCTATGATGATAAACCTAAAATATATTCAAGTTCCTTTTATACGGTATATAATTACCAAAATGCCCTTATGAGGCATAATTTCGTTTTAAAACCTAAATGGGCATACAAGTTGATATCCTACTAATAACTTAACTTATTTAAAGTATAATGGCATATAGAACTTGTCCATGACTTATCTGGTTACCCGATATCGCTATTATGCGCACAGTTACGTATATGTACCTATTTTACGGAATTTAACCGAAACGGGTTTAACCTTGTCATTTAAGTTTCAAAATACAGAATGTTTATAGTTTATCCAAATTATACAAGTCAAGTACTTGTCGGGATTAAACTACATTCTATCTGATCATCGTTTAATCAAGTGTTATACGTAATGATCATGTACACTATTCGGTTTATAAGACTGTTAGTATTTAATTGGCTAGCTTATGCCATAATCCAGACTAGAGCCTTCCCGGTAAATGCTATCTCCACTTTTTACTTTTGTATACGGCTGAGTTATTTAAAAATAAAAGAAGAAGACTAGCTCAGGTAAATACTCTCGACTTATTTTCCCTATACGGGCTTGGGATACGGTAAATTATTACCGCTTGGTCCAAAATGGTGTCAATCAAATGCCCGCTCGTGGCTAGTAAACCCGCATATTTCGTTTTAATCAGTTTTGTTTGATATCTTAAACATCGGGGGTTAAATTACCGTGTCCTAGATATCCTGGGCTCAATACATTAGTTATTGGCCACGACCTTAGCACGGGGTGTAGGCATACACTTTTTGATGCTCATATGCAATGTTCCCAAGACGTTGGGCATGACTCCTTCGTGAGTCCTGAGTGGTGTGTATTTAATCATGTCTCGGTTTCTGTACTGGGCCCTGTATGTATGGACAAACATGTGAATCTGATACAAGGTTGTAAGGTCAACTTTCCCAAGTTAATAAAAGATTTTGTGCCGTTTTGCACTTAAAAACCATTTTAAAGTTTTCAAAATGAGTCAGTTGGGTGTTTTACCAGCGTAAGCTGACGTATCGTCCAAAGGCTAAACTACAGGTACAATACGAAATAGGCCGAAAGCTGCTCGGTAGTGAATAAGAGGATCTTGCAAATCCTTAGATCTGCCCTAAAGTCTGTTTAATATTCTTTCTTGTACATTTTAGTGATCTGCCTGTGGATCTTCTATTACGAGCCTGTATATTATTTTATTTTATCTTTGAACATTCTGTTTGTAATAGTAATTTTACTCCAAGACTTCCGTTGTGCCGTGTTTAATTGACTATGACGATTATCAACTTACGTCACGATACTCCCCACCCGGGCCCACCGGTGTATGGATTTCGAGATTGGAAATTCGGGGTGTGATATAAAATATAATTAAAGATGTACAAGTGAGGTGTGGAACTTAATTCGGAAAGCCAAGGCTTCCATCGTTCTCACACTTTTTGGAACACAAGTTCATCCATATGATGAACTTGGTCAGCTTACACACTTGGTACAAAAGAAAAGGTAGAGAAAGTTAAAGATAGTAGTGAGCTAAAACTCACTTAAAATGGCTGAGAATACACTGCCTCTAGTCTGGAATTTCATGGTGAACGTGTGAAGATTCAGAAAGTTTGAAGGAGAAAAGGAGTGTTTGTATTTATAGAAGGGAAGTGGTTGTCAACATCACTTCGTGCGAAGTGGGTTCACTTCGTACGAAGTGAACTCTCTTTGTGCGAAGTGAGCTTCGGCTCGCACGAGGGTGTCGGGTTGGGCCATTTTTACGTATTTTGGTCGGGGTTTTTTAAGTATTTCAAGTATAAAGGTGTAGTGTATGAGTATGGTACATGTAACAAGTGATTGATTGAATGTAAACACGTATTAAAATGATTGATTGCATGTATAACAAGTATGAATTTTTCATTAAGATCGACGTCTCGGATAACAAAGTTGGAAATAAATTACAAACATGACATGGATACAAGTTTCTATAAATAGAATTACGATTACACTTTCTAAATAAGGAAAGTACAAAATGCGAAGCGTTAAAGAAGTCATACTCCGCTTCATAATCATCAAATGAAGCTCGGCTTTCTGATTCGTAAGATAATGATGCTTAGCCAAATCTGACTTCACAATTGTGTTCTTTTGTCATATTTCATATAGATGGTATATTCGACATGTCATAAGTTATGGAGTTCGTTTATACACACAAACGTCGTACCGTTGAAAAACACTTTATGGACGTTTTGAACCTAGCGTTTATGCTTTATTTGTGTATGTGGCATCTTAATTTCTAAGCCCCGGCCGCATCACGAAAGATGGTTCCATCTAGTTATAGATCAATTTGGTTTAAGTTGTTAGAATTATAATATATATTAAAAACCAGCTTTTCAATATTACATTTTGTAACTTATATTTTTAAAATATGTAATCATAGCATAAATAGTAATTATAGTGTTAGTACCATACAATAACGTAACAAATGAAATCGATATCCATCGAATCCTCTCACGAAACAGAACTACTACAATGTACAAACACCACTCGCACGAAACAAAACTGCTACAATGTACAAACACCACTACCGAGTTTACTAAATTATATATTATTATTGTTTTCAAATGAATAGACTTCAAGTTCATATGAAGGTTCCAAACAACTTAAAAAGTGCTTAAACATCATAAATAATGTCAAGTATTCTTTATTAAGCCACTGAAACTATCAAACACAAAAAGAAAAATAATTAACCGCTGTACAACAAATACAATCTACTATTTCATTCATCCATATATTTACATACATTTATTAATACATTTTTATATAGTTTTGTAAATTTATCTCACTAACTTATTCCAAAAATTCTTCTGTAACTTCAAAAAAGATTGATTTTAGTTTATATATTATTTTCACTCAAGTAGCTCTTATGGTATTAAATAACTAATTTGTTTGTCGATATTTATGTAAAGGTTTGACATGTCATGCTCCCATAATGCCATTCTAGTAAATATCTCATAACCATATGTTTAAGTTTATATTATTTTTTCTTAAATTTAGGATGAATTTGAAGACTTAAATTCTTTTGATTGAATTTTTGTCTTATATATTGCCCCATTCCCCTACTCTACTACAACAACCAACCTTACAGTTTCCACTTCAATTTGGTATCATCAAATTTGAATTTAGTTACATTAGTGTTAAATAGAGGTGTTCAAAAAAATTTGGATTCGAAATCAAAACCGAATCTGAAATATCTGAAAATTTATATCTGAAATTTCGGATATCCGAAAACCGGATGATTCGAATTTTTAGATTCGGATTCAGATGTTAATTTCCAAAATTTTGGATAATCCGAATACTAATAATTTTTTAAATATATATGTATATGAACACTATATTTTGTTTGAAATTTTATATAAAATAGTAAATAAACGGATTCGGATGTTAATTTGTAAATGTTTTTTTGTTTTTAATGTTGCAAACTTGGAAAATCGAATAGAGGTTTAGTTTTAATCTATGAGTAAATTGCCATTTTAGTCCCTGGGGATTGTCTCAATTTGTCATTTTAGTTCAAATAGTTTTTTTTCTCCTCTGTGTCCCTGATTTTTCCCATTTGTTGCAATTTTGATCACATTGCCTAACTTAGTCTAAAATCCTAGTTATAACCATGGGTAATTTTGGCATTAACCAAAAAAGGTTTCTAAATTGCCATTTTCATCCATAACCATTTTTATATATTTTTTCCTTTTAATCATTTATATATAAGAAGTATAATCTCTCTCACTCTTCTAGCCACCCATCCCAACTGTTCTCTATATTTCTCTCTTTGCATCTTCCACCCACCCACCACCATTAACACCTACCATTTGCCACCACAACGAACCCACCTGCCGACACCACCCACCCTACCAACATCGCGAACTGCCAACACCCATTCCAAATCCACCAACTGCCGCCATCACCACTTACCACCAATCACCGCCATCATCATCCCCACCATTACTAGATCTAGGCTTCTAACTTTGTATGAGATTTGACTTTGGAGTTTCCCCCTTTTATGTTCATTTCACTACAACCATCAATTCCAACCTACCATCATCGGCATAGTAATTTCTCTTAGGACGTTTCTCGTGCGTGCAACAGAGTTTCATATGGGCTTCTAATTGTTAAAATTGTCTTAGATTTTTTTAGGTGATGGTTGACAGTTATTGATGCAGGTGATTATGGTGAGGGTGAACACCGGGGGTGGCAGGCAGATGGTTATTGCAGCCGAGGGTGGTTATTGCAGGTAAAAGATGGTGGTTGATGCAGGTGGTTATTATAAGGCTGGTGGTTGTTATTGCCAAAAACGGGATTAAGGTTTCATCGGAGACTTGACTAAAACAGGATTAGGGCTTCATCGGGCGATTTGGGGTTTGGGTTTGCTCCGAGTGGTGGTGAATAAGAGAGAGAGAGAGATAGAGAGAAAGAGAGGAAGGGAGAGAGTTCGGTGATGATTGTGGGTGTGGTGAATGGTGGTAACGGTGCTGGTGCACGGTGGTGGATGAGAAAGAGAGAGAGGAGAGGGATAGAGAGAAGAGAGATGACGGTATACATGTGTTTTTTATATATATTTTAATATATTTACTATTTATTGATAATATATATATATATAATATATATATATATATATATATGTACAAAGGGATTAAAATGTTTAATTGGATGAAAATGGCAAGTACCAAACTATTTAGAGTGAGTTAACTGACATTTTTTAACGGAGTTAGCGGGTTGGACTAAAATGGCAACAAATGGGAAAAGTCAGGTACCCAGAGAAGAAAAAAACTATTTGGATTAATGGCAAATTGGGACAAACCTCAAGGACTAAAATGGCAATTTACTCTTTAGTCTATGGATAATACGGATTTTTTGATTTTTTTTATAAATTAAGATATCCGTTTGGATATCCGAGTCCGTATCCGAAATTTCAGATTCGGATTCGGATATTAATATTCACTATCCGAATTTTTGGATATCCAAAAACCAAATAATCCGATCTTGAACACCTCTAGTGTTAAACTTGTCAAATCACTTGAGGGGTAAATGATAGAAACTATTAAAGACTTGTGGTAGAAACATAACACTAAAAAAATGTATTGTAGTTTTCATGATGTAATTTAATACATACTAGTGAAATCCTTGTGCGTTGCGGCTGAAATTCAGTATTGATTAAGTTCGTTTCAGTATTTGTATGATATTGATAATGGTTCTGATTACACCGAAGTCATTGACACTGGAGAAAACTATGAAAAAGAATAGATATCGGTACCGTCATTGTTTGAGCGGAATTGGTTTGTTTCGTTACAACCCAGGTACGATACCGAAACTCATTATAGCTTACGATACCCTAAAACATTCTATTTTAAATACAACTACATTTTTAATGAAATTTATACGGGAATGTTATTTAAAGAACCTTTTTTTTCATGGTTAAGAACGAAAAAAACCAATTATATTTTGACACCTTCGATTCTAACAAAAAAATTTATTGAGACGTATATAAACATAAACACTTTGTAACGATATGTTTGAATTTCATAAGCACCGATACCGGCATCGAAATTGTTTCGGACAGTATCGGTTCGGTTCGTCATGCTAAAAAAAACAATCATATTGACTCGTTCGACGTTAAGCAAAACTTTTATTGAAACAAGGATAAAAATAAGTATGTCGCAACAGTATAATCGGAGTTTTAGAAAGAATTACAATATTTTTAAAAGAACTAAAAGGGTAAACAAACAAAAAACTAAAGTTGTCAGAACTCGTTTTTGCAAAAAAAAAAATAATAATAACTATGTTAAGAGGCTTAGATAAATATACAAGCATTATGCAATGACATACTCGGAATTTTACAAAAGATTATATCTTAAAAATTATAACAGAAAAAACAAAATACATTAAGAGTTAATTATAATAAAATAAATAAAGAACTAAAATTTAAATAAAAACTATTAAACCACTGTTTACTATTCATACCAAATGCTACATATACAATGGCATACTCGCAGTTTTATAAAATATCGTACTTTTATAAATTATAAAAAATATACTGAAAGTTAGTTATATTGATAAATAAATAAATATATAAAATTTAAATTTAAATAAAAACTATTAAATCATTGTTTACTATCCACACTAAATACACTATATGTATAATTTCTAAGAGAAAATCTAATACTATGTGTCCACAATTTTTTTCTTAAATGATAATATATATCTTAGAACAGAATTACATGTGAAGTTGGATTGCATATTGGTTTTCAATTTTGGCTATCTTATTTGTTAATTGTTTGGCACGTGTCTGATTGTTAAAAAGAAAAGTAACGAAAAGATTACTGGCAAAACACAAAATATAATAGTAGATTGTAGCTAAGCAAGATGTTATTTAATATATATATATATATATATATATATATATATATATATATATATATATATTTTATATATGTATGTATGTATATATGTATGTATGTATATATGTATGTATATGGAAGAGTTTAAATGAGAACGTTAAATATCGTGAGAACTATGAGAACGAATGAAAAAATCACTAGAACCTGGTCAAAAATAAGTGAAATTCAAAATTTCTTATTACACTTGTCATTATTATTCGAATACAGTTCTAAAAGTTTAATTTACACATTTAAATGTACGTGAATTTGGAAATAAAGAAAATTTACACATGTGTAAGTTTGACATTTATACATGTGTAAATTTGTTATATTTACACATGTGTAAAAAGTCTAATAAGAGTGATTTTGAGAGGAGAAATGAATTATTTTAATTTCTTTTTACACTTGTCATTATTATTCGAATACAGTTCTAAAAATTTCTTTTACACATTTAAATTTACGTAAATTTAGAAATAAAGAAAATTTACATATGTGTAAGTTTGCCATTTATACATGTGTAAATTTGTTATATTTACACATGTGTAAAAAATCTAATAAGAGTGATTTTGAGAGGAGAAATGAATTATTTGATGTTGTAATTTCTTTTTTAATGTTATATTTTAATTAAAATGATTGATTTTATTAAAAAATGGTTTTGATTCGTTTTCTCATTCGTTCTCTCGCTTCTCGCAATATTTAGCGTTCTGAAGATAACCCTCCCCTATATATATATATATATATAACTATAATATAATTATAGTAGAGAGTTCAAATGAGAAGAAAAAATTTGTAAGAATAAAAATAATAACTTTTAAACCAATAGAAATTCTCCATTTACTTCATTTAATGTGTTTATTTAATATTATGAAAAAGGGCATATAAGTAAATCTATAATTGTTATTAATTAGCTAATTAATTAAACTTGTAACTCATTTTTTTCATATATTCTTTCAAGATAAAATAATTTATGGTGTAGGACAATTTTCGACATGTGTAGGATAAATTTTAGTATGTGTAGGATAAATTTTGAAATGTGTAGGGTAAATTTACATGTGTGTAGGGTAAATTCCGGTAAATGTAAGACATATGTAGGATAAATTTTGAATGTGTAACATAAAATGTTTTTGCTTTATTAATGAGAGATAACATAATTAATGAGAGTAGTTATAAACTATTTAATGTTTAAGAAACATCCATAAAATACGCACAAATACATATTATATTTGTCCTGACTCATCTCCAAAATCGAAACATAGACCATCTCAAATTTATAGTACATAAAAATATGCACGTAAAAAATGGATTTTTTGAATGAAAAAGTATTATCTTTGACCTGACTCGTTTTCTAGAAAAAAATTACATCGAAACATAGAGCAGATCATATTTATATCGACACGTAAATAAAGATATGCATGCAAAAAAAATAGTTTTTTTAAGTAAAGGAAGCATATGGGTAAACTCGAAAAAAAATTTAGGTAAAAAGCTTAATAGGTTAAAAAGCTTTGTAAAACTGTGCCAAGTAGCACCAATGTCACACCATTGCCAACAACCCCAGCATCGGAAAAGTTCATAAAATAAAATAAATGAAAAAGGAAAAAATAACACTAGACGAAAAGCAGACGTAAATTGTTGAACCACACACGGCCGTTGTTGTCTGTTAATGCGAAAAAAATTAGACCGAAACGTAAACGTAGAAAAGAACAACTAAGTCGAAGGGGGAAAAAATAAATGTGTTGCGACGAGCCTGTTAAATGGGGGGAAATATACCAAAAAATGGTGAATCCTGCACACATGTTACGACGTGTTAACTTGCAATATTTAGAGCGAAACGTAAAACGAGTAATTTGTGAAAATGAAACTTATGAGGGGCCAAATATGAAAGTAAAAAAGTGTTAGGGGTTAAATTGCAAAAGAAGAAAAGCATTGGATTAAAAATGAAAAATCGATTTATTTTTTAAAATCTCCCCATACATGGGTTACAATTCCAAAAAGCAAAATTTTGTTGTTAATTTATAGTTTACAATTATAAT
Source organism: Scalesia atractyloides (assembly GCA_947069175.1). Classification (NCBI taxonomy): domain Eukaryota; kingdom Viridiplantae; phylum Streptophyta; class Magnoliopsida; order Asterales; family Asteraceae; genus Scalesia; species Scalesia atractyloides. The sequence goes on from CAMTDV010000003.1 coordinate 83,399,835, forward strand.
ACACTTATAATATAATATGATGATAGAAGGGTTTTAGGGTGAAGGGGGTGCACCTTTCATGAGATAAAAGAAAATTTTCACCCACACAATCATGATGTGACATGTCAATTCTCATCTCATACACCACTCTTGCTCAAAAACATTAGATATGGTTTAACCCAAACCATTTAAAAAAGACATGATTGGTTGAAAAAGAGTGAAGCCTACTACTACCCCCTCTCCCTTATCTTCCCCACATACGGCAACAACTCACCGCAAATCTTCTCCTCACGCGGCACATCAGAGACGATGGCACACTCCCCGTACAGCAAACCTTCTCCCCGCTCTCTTTCCCATGAACGCCCCCTTCCCCCTTATGGTGGGGAAGTGTAGACATAAGTATAAAGATTAACCACATGTTTTAATTTTCTTTTAAAAAAACACACACAAACTCAAGGGTACGAAACTTGTTTGCAGAAAATCTGATACTATGTGTCCACAATTTTTTTCTTAAATGTTAATATAAATCTTAGAACAGAATTATATGTGATGTTGGATTGCATATTTGTTTTCAGTTTTGGCTATTTTATTTGTTAATTGTTTGGCTCGTGTCTGGTGGTTAAAAAGAAAAGTAACTAAAAGATTACGGTCACAACACAAAATATAAAAGTAGATTGTAGCTAAGCAAGATGTTATTTAATAATAATAATAATAATAATAATAATAATAATAATAATAATAGTTATAATACAGTATGATGATAGAAAGGGTTTTATGGTGGGGAAGTGTAGACATGTATATAATGATGAACCACATATTTCAATTTTTTTTTGAAGAACATTTAAAGTCAAGGTTACAATCAATCTAAGCTAAAACTTATTGATTATTTGTAGTGTTTGAATGTTGAATACTAATGTTAAATTTCTATTTCTGTTTCAACCTCTCTTCTTCTTTGCTTTTCCTTGAATATATATTTTTCATAAATTCAAATACGTAAAAACATATATTTCTAAATAGAGGGGAGCCATGAGTCAAGGGGGTTCGTTAACCACATGTCATAAGAATTTGTCAATACTTATTTTATAAATCTAATTGTATTAAGAAAAACAACAACAAATTGAATCTACTAAATTATGTAAAACATATATTTCTTATCAGAGATGAAATCGTAGATCAAGAGGGTCCGTTAACCACATCTCATCGGAGTTTGTTAAGAACTTTTAATAAATCTAATTTTTCTTTCTAAGTAAAAAAACACAAATTGAATCTCTAGTCATATCATAGTAGATAAATAAAATAACTTGATAACTACCCTCCATCACAAAATTTCTTCTTCCACCTTCTTTCAATTCCTATCACCAATTCAAATGATTACAATAGTTTTCATTCTTTTATCTATAAAAGATATTTTATACAAAGCAGCCATACGTATTCAAATGATTACAATAACTTTCATACTTTTATCAATAAAAAAAAAGTTGTTATACAAAGCAACCAATATTGAAATTCGGTACAAAGCAACCAATATTGAATATATAACTAAAAGAAACATGAAAAGGGTAGGCATATGTCACCTAGCCCCTTTCTATACATATCTTAGAACTAATCATTCGACCAAAACCGAGCCCGTTGGCTAAATCAAGACATTTAACTTGAAGTATTTGCATAATGCATTATGTCTTGAATCAGGAGTGTCAAGTTCAAATGCGAAGATCCGCCCTCCTTTATCGCGCCATTAGCTATTATTCCGAGCTCTTTAGCCCTCTTTCGTCTCTCATTTCCTTCAATCCCGTCACCCATGACCTTCTCGATAGCGTTCTTAACACTCTCACTCTTAACTTTCACCCCAAACCGATCTTCTTCGCCCACATGAACAACAGAATCCGCTCCAACACCCACACCGATCCCCAATACTTGAACTACAAGTTTCTCATTAATAAACTGCTCCGCAAACTGTGGCCATGTGATCATGGGCACACCCGCACACACGGATTCCAAAGTCGAGTTCCAACCACAATGTGTCAGGAAACCACCAACCGACGGGTGAGACAAGATTAGCACTTGTGGGGCCCAACCTCGGATAATTAACCCTCTATCTTTAACCCTCTCCTCGAACCCACTTTCCGCTAACCATTCCTCGACCTCTTTCTCTCTATGAACCGATTTAATCACCCAAATGAACGCGAGATTTGACGCTTCTAGCCCTAACCCAAGCTCAATAAGTTGCGGCGTGTTAACCCTCACAAGGCTGCCAAAACAAGCATAGACTACCGAGTCGGGCTTCTTAGAATCAAGCCACTTTATACAATGTTCTTCATCGATCGCGGCTACATTTCCTCTTTGAGCTTGAGCCGAAATGTCACTATTGCATAACGACAATGGCCCGATAGACCAAACTTTACCCCCTCTTAACTTCTTATACTCCTTAACATATTCATATTCCAATTCCTCAAAACTATTGATCACTACACCATAAGCCCTCACCTCGGCGTCCCTAGCCCGCTGACGAAACGCACTTGTATCAATCGAGCTCGGGTTAAACTCGGGTGGAAGCTGGTTTCGTGACAACTCAATCCTATCAGGCAAACCCGGGACAACAAACGGCTCTGTCTCAGACAAACCGTCGAACACCTTGGATACATACAGATTATTGTAAGATAACTCGTTAAAACAACTCATCCCATCAAACATAAGTCTGGGAAGTTTATGCTTCTCCGCGAAATCACCAGTCCAAGTCATGTACTTATCAGATATGATACAGTTAACAGGCTTTATCATTTCATAACGTTGTTCTAGCTTTTGTTGCAGCATACCAATAGCAGCTAAAAAGTTAGGGACTAGATCCAAACTGGGGATTTGGTCTGTGCTTTCACATCCTTCGGGTAAGCCGGCCTCGGCTGCTGGAAACGGGAGTTCGAGAAAACGGACGTGTAGTCCAGATTCGATGGCTCCCGTTAATGTGGCACCGTAGCGGGCCGCGTTGAGAGGTGTTGTGGCGATTGTGACAGTAACATTGGGTTGTTTTGCAAGTAGTTTTGCCATGTCTATCATGGGTATAGTGTGGCCTGGGCCTATGTGGGGGATTAAAAGGAAGTGGAGTTTGTTGGGGGACATTGTTTGTTGGGATGTTTACACAAGGTTAATGTTTGTATGTGTTATGTTTGTTGGAAGATAAGTGGTAAGAGTTGGGCATATATAGAATGAATGAATGAATGAAAGATAGCTAGATGTTGATCATTTATATAGGGTTGTAGGGGATGATTGGGGTTTGGATGTTCTGGGAAGGTGACATATGGTTTGAAAAGTATGAGAAGATAAGTCAAGATTGTGAAAAGATTGGCTTTCTTCATGTTTCATACAACACGTAACTAACATGGAATAGTCAAAGGTGGCTTGTAGTCACTAGCTACTCACGTGGGGGTGTGACTTGTAGTAAAGTTTTTTTTTTTTTTTATCTTCTTGCTAGTTCTTAACGAAAGTAGTCATTCTAAAAAAATATATTGGTATTGATTTATTGCTAGTTACGTGTTCCTGGTCAGTCTTGTTTTTCTGCGGCTTTCTCGAGCAGTGGCGGGCTAGCTCATTAATTTAAGGGTATTCTGAAAAAAAAAAATTACCGTGCAATTATTCAATAATAAAAAAATGATAATAAATAAAGTAAAATAAATACCTAATAGATTTGTTGATCTCTTTTTTTCATAGCTTGAAATCGTACTATCACATCTTCATCTTTTACTTTATCAAAAGCTTATTTTTCTCACCCCACAAATCATAGCATTGTTCAAAACTCACAACAAAATGTAGGAACGATGATCAGCGGTTTCAGTATCAACAAAACGAAGGTTCGGCAGGGACGATATCAGCAAGTGCGAGTTCAGGCATTCAGGTTCAGCAAGGACGATGTTCTTCAGATCGCTAGCTTCTGTTCTGTATAATCTACCTTTGGTTTTCATTGTAGCGCATAATCACAAATCAAAATGGGCCTCTTTCAAATATAATATTGTCTTGGTTAGGGTTAGTCTTGTTTTTTAGGATATCATTTCTATAAAACCGGCAAAAACACCATGAATACGGGGTTGAACTGTAGTCCGTGCTACGACTCCTAACACTATAGTTCTGCCCTGCTTGTAACATCCCAAAACGGGTTTGGTAATCAAACCACGTTAATATTAATGAGCAGGTAAAATACCGTTAGTGGTAAAAGTAACTCGTGAACAAAATAACTAGGAATAATTAACCTAGTTAGTAACATGTAAATAGGTAATAAAACAATAATTTGTATCATATTATAATCAAAACTAAACTTAGAGATACCAAAGTTGTAAAAAGGGAAACTTAGATTTTATAAACAAAAAAAATTAACACACAACACACATAGTGTATGTGGCGTAGGTCGATTACCTAGAGAGCAAAACAAGGGGAAACCCTTGTTCAACCTTGATCCATTAAAGTGGAGGGTGAATGAGGGTTAAATCACATGCATGAGCATAAATTCTTGATCATCTAAGCTTGAAGATCATGAGGTATGTTGTAAATTATGTTTTGGTGATGATAAATATGTGGATGATCTTGAAGGTGATAACCTTAAGTTCAATATTTTGTTACTATGGTGAAATTGATGATGAAATTATGTGTAACATTTGTCAAAAACGGGTTTTTCCAAACCCGCTTCGTTTATATCAAGTTATAAATTTTTCGTTGCGTATTTATGTGTATTTTAATTTTAAACGATGCATAATTAATTAACAAATTAGAATATAAAAACTATAATTAATAAAAAGTGAAAAGAAAATAAATAAAAAAGAAAACTGGCTGCCGGGATTCGAACCGGGGTCAGCCGGGTGAGTCTAAAGACTTAACACGCACACATATAACCACTCCGCCACTTGATGTTTTCTGTGAGTTCTAGGAAACAATTAAATGATAACTTCACTCAGGAATCAACCGGTTTACACCAACTGTAACCGTAATCGGCTTCCAAACGTCCAAAACGTTTGAGTGATCGCGATTTTCTGTTAATAACCGATACACCGACATTTTTAATCAATTCAGTCATGAATGGACTTGAATTCATGTGATGTTCGGTTTTTATAACCGAAAACATTCACTTCTGGAATTACTTCAACAAAAGCTTCATTTCGCGACTCAATTACATTCCCAGAACTTCTATTCTCACGTTTACTCTAGTTTCTGATCGTCGGAATTGCTTTTTGAACTCGCCGGACTTTCGCCGGAAAACCGTGTCTTCCATCAAATCAGTAAGTTTCTCAATTCTTTCATCGTCTATCAGTTGTTAAGCTTTTGCTAACTCAAACCCTTCAATCAGAATCAGTTTCAGACGACGATATCGGATAATTAACTCTCGCCGGATAACTTCTGAAAGTTCCCAATTCTCGCTGTGAAACGGTATAGCCTTTTAAACCTTCTGGTAATTCTTGTTCAGTGCTTCAATTCCGCATCTAGCTAATCAAAATTGTTAATTTGTCCGCTCTGACGAAATCCATAAAAACAGAGCCGACGACTTCGCCGGAATTTTGAGATAGATCGTTCTCCGGTATGTTTACTTCCAAAATCTTCTCTGCCATTTCATTTCAGTCATTTGAATGTTTGTCAATCGAATTAAACAAGAAACAGTGGAGTAATCGTAGTCTGTGATATTGTAACGAAGAAGATGAAGTTAGTTTGTTTATAAGTTTAATATAAATTGTATATTTTCTCGGGTTAGACACACAGTCCAGCGGTGGAATGTGTGCACACATATATCACACGCCGCGAGTTCGATCCTTGACACACACGTATGCTCTGTAATAAAGATGTTTTCTTTTTCTAACTGAACCGGATTAACTCACTGAAGTTGTTAAGTATAATAAAAATCGGTATATTAACCAGGTTAGACACACAGTCCAGCGGTGGACTGTGTGCAACACTAACCCACAGGTCCCGGGTTCGAGACCTGTTGCACACTCCGGTTCGATGATTAAAACCCTTTTTGAAAATAAAAGAATTTTGAATAAACTAAAATAGTATATAAATATAATTAAAAACAGAATTATTTCGGGTTAGACACGTAGCTCAGTTGGTAGAGCTGCGTGCACGCGTACGGGAGGTCTCGGGTTCGAGCCTTACCCGGCGCACACTTACACTTTAGCAAACCGGTCAAATGGTCAACGGTCAATGGTCAACGCAAAAGTCAACATTTTTTTTTATATTTTTATTTATTTATTTAATTTAAAAATACTTAAAAATAATGTTTTTAAAGATAGAAAATAGCCTTAAACTCACAAAAATATATATATAAATCTTATTAAAATTATTAATAAAATCCACTCATTTACCATACTTCCCGTTATTATTTAGGTTAGTTAAGTCTCGTCGATCAATCCTCCAAACTCGTGTGCATTTCATCATCTTCAACCGAACGCACCCAATGTGAGTGAATCTCGACAAATTCCCCGTTTTAATCACGTTTTTGGGTGTATCATGTGTCTTACCATTTATTATATTTAAATCATTGTGCATACATCATATCCATGAACAAATGCGTATTCAACATGTATCAACTGTTTGTGTGGTTATTGTTTAGATTAAATTATCATTTTCAGTACATACATTATCATAGGCCGCCGCTCCCCATTACATTATGAGCGTTGAGCTGTTCCCCATTACATTATGAGCGTGAACCAGGCGTTGCCAACATACGATCGGCTCCGTTTGATTGAGCCTTGATCGCACAGACATTTATCGTAGGCCGTCCGTTCCCCATTACATTATGAGCGTGAACGTGACGTTGCCAACATATACAGTTTCATTCATATTATATATTCATGCAAGTTGATATGTTATTGTATGTTATTGTTTGTGGTTGTTATTGTTATTGTATGATTATTTACATTTGCTCACATATGACTATCACACAATTTTCCATGATAAAGATAACAAGAAATCAATAATAAATGTTTATTTAACAAGGTTCACTCGCCAACTTATGTTGACCCAAAAACCCCTATTTTTACACATGATACAGGTGATCCAGCTGCAGCAAGAAACACATAGGATTGGCTTAGAAGAATAAACTGGTTTAGAGCTTGGATTGTTTAGTTGATTATTTTTCTTTGTATTTGTATGAACATGTTTGGAATATTGAGGATGTAATTTTGACTTAAATAAATATGAAACATATTAGTAAATATCATGAGCTTTGGTGATAACCCAATTATGCCCCGACTCTTATTCCGCTGCGGGTCGGGGTGTGACAGATTGGTATCAGAGCCATGACTATAGGGATATAGGATAGGTTATTAGACCCTTAGAGCCTATACTATAGTTGATTAGAAATTTTTAAGATTTTTGTGTGTTACATGCAAAATTCATGATGTTATATGTTTTATGTTTAATGTTACATTCAATGTTATGCAAGCATGTTCATAAGTACATCTTATTATATAATGCCTATCATGAATCATATTCTCATAACATATCATATCCATGCGAGCACACACCACATCACTTTCATGATTGTTTTTGCAATGATTTTTGTATTTTCAAATCACATCAAAGTGAGTTCTCACGACGGGCATGTAGTAACTGGAAAGGTACAAGTACCGGTAGTCAGAACGTCCTGTCTAGGCTGGCATTCGTATATGTAACATTTGTCAAAAACGGGTTTCCAAACCCGCTCCGTTTTGTAATCGAATATCAAGTTATAAATGTCACGTTGCGTATTTATGGTTATTTTGATTTTTAATGATACATAATTAATAAACAAACTAAACTATAAAAATTATTATTGATAAAAAGTAAAAATAAAATGTGGCTGCCGGGACTAGAACCCGGGTCAGCCGGGTTGAAACCCAAAGACTTAACACACACACACATCACCACTCCGCCACTTGTTGTTTTCTGTAAATATTAAGAAACAATAAAATTTTATGGTTTTCCATGAAACAACCGGTTACGCCATCTGTAACCGAAATCGGTCGTCAAACGTCCAAAGACGTTTGGTTGATCGCGGTTTACCGATTATAACCGCTACACCGACGTTTTCAATCAAGTTGCTTTGAATGAACTTGAATTCTAGAAGTGAATCGGTTTTTATAACCGAAAACTTTCAAATCCGGCATAACATCAATCTCTGTTCTCTCTCGCGACGCAAACACACTCTACAAACTCTCAATTTCATTTCCGCACAATTTTCAGTCCACCGGAGAAGCTTTTTGAATTCGCCGGAAAGTTTCTGCAGTTCGCCAGAAAACCGTATTCTTCATCAAAACGGTAAGTCTTTCAATACCGTCATGGTCTAACAATTGTTAAGTTATTTCTAACTCAAACCTTTCAATTGAAATCAAATTCAAACGCTGTTATCGGATAATTCCAGTTCGCCGGAAAATTTCTGGAAATCTTTATTTTCATCTGTGAAACGGTAAGGACATTCAAACACTCTGTAAACGTTTGTTTAGCACTTCAATTCCACGATTAGCTAATCAAAACGGTTAATTTGCTTGCTCAGTTGAAGTTCATAAAAACAGAGCCGACACCTTGCCGGAATTCTGTGATAAATCGTTCACCGGTATGTTTACTTCTAAATATCGTTTCTGCCATTTCATATTAGTCTGTACAATGTTTATCAATCGAATTAAACAAGATATAATGGTGTAACCGCAGTCTGTAATTTTGAAATGAAGAAGACGATGATAGTTTGATTATAAGTTTAATAAAATCTGGATATTATCTCGGGTTAGACACACAGTCCAGCGGTGGACTGTGTGCATATACATATCACACGCCGCGAGTTCGATCCCTGATACACGCACCCTCTATGTAATAAAAACATTTTATTTTTCTAACTGAACCGGGTTAAGTTACGTTAGTTGTTAAGTATAATAAAAATTTGTATATTAACCAAGTTAGACACACAGTCCAGCGGTGGACTGTGTGTAACGTTAAAGCACAGCTCCAGGGTTCGAGACCTGTTAGTAACACCGGTTCGATGATTTAAAATGTTTTTGAAAATAAAAGAATTTTGGATAAGCCGAGTTAATATATAAGTATAATTAAAAACAGAATTATTTCAGGTTAGACACGTAGCTCAGTTGGTAGAGCTGCGTGCACGCGTACAGGAGGTCTCGGGTTCGACCCTCACCCAGCGCATGTATTTACACAATAAACCGGTCAAACAGTCAATAAGTCAAACGGTCAACGGTCAGCGAAAAAGTCAACACATTTTTATATTTTTTATTTATTTAATTTAATTTAAAAATCAATTAAAAATACTTAAAAATAATGTTTTTAAAGATAGGAAATAGACTTAAACTCGTAAAAATATATCTAAAAAGCCTATTAAAATTAATAATAAAATCCACTCATTTACCATATTTTCCGTTATTATTTAGGTTAGTAATTCTCGTTGTTCAACTCTTCCAACTTGTGCGCATCTCACCATCTCCAATCAAACGCACCCAATGTGAGTGAATCTTTACAAATTCCCCGTTTTAATCACGTTTTTGGGGTGTATCATGTGTCTTGCTACTTATTATACTTAAATTATTGTGCATACATCATATCATGGACAAATGTGTATTCAGTTTGATTCAATGGTTTGTGTGGTTATTGTTATATTCAATTCATTACTTTCAGTACATGCAATTTCATAGGCCGCCGCTCCCCATTACATTATGAGCGTTGAGCATGTTCTGTCACACCCCGACTCGCAGCGGAATAAGAGTCGGGGCATAATTGGGTTATCACCAAAGCTCATGACATTTACTAATATGTTTCATATTTAATAAAGTCAAAGTTACATTTCCAAATATCTAAACATGTTCATACAATACAAAGGAAATAAGCCAAACATAATAATCCCAACTCTAAATCATTTTATTCTTCTAGTCCAGTCCTATGTGTTCCTAGCTGCTGCTGGCTCACCTGTATCATGTGTAAAAATGGGGGTTTTTGGTCAACATAAGTTGGCGAGTGAACCTTATTAGATAAACATTTATTAATGAATTACTTGTTAGTTTATAAATGAAAAATTGTGCATAATCATAAATGAGCAAATGTAAATAATCAAGCAGTGGCAAATAGCAATCACAACTATAACATACAATAACATATGATAGCATACATGAACATACCAATATCATACGATAAATAACATAAATGAAACTGTGCGATCAAGGCTCAATCAAACGGAGCCGATCGTATTGCATGTACTGAAAATGAAAATGTCTGTGCGATCAAGGCTCAATCAAACGGAGCCGATCGTATGTGGGCACGCCAGGTTCAACCTCATAATGAAATGGGGAACATGCTCAACGCTCATAATGTAATGGGGAGCGGCGGCCTATGAAATTGCATGTACTGAAAATAATAAATTGCATCCAACAATAACTACACAACAGAAACAAACTGAATACACAAGTTCATGATATGATGTATGCACAATGGTTTAAGTATATTATATATCAAGACACATGATACACCCCAAACCGTGATTAAAACGGGGAATTTGAAAAGATTCACTCACATTGGGTGCGTTTGAATAGAGATGACAAGATGCGCACGAATCGGGAGAATTGAACAACGAGGATTTCTAACCTAAATAGTAACGGAAAAATATATTAAATGAGTGGATTTTATTAAGGGTTTTAATGAAATTTTTAGATATATTTTTGTGAGTTTAAGGCCATTTTCTATCTTTAAAAATGTTATTTTTAAGTATTTTTAATTGATTTTTAAATTAAATTAAATAAATAAAATATAAAAAAAATTGTTTATTTTGCGTTGACCGTTGACCATTGACCTGTTGACCGGTTCGTATGTGAAATTGTTTGCGCCGGGTGAGGCTCGAACCCGAGACCTCCCGTACGCGTGCACGCAGCTCTACCAACTGAGCTACGTGTCTAACCCGAAATAATCTGGTTTTTAATTATATTTATATACTTATTCAGTTTAACCGAAATTCTTTTAATTGCAAAAACATTTTAATTCAACAACCGGTGCCAGTGACAGGTTTCGAACGCGCGACGTGTGACTTAGAGTTGCACACAGTCCACCGCTGGACTGTGTGTCTAACCTGGTTATCATCTCAATTTTTATTATACTTAATAACTAACTTAGTTAACCCGGTTTAGTTTTTAAACAAAAATGCATTTTATTATATAAGAAGTGCGTGTATCAGGGATCGAACTCGGGACATGCGTATATGTTTTGCACACAGTCCACCGCTGGACTGTGTGTCTAACCCGTTCATTTTACTGGTTTTAAATATACTTATAACTTAATTAACATCGTCTTCTTCATTCAATATTTCCGTCGACTGAATCACTGATCCAATTCTTGTTTTTACGATTATCAAACATTCTTAAGGTTAAAATAAAATGACAGAAACGGTGTTGGAAGTAACATACCGTAGGAATGATATATCACAGAATTTCCGGCAATTGCGTCGGCTCTGTTTTTATGCTCTTCAACTGAACAAGACAATCAACTGTTTTGATTAGTTAATCGTGGAATTGAAGTGATAAACAAACGTTAACAGCGGGATTGAAGGTCCTTACCGTTTCACAGACGGAAATAAAGACTTTCAGGGAAGTTCCGACGAACTGGAATTAGTTGAATACAGCGCCTGAATTCGATTTCAATTTAGAGGTTTAAGTTAGAAATAGTCTAACAATTGTTGAACTACAATGATATTGAAAGATTTATCGTTTGAGGATGAATACGGTTTTCCGGCGACTTTTGCAGAAAATTCCGGCGAGTTAATTTAGACGTTCTGACGGTCTGAAAATGTGACGAGAGTGAAATGGAGTATTGGTATGACGTTTCTGAGCCGCGAGAGAGGTCTAGAGTTGAAGTAATTGAGACCTTGATTCTTTTCGGTTATAAAAACCGATAGTAATGAAAATTTATGTTCAATCACCTCTGAATTGATTAAAGACATCGGTTCATCGGTTATAAACGTGAATGCGCGAGTATCTGACGATTGAATTGCCGATTTCCGTTTCTCAGTTGGCGCAACCGGTTTAACCGAGTTTGTGTATAAATCTCATTTGTTTCCTAGAGATAACAGAAAACACAAAGTGGCGGAGTGGTGATGCAAGTGTGTGTTAAGTCGTGGGAGTTGTTTTCTGGCTGACCCGGGTTCGAGTCCCGGCAGCAACATTTTTTTTCTATTTATTTTGTTTTAACTTTTTATCAAATATAATTTTTATAGTTTAGTTTATTTATTAATTATGTATCATTTTAAATCAAAATAATCATAAATATTCAACGTAACTTTTATAACTTGATATTCGATTACAAAACGGAGCGGGTTATGAAAACCCGTTTTTTTACAAATGTTACAGTATCCCCTACTTTTAGGAATTTCGTCCCGAAATTTAAGTAGTTAAAGTAGTAGGAAAAAGATGCGGGTATTTTTCGCGCATTTATACATGTGTTAAATTTGTTATATTTACACATGTGTAAAAAATCTAATAAGAGTGATTTTGAGAGGAGAAATGAATTATTTGATGTTGTAATTTCTTTTTTAATGTTATATTTTAATTAAAATGATTGATTTTATTAAAAAATGGTTTTGATTCGTTTTCTCATTCGTTCTCTCGCTTCTCGCAATATTTAGCGTTCTGAAGATAACCCTCCCCTATATATATATATATATATAACTATAATATAATTATAGTAGAGAGTTCAAATGAGAAGAAAAAATTTGTAAGAATAAAAATAATAACTTTTAAACCAATAGAAATTCTCCATTTACTTCATTTAATGTGTTTATTTAATATTATGAAAAAGGGCATATAAGTAAATCTATAATTGTCATTAATTAGCTAATTAATTAAACTTGTAACTCATTTTTTTCATATATTCTTTCAAGATAAAATAATTTATGGTGTAGGACAATTTTCGACATGTGTAGGATAAATTTTAGTATGTGTAGGATAAATTTTGAAATGTGTAGGGTAAATTTACATGTGTGTAGGGTAAATTCCGGTAAATGTAAGACATATGTAGGATAAATTTTGAATGTGTAACATAAAATGTTTTTGCTTTATTAATGAGAGATAACATAATTAATGAGAGTAGTTATAAACTATTTAATGTTTAAGAAACATCCATAAAATACGCACAAATACATATTATATTTGTCCTGACTCATCTCCAAAATCGAAACATAGACCATCTCAAATTTATAGTACATAAAAATATGCACGTAAAAAATGGATTTTTTGAATGAAAAAGTATTATCTTTGACCTGACTCGTTTTCTAGAAAAAAATTACATCGAAACATAGAGCAGATCATATTTATATCGACACGTAAATAAAGATATGCATGCAAAAAAATAGTTTTTTTAAGTAAAGGAAGCATATGGGTAAACTCGAAAAAAAATTTAGGTAAAAAGCTTAATAGGTTAAAAAGCTTTGTAAAACTGTGCCAAGTAGCACCAATGTCACACCATTGCCAACAACCCCAGCATCGGAAAAGTTCATAAAATAAAATAAATGAAAAAGGAAAAAATAACACTAGACGAAAAGCAGACGTAAATTGTTGAACCACACACGGCCGTTGTTGTCTGTTAATGCGAAAAAAATTAGACCGAAACGTAAACGTAGAAAAGAACAACTAAGTCGAAGGGGGAAAAAATAAATGTGTTGCGACGAGCCTGTTAAATGGGGGGAAATATACCAAAAAATGGTGAATCCTGCACACATGTTACGACGTGTTAACTTGCAATATTTAGAGCGAAACGTAAAACGAGTAATTTGTGAAAATGAAACTTATGAGGGGCCAAATATGAAAGTAAAAAAGTGTTAGGGGTTAAATTGCAAAAGAAGAAAAGCATTGGATTAAAAATGAAAAATCGATTTATTTTTTAAAATCTCCCCATACATGGGTTACAATTCCAAAAAGCAAAATTTTGTTGTTAATTTATAGTTTACAATTATAATACACTTATAATATAATATGATGATAGAAGGGTTTTAGGGTGAAGGGGGTGCACCTTTCATGAGATAAAGGAAAATTTTCACCCACACAATCATGATGTGACATGTCAATTCTCATCTCATACACCACTCTTGCTCAAAAACATTAGATATGGTTTAACCCAAACCATTTAAAAAAGACATGATTGGTTGAAAAAGAGTGAAGCCTACTACTACCCCCTCTCCCTTATCTTCCCCACATACGGCAACAACTCACCGCAAATCTTCTCCTCACGCGGCACATCAGAGACGATGGCACACTCCCCGTACAGCAAACCTTCTCCCCGCTCTCTTTCCCATGAACGCCCCCTTCCCCCTTATGGTGGGGAAGTGTAGACATAAGTATAAAGATTAACCACATGTTTTAATTTTCTTTTAAAAAAACACACACAAACTCAAGGGTACGAAACTTGTTTGCAGAAAATCTGATACTATGTGTCCACAATTTTTTTCTTAAATGTTAATATAAATCTTAGAACAGAATTATATGTGATGTTGGATTGCATATTTGTTTTCAGTTTTGGCTATTTTATTTGTTAATTGTTTGGCTCGTGTCTGGTGGTTAAAAAGAAAAGTAACTAAAAGATTACGGTCACAACACAAAATATAAAAGTAGATTGTAGCTAAGCAAGATGTTATTTAATAATAATAATAATAATAATAATAATAATAATAATAATAATAATAGTTATAATACAGTATGATGATAGAAAGGGTTTTATGGTGGGGAAGTGTAGACATGTATATAATGATGAACCACATATTTCAATTTTTTTTGAAGAACATTTAAAGTCAAGGTTACAATCAATCTAAGCTAAAACTTATTGATTATTTGTAGTGTTTGAATGTTGAATACTAATGTTAAATTTCTATTTCTGTTTCAACCTCTCTTCTTCTTTGCTTTTCCTTGAATATATATTTTTCATAAATTCAAATACGTAAAAACATATATTTCTAAATAGAGGGGAGCCATGAGTCAAGGGGGTTCGTTAACCACATGTCATAAGAATTTGTCAATACTTATTTTATAAATCTAATTGTATTAAGAAAAACAACAACAAATTGAATCTACTAAATTATGTAAAACATATATTTCTTATCAGAGATGAAATCGTAGATCAAGAGGGTCCGTTAACCACATCTCATCGGAGTTTGTTAAGAACTTTTAATAAATCTAATTTTTCTTTCTAAGTAAAAAAACACAAATTGAATCTCTAGTCATATCATAGTAGATAAATAAAATAACTTGATAACTACCCTCCATCACAAAATTTCTTCTTCCACCTTCTTTCAATTCCTATCACCAATTCAAATGATTACAATAGTTTTCATTCTTTTATCTATAAAAGATATTTTATACAAAGCAGCCATACGTATTCAAATGATTACAATAACTTTCATACTTTTATCAATAAAAAAAAGTTGTTATACAAAGCAACCAATATTGAAATTCGGTACAAAGCAACCAATATTGAATATATAACTAAAAGAAACATGAAAAGGGTAGGCATATGTCACCTAGCCCCTTTCTATACATATCTTAGAACTAATCATTCGACCAAAACCGAGCCCGTTGGCTAAATCAAGACATTTAACTTGAAGTATTTGCATAATGCATTATGTCTTGAATCAGGAGTGTCAAGTTCAAATGCGAAGATCCGCCTCCTTTATCGCGCCATTAGCTATTATTCCGAGCTCTTTAGCCCTCTTTCGTCTCTCATTTCCTTCAATCCCGTCACCCATGACCTTCTCGATAGCGTTCTTAACACTCTCACTCTTAACTTTCACCCCAAACCGATCTTCTTCGCCCACATGAACAACAGAATCCGCTCCAACACCCACACCGATCCCCAATACTTGAACTACAAGTTTCTCATTAATAAACTGCTCCGCAAACTGTGGCCATGTGATCATGGGCACACCCGCACACACGGATTCCAAAGTCGAGTTCCAACCACAATGTGTCAGGAAACCACCAACCGACGGGTGAGACAAGATTAGCACTTGTGGGGCCCAACCTCGGATAATTAACCCTCTATCTTTAACCCTCTCCTCGAACCCACTTTCCGCTAACCATTCCTCGACCTCTTTCTCTCTATGAACCGATTTAATCACCCAAATGAACGCGAGATTTGACGCTTCTAGCCCTAACCCAAGCTCAATAAGTTGCGGCGTGTTAACCCTCACAAGGCTGCCAAAACAAGCATAGACTACCGAGTCGGGCTTCTTAGAATCAAGCCACTTTATACAATGTTCTTCATCGATCGCGGCTACATTTCCTCTTTGAGCTTGAGCCGAAATGTCACTATTGCATAACGACAATGGCCCGATAGACCAAACTTTACCCCCTCTTAACTTCTTATACTCCTTAACATATTCATATTCCAATTCCTCAAAACTATTGATCACTACACCATAAGCCCTCACCTCGGCGTCCCTAGCCCGCTGACGAAACGCACTTGTATCAATCGAGCTCGGGTTAAACTCGGGTGGAAGCTGGTTTCGTGACAACTCAATCCTATCAGGCAAACCCGGGACAACAAACGGCTCTGTCTCAGACAAACCGTCGAACACCTTGGATACATACAGATTATTGTAAGATAACTCGTTAAAACAACTCATCCCATCAAACATAAGTCTGGGAAGTTTATGCTTCTCCGCGAAATCACCAGTCCAAGTCATGTACTTATCAGATATGATACAGTTAACAGGCTTTATCATTTCATAACGTTGTTCTAGCTTTTGTTGCAGCATACCAATAGCAGCTAAAAAGTTAGGGACTAGATCCAAACTGGGGATTTGGTCTGTGCTTTCACATCCTTCGGGTAAGCCGGCCTCGGCTGCTGGAAACGGGAGTTCGAGAAAACGGACGTGTAGTCCAGATTCGATGGCTCCCGTTAATGTGGCACCGTAGCGGGCCGCGTTGAGAGGTGTTGTGGCGATTGTGACAGTAACATTGGGTTGTTTTGCAAGTAGTTTTGCCATGTCTATCATGGGTATAGTGTGGCCTGGGCCTATGTGGGGGATTAAAAGGAAGTGGAGTTTGTTGGGGGACATTGTTTGTTGGGATGTTTACACAAGGTTAATGTTTGTATGTGTTATGTTTGTTGGAAGATAAGTGGTAAGAGTTGGGCATATATAGAATGAATGAATGAATGAAAGATAGCTAGATGTTGATCATTTATATAGGGTTGTAGGGGATGATTGGGGTTTGGATGTTCTGGGAAGGTGACATATGGTTTGAAAAGTATGAGAAGATAAGTCAAGATTGTGAAAAGATTGGCTTTCTTCATGTTTCATACAACACGTAACTAACATGGAATAGTCAAAGGTGGCTTGTAGTCACTAGCTACTCACGTGGGGGTGTGACTTGTAGTAAAGTTTTTTTTTTTTTTATCTTCTTGCTAGTTCTTAACGAAAGTAGTCATTCTAAAAAAATATATTGGTATTGATTTATTGCTAGTTACGTGTTCCTGGTCAGTCTTGTTTTTCTGCGGCTTTCTCGAGCAGTGGCGGGCTAGCTCATTAATTTAAGGGTATTCTGAAAAAAAAAAATTACCGTGCAATTATTCAATAATAAAAAAATGATAATAAATAAAGTAAAATAAATACCTAATAGATTTGTTGATCTCTTTTTTTCATAGCTTGAAATCGTACTATCACATCTTCATCTTTTACTTTATCAAAAGCTTATTTTTCTCACCCCACAAATCATAGCATTGTTCAAAACTCACAACAAAATGTAGGAACGATGATCAGCGGTTTCAGTATCAACAAAACGAAGGTTCGGCAGGGACGATATCAGCAAGTGCGAGTTCAGGCATTCAGGTTCAGCAAGGACGATGTTCTTCAGATCGCTAGCTTCTGTTCTGTATAATCTACCTTTGGTTTTCATTGTAGCGCATAATCACAAATCAAAATGGGCCTCTTTCAAATATAATATTGTCTTGGTTAGGGTTAGTCTTGTTTTTTTAGGATATCATTTCTATAAAACCGGCAAAAACACCATGAATACGGGGTTGAACTGTAGTCCGTGCTACGACTCCTAACACTATAGTTCTGCCCTGCTTGTAACATCCCAAAACGGGTTTGGTAATCAAACCACGTTAATATTAATGAGCAGGTAAAATACCGTTAGTGGTAAAAGTAACTCGTGAACAAAATAACTAGGAATAATTAACCTAGTTAGTAACATGTAAATAGGTAATAAAACAATAATTTGTATCATATTATAATCAAAACTAAACTTAGAGATACCAAAGTTGTAAAAAGGGAAACTTAGATTTTATAAACAAAAAAAATTAACACACAACACACATAGTGTATGTGGCGTAGGTCGATTACCTAGAGAGCAAAACAAGGGGAAACCCTTGTTCAACCTTGATCCATTAAAGTGGAGGGTGAATGAGGGTTAAATCACATGCATGAGCATAAATTCTTGATCATCTAAGCTTGAAGATCATGAGGTATGTTGTAAATTATGTTTTGGTGATGATAAATATGTGGATGATCTTGAAGGTGATAACCTTAAGTTCAATATTTTGTTACTATGGTGAAATTGATGATGAAATTATGTGTAACATTTGTCAAAAACGGGTTTTTCCAAACCCGCTTCGTTTATATCAAGTTATAAATTTTTCGTTGCGTATTTATGTGTATTTTAATTTTAAACGATGCATAATTAATTAACAAATTAGAATATAAAAACTATAATTAATAAAAAGTGAAAAGAAAATAAATAAAAAAGAAAACTGGCTGCCGGGATTCGAACCGGGGTCAGCCGGGTGAGTCTAAAGACTTAACACGCACACATATAACCACTCCGCCACTTGATGTTTTCTGTGAGTTCTAGGAAACAATTAAATGATAACTTCACTCAGGAATCAACCGGTTTACACCAACTGTAACCGTAATCGGCTTCCAAACGTCCAAAACGTTTGAGTGATCGCGATTTTCTGTTAATAACCGATACACCGACATTTTTAATCAATTCAGTCATGAATGGACTTGAATTCATGTGATGTTCGGTTTTTATAACCGAAAACATTCACTTCTGGAATTACTTCAACAAAAGCTTCATTTCGCGACTCAATTACATTCCCAGAACTTCTATTCTCACGTTTACTCTAGTTTCTGATCGTCGGAATTGCTTTTTGAACTCGCCGGACTTTCGCCGGAAAACCGTGTCTTCCATCAAATCAGTAAGTTTCTCAATTCTTTCATCGTCTATCAGTTGTTAAGCTTTTGCTAACTCAAACCCTTCAATCAGAATCAGTTTCAGACGACGATATCGGATAATTAACTCTCGCCGGATAACTTCTGAAAGTTCCCAATTCTCGCTGTGAAACGGTATAGCCTTTTAAACCTTCTGGTAATTCTTGTTCAGTGCTTCAATTCCGCATCTAGCTAATCAAAATTGTTAATTTGTCCGCTCTGACGAAATCCATAAAAACAGAGCCGACGACTTCGCCGGAATTTTGAGATAGATCGTTCTCCGGTATGTTTACTTCCAAAATCTTCTCTGCCATTTCATTTCAGTCATTTGAATGTTTGTCAATCGAATTAAACAAGAAACAGTGGAGTAATCGTAGTCTGTGATATTGTAACGAAGAAGATGAAGTTAGTTTGTTTATAAGTTTAATATAAATTGTATATTTTCTCGGGTTAGACACACAGTCCAGCGGTGGAATGTGTGCACACATATATCACACGCCGCGAGTTCGATCCTTGACACACACGTATGCTCTGTAATAAAGATGTTTTCTTTTTCTAACTGAACCGGATTAACTCACTGAAGTTGTTAAGTATAATAAAAATCGGTATATTAACCAGGTTAGACACACAGTCCAGCGGTGGACTGTGTGCAACACTAACCCACAGGTCCCGGGTTCGAGACCTGTTGCACACTCCGGTTCGATGATTAAAACCCTTTTTGAAAATAAAAGAATTTTGAATAAACTAAAATAGTATATAAATATAATTAAAAACAGAATTATTTCGGGTTAGACACGTAGTCAGTTGGTAGAGCTGCGTGCACGCGTACGGGAGGTCTCGGGTTCGAGCCTTACCCGGCGCACACTTACACTTTAGCAAACCGGTCAAATGGTCAACGGTCAATGGTCAACGCAAAAGTCAACATTTTTTTTTTATATTTTTATTTATTTATTTAATTTAAAAATACTTAAAAATAATGTTTTTAAAGATAGAAAATAGCCTTAAACTCACAAAAATATATATATAAATCTTATTAAAATTATTAATAAAATCCACTCATTTACCATACTTCCCGTTATTATTTAGGTTAGTTAAGTCTCGTCGATCAATCCTCCAAACTCGTGTGCATTTCATCATCTTCAACCGAACGCACCCAATGTGAGTGAATCTCGACAAATTCCCCGTTTTAATCACGTTTTTGGGTGTATCATGTGTCTTACCATTTATTATATTTAAATCATTGTGCATACATCATATCCATGAACAAATGCGTATTCAACATGTATCAACTGTTTGTGTGGTTATTGTTTAGATTAAATTATCATTTTCAGTACATACATTATCATAGGCCGCCGCTCCCCATTACATTATGAGCGTTGAGCTGTTCCCCATTACATTATGAGCGTGAACCAGGCGTTGCCAACATACGATCGGGCCCCGTTTTTAGCCTTTCGCCCCTTTTTTTTTTTTTTTTTTTTTTTTTTTTTTTTTTTTTTTTTTTTTTTTTTTTTTTTTTTTTTTTTTTTTTTTTTTTTTTTTTTTTTTTTTTTTTTTTTTTTTTTTTTTTTTTTTTTTTTTTTTTTTTTTTTTTTTTTTTTTTTTTTTTTTTTTTTTTTTTTTTTTTTTTTTTTTTTTTTTTTTTTTTTTTTTTTTTTTTTTTTTTTTTTTTTTTTTTTTTTTTTTTTTTTTTTTTTTTTTTTTTTTTTTTTTTTTTTTTTTTTTTTTTTTTTTTTTTTTTTTTTTTTTTTTTTTTTTTTTTTTTTTTTTTTTTTTTTTTTTTTTTTTTTTTTTTTTTTTTTTTTTTTTTTTTTTTTTTTTTTTTTTTTTTTTTTTTTTTTTTTTTTTTTTTTTTTTTTTTTTTTTTTTTTTTTTTTTTTTTTTTTTTTTTTTTTTTTTTTTTTTTTTTTTTTTTTTTTTTTTTTTTTTTTTTTTTTTTTTTTTTTTTTTTTTTTTTTTTTTTTTTTTTTTTTTTTTTTTTTTTTTTTTTTTTTTTTTTTTTTTTTTTTTTTTTTTTTTTTTTTTTTTTTTTTTTTTTTTTTTTTTTTTTTTTTTTTTTTTTTTTTTTTTTTTTTTTTTTTTTTTTTTTTTTTTTTTTTTTTTTTTTTTTTTTTTTTTTTTTTTTTTTTTTTTTTTTTTTTTTTTTTTTTTTTTTTTTTTTTTTTTTTTTTTTTTTTTTTTTTTTTTTTTTTTTTTTTTTTTTTTTTTTTTTTTTTTTTTTTTTTTTTTTTTTTTTTTTTTTTTTTTTTTTTTTTTTTTTTTTTTTTTTTTTTTTTTTTTTTTTTTTTTTTTTTTTTTTTTTTTTTTTTTTTTTTTTTTTTTTTTTTTTTTTTTTTTTTTTTTTTTTTTTTTTTTTTTTTTTTTTTTTTTTTTTTTTTTTTTTTTTTTTTTTTTTTTTTTTTTTTTTTTTTTTTTTTTTTTTTTTTTTTTTTTTTTTTTTTTTTTTTTTTTTTTTTTTTTTTTTTTTTTTTTTTTTTTTTTTTTTTTTTTTTTTTTTTTTTTTTTTTTTTTTTTTTTTTTTTTTTTTTTTTTTTTTTTTTTTTTTTTTTTTTTTTTTTTTTTTTTTTTTTTTTTTTTTTTTTTTTTTTTTTTTTTTTTTTTTTTTTTTTTTTTTTTTTTTTTTTTTTTTTTTTTTTTTTTTTTTTTTTTTTTTTTTTTTTTTTTTTTTTTTTTTTTTTTTTTTTTTTTTTTTTTTTTTTTTTTTTTTTTTTTTTTTTTTTTTTTTTTTTTTTTTTTTTTTTTTTTTTTTTTTTTTTTTTTTTTTTTTTTTTTTTTTTTTTTTTTTTTTTTTTTTTTTTTTTTTTTTTTTTTTTTTTTTTTTTTTTTTTTTTTTTTTTTTTTTTTTTTTTTTTTTTTTTTTTTTTTTTTTTTTTTTTTTTTTTTTTTTTTTTTTTTTTTTTTTTTTTTTTTTTTTTTTTTTTTTTTTTTTTTTTTTTTTTTTTTTTTTTTTTTTTTTTTTTAAAAAAAAAAAAAAAAAAAAAAAAAAAAAAAAAAAAAAAAAAAAAAAAAAAAAAAAAAAAAAAAAAAAAAAAAAAAAAAAAAAAAAAAAAAAAAAAAAAAAAAAAAAAAAAAAAAAAAAAAAAAAAAAAAAAAAAAAAAAAAAAAAAAAAAAAAAAAAAAAAAAAAAAAAAAAAAAAAAAAAAAAAAAAAAAAAAAAAAAAAAAAAAAAAAAAAAAAAAAAAAAAAAAAAAAAAAAAAAAAAAAAAAAAAAAAAAAAAAAAAAAAAAAAAAAAAAAAAAAAAAAAAAAAAAAAAAAAAAAAAAAAAAAAAAAAAAAAAAAAAAAAAAAAAAAAAAAAAAAAAAAAAAAAAAAAAAAAAAAAAAAAAAAAAAAAAAAAAAAAAAAAAAAAAAAAAAAAAAAAAAAAAAAAAAAAAAAAAAAAAAAAAAAAAAAAAAAAAAAAAAAAAAAAAAAAAAAAAAAAAAAAAAAAAAAAAAAAAAAAAAAAAAAAAAAAAAAAAAAAAAAAAAAAAAAAAAAAAAAAAAAAAAAAAAAAAAAAAAAAAAAAAAAAAAAAAAAAAAAAAAAAAAAAAAAAAAAAAAAAAAAAAAAAAAAAAAAAAAAAAAAAAAAAAAAAAAAAAAAAAAAAAAAAAAAAAAAAAAAAAAAAAAAAAAAAAAAAAAAAAAAAAAAAAAAAAAAAAAAAAAAAAAAAAAAAAAAAAAAAAAAAAAAAAAAAAAAAAAAAAAAAAAAAAAAAAAAAAAAAAAAAAAAAAAAAAAAAAAAAAAAAAAAAAAAAAAAAAAAAAAAAAAAAAAAAAAAAAAAAAAAAAAAAAAAAAAAAAAAAAAAAAAAAAAAAAAAAAAAAAAAAAAAAAAAAAAAAAAAAAAAAAAAAAAAAAAAAAAAAAAAAAAAAAAAAAAAAAAAAAAAAAAAAAAAAAAAAAAAAAAAAAAAAAAAAAAAAAAAAAAAAAAAAAAAAAAAAAAAAAAAAAAAAAAAAAAAAAAAAAAAAAAAAAAAAAAAAAAAAAAAAAAAAAAAAAAAAAAAAAAAAAAAAAAAAAAAAAAAAAAAAAAAAAAAAAAAAAAAAAAAAAAAAAAAAAAAAAAAAAAAAAAAAAAAAAAAAAAAAAAAAAAAAAAAAAAAAAAAAAAAAAAAAAAAAAAAAAAAAAAAAAAAAAAAAAAAAAAAAAAAAAAAAAAAAAAAAAAAAAAAAAAAAAAAAAAAAAAAAAAAAAAAAAAAAAAAAAAAAAAAAAAAAAAAAAAAAAAAAAAAAAAAAAAAAAAAAAAAAAAAAAAAAAAAAAAAAAAAAAAAAAAAAAAAAAAAAAAAAAAAAAAAAAAAAAAAAAAAAAAAAAAAAAAAAAAAAAAAAAAAAAAAAAAAAAAAAAAAAAAAAAAAAAAAAAAAAAAAAAAAAAAAAAAAAAAAAAAAAAAAAAAAAAAAAAAAAAAAAAAAAAAAAAAAAAAAAAAAAAAAAAAAAAAAAAAAAAAAAAAAAAAAAAAAAAAAAAAAAAAAAAAAAAAAAAAAAAAAAAAAAAAAAAAAAAAAAAAAAAAAAAAAAAAAAAAAAAAAAAAAAAAAAAAAAAAAAAAAAAAAAAAAAAAAAAAAAAAAAAAAAAAAAAAAAAAAAAAAAAAAAAAAAAAAAAAAAAAAAAAAAAAAAAAAAAAAAAAAAAAAAAAAAAAAAAAAAAAAAAAAAAAAAAAAAAAAAAAAAAAAAAAAAAAAAAAAAAAAAAAAAAAAAAAAAAAAAAAAAAAAAAAAAAAAAAAAAAAAAAAAAAAAAAAAAAAAAAAAAAAAAAAAAAAAAAAAAAAAAAAAAAAAAAAAAAAAAAAAAAAAAAAAAAAAAAAAAAAAAAAAAAAAAAAAAAAAAAAAAAAAAAAAAAAAAAAAAAAAAAAAAAAAAAAAAAAAAAAAAAAAAAAAAAAAAAAAAAAAAAAAAAAAAAAAAAAAAAAAAAAAAAAAAAAAAAAAAAAAAAAAAAAAAAAAAAAAAAAAAAAAAAAAAAAAAAAAAAAAAAAAAAAAAAAAAAAAAAAAAAAAAAAAAAAAAAAAAAAAAAAAAAAAAAAAAAAAAAAAAAAAAAAAAAAAAAAAAAAAAAAAAAAAAAAAAAAAAAAAAAAAAAAAAAAAAAAAAAAAAAAAAAAAAAAAAAAAAAAAAAAAAAAAAAAAAAAAAAAAAAAAAAAAAAAAAAAAAAAAAAAAAAAAAAAAAAAAAAAAAAAAAAAAAAAAAAAAAAAAAAAAAAAAAAAAAAAAAAAAAAAAAAAAAAAAAAAAAAAAAAAAAAAAAAAAAAAAAAAAAAAAAAAAAAAAAAAAAAAAAAAAAAAAAAAAAAAAAAAAAAAAAAAAAAAAAAAAAAAAAAAAAAAAAAAAAAAAAAAAAAAAAAAAAAAAAAAAAAAAAAAAAAAAAAAAAAAAAAAAAAAAAAAAAAAAAAAAAAAAAAAAAAAAAAAAAAAAAAAAAAAAAAAAAAAAAAAAAAAAAAAAAAAAAAAAAAAAAAAAAAAAAAAAAAAAAAAAAAAAAAAAAAAAAAAAAAAAAAAAAAAGGACGATGTTCTTCGATCGCTAGCTTCTGTTCTGTATAATCTACCTTTGGTTTTCATTGTAGCGCATAATCACAAATCAAAATGGGCCTCTTTCAAATATAATATTGTCTTGGTTAGGGTTAGTCTTGTTTTTTTAGGATATCATTTCTATAAAACCGGCAAAAACACCATGAATACGGGGTTGAACTGTAGTCCGTGCTACGACTCCTAACACTATAGTTCTGCCCTGCTTGTAACATCCCAAAACGGGTTTGGTAATCAAACCACGTTAATATTAATGAGCAGGTAAAATACCGTTAGTGGTAAAAGTAACTCGTGAACAAAATAACTAGGAATAATTAACCTAGTTAGTAACATGTAAATAGGTAATAAAACAATAATTTGTATCATATTATAATCAAAACTAAACTTAGAGATACCAAGTTGTAAAAAGGGAAACTTAGATTTTATAAACAAAAAAAATTAACACACAACACACATAGTGTATGTGGCGTAGGTCGATTACCTAGAGAGCAAAACAAGGGGAAACCCTTGTTCAACCTTGATCCATTAAAGTGGAGGGTGAATGAGGGTTAAATCACATGCATGAGCATAAATTCTTGATCATCTAAGCTTGAAGATCATGAGGTATGTTGTAAATTATGTTTTGGTGATGATAAATATGTGGATGATCTTGAAGGTGATAACCTTAAGTTCAATATTTTGTTACTATGGTGAAATTGATGATGAAATTATGTGTAACATTTGTCAAAAACGGGTTTTTCCAAACCCGCTTCGTTTATATCAAGTTATAAATTTTTCGTTGCGTATTTATGTGTATTTTAATTTTAAACGATGCATAATTAATTAACAAATTAGAATATAAAAACTATAATTAATAAAAAGTGAAAAGAAAATAAATAAAAAAGAAAACTGGCTGCCGGGATTCGAACCGGGGTCAGCCGGGTGAGTCTAAAGACTTAACACGCACACATATAACCACTCCGCCACTTGATGTTTTCTGTGAGTTCTAGGAAACAATTAAATGATAACTTCACTCAGGAATCAACCGGTTTACACCAACTGTAACCGTAATCGGCTTCCAAACGTCCAAAACGTTTGAGTGATCGCGATTTTCTGTTAATAACCGATACACCGACATTTTTAATCAATTCAGTCATGAATGGACTTGAATTCATGTGATGTTCGGTTTTTATAACCGAAAACATTCACTTCTGGAATTACTTCAACAAAAGCTTCATTTCGCGACTCAATTACATTCCCAGAACTTCTATTCTCACGTTTACTCTAGTTTCTGATCGTCGGAATTGCTTTTTGAACTCGCCGGACTTTCGCCGGAAAACCGTGTCTTCCATCAAATCAGTAAGTTTCTCAATTCTTTCATCGTCTATCAGTTGTTAAGCTTTTGCTAACTCAAACCCTTCAATCAGAATCAGTTTCAGACGACGATATCGGATAATTAACTCTCGCCGGATAACTTCTGAAAGTTCCCAATTCTCGCTGTGAAACGGTATAGCCTTTTAAACCTTCTGGTAATTCTTGTTCAGTGCTTCAATTCCGCATCTAGCTAATCAAAATTGTTAATTTGTCCGCTCTGACGAAATCCATAAAAACAGAGCCGACGACTTCGCCGGAATTTTGAGATAGATCGTTCTCCGGTATGTTTACTTCCAAAATCTTCTCTGCCATTTCATTTCAGTCATTTGAATGTTTGTCAATCGAATTAAACAAGAAACAGTGGAGTAATCGTAGTCTGTGATATTGTAACGAAGAAGATGAAGTTAGTTTGTTTATAAGTTTAATATAAATTGTATATTTTCTCGGGTTAGACACACAGTCCAGCGGTGGAATGTGTGCACACATATATCACACGCCGCGAGTTCGATCCTTGACACACACGTATGCTCTGTAATAAAGATGTTTTCTTTTTCTAACTGAACCGGATTAACTCACTGAAGTTGTTAAGTATAATAAAAATCGGTATATTAACCAGGTTAGACACACAGTCCAGCGGTGGACTGTGTGCAACACTAACCCACAGGTCCCGGGTTCGAGACCTGTTGCACACTCCGGTTCGATGATTAAAACCCTTTTTGAAAATAAAAGAATTTTGAATAAACTAAAATAGTATATAAATATAATTAAAAACAGAATTATTTCGGGTTAGACACGTAGCTCAGTTGGTAGAGCTGCGTGCACGCGTACGGGAGGTCTCGGGTTCGAGCCTTACCCGGCGCACACTTACACTTTAGCAAACCGGTCAAATGGTCAACGGTCAATGGTCAACGCAAAAGTCAACATTTTTTTTTATATTTTTATTTATTTATTTAATTTAAAAATACTTAAAAATAATGTTTTTTAAAGATAGAAAATAGCCTTAAACTCACAAAAATATATATATAAATCTTATTAAAATTATTAATAAAATCCACTCATTTACCATACTTCCCGTTATTATTTAGGTTAGTTAAGTCTCGTCGATCAATCCTCCAAACTCGTGTGCATTTCATCATCTTCAACCGAACGCACCCAATGTGAGTGAATCTCGACAAATTCCCCGTTTTAATCACGTTTTTGGGTGTATCATGTGTCTTACCATTTATTATATTTAAATCATTGTGCATACATCATATCCATGAACAAATGCGTATTCAACATGTATCAACTGTTTGTGTGGTTATTGTTTAGATTAAATTATCATTTTCAGTACATACATTATCATAGGCCGCCGCTCCCCATTACATTATGAGCGTTGAGCTGTTCCCCATTACATTATGAGCGTGAACCAGGCGTTGCCAACATACGATCGGCTCCGTTTGATTGAGCCTTGATCGCACAGACATTTATCATAGGCCGTCCGTTCCCCATTACATTATGAGCGTGAACGTGACGTTGCCAACATATACAGTTTCATTCATATTATATATTCATGCAAGTTGATATGTTATTGTATGTTATTGTTTGTGGTTGTTATTGTTAGTTGTATGATTATTTACATTTGCTCACATATGACTATCACACAATTTTCCATGATAAAGATAACAAGAAATCAATAATAAATGTTTATCTAACAAGGTTCACTCGCCAACTTATGTTGACCCAAAAACCCCTATTTTTACACATGATACAGGTGATCCAACTGCAGCAAGAAACACATAGGATTGGCTTAGAAGAATAAACTGGTTTAGAGCTTGGATTGTTTAGTTGATTATTTTTCTTTGTATTTGTATGAACATGTTTGGAATATTGAGGATGTAATTTTGACTTAAATAAATATGAAACATATTAGTAAATATCATGAGCTTTGGTGATAACCCAATTATGCCCCGACTCTTATTCCGCTGCGGGTCGGGGTGTGACAGATTGGTATCAGAGCCATGACTATAGGGATATAGGATAGGTTATTAGACCCTTAGAGCCTATACTATAGTTGATTAGAAATTTTTAAGATTTTTGTGTGTTACATGCAAAATTCATGATGTTATATGTTTTATGTTTAATGTTACATTCAATGTTATGCAAGCATGTTCATAAGTACATCTTATTATATAATGCCTATCATGAATCATATTCTCATAACATATCATATCCATGCGAGCACACACCACATCACTTTCATGATTGTTTTTGCAATGATTTTTGTATTTTCAAATCACATCAAAGTGAGTTCTCACGACGGGCATGTAGTAACTGGAAAGGTACAAGTACCGGTAGTCAGAACGTCCTGTCTAGGCTGGCATTCGTATATGTAACATTTGTCAAAAACGGGTTTCCAAACCCGCTCCGTTTTGTAATCGAATATCAAGTTATAAATATCACGTTGCGTATTTATGGTTATTTTGATTTTTAATGATACATAATTAATAAACAAACCAAACTATAAAAATTATTATTGATAAAAAGTAAAAATAAAATAAATAAAAATAAAATGTGGCTGCCGGGACTCGAACCCGGGTCAGCCGGGTTGAAACCCAAAGACTTAACACACACACACATCACCACTCCGCCACTTGTTGTTTTCTGTAAATATTAAGAAACAATAAAATTTTATGGTTTTCCATGAAACAACCGGTTACGCCATCTGTAACCGAAATCGGTCGTCAAACGTCCAAAGACGTTTGGTTGATCGCGGTTTACCGATTATAACCGCTACACCGACGTTTTCAATCAAGTTGCTTTGAATGAACTTGAATTCTAGAAGTGAATCGGTTTTTATAACCGAAAACTTTCAAATCCGGCATAACATCAATCTCTGTTCTCTCTCGCGACGCAAACACACTCTACAAACTCTCAATTTCATTTCCGCACAATTTTCAGTCCACCGGAGAAGCTTTTTGAATTCGCCGGAAAGTTTCTGCAGTTCGCCAGAAAACCGTATTCTTCATCAAAACGGTAAGTCTTTCAATACCGTCATGGTCTAACAATTGTTAAGTTATTTCTAACTCAAACCTTTCAATTGAAATCAAATTCAAACGCTGTTATCGGATAATTCCAGTTCGCCGGAAAATTTCTGGAAATCTTTATTTTCATCTGTGAAACGGTAAGGACATTCAAACACTCTGTAAACGTTTGTTTAGCACTTCAATTCCACGATTAGCTAATCAAAACGGTTAATTTGCTTGCTCAGTTGAAGTTCATAAAAACAGAGCCGACACCTTGCCGGAATTCTGTGATAAATCGTTCACCGGTATGTTTACTTCTAAATACGTCGTTTCTGCCATTTCATATTAGTCTGTACAATGTTTATCAATCGAATTAAACAAGATATAATGGTGTAACCACAGTCTGTAATTTTGAAATGAAGAAGACGATGATAGTTTGATTATAAGTTTAATAAAATCTGGATATTATCTCGGGTTAGACACACAGTCCAGCGGTGGACTGTGTGCATATACATATCACACGCCGCGAGTTCGATCCCTGATACACGCACCCTCTATGTAATAAAAACATTTTATTTTTCTAACTGAACCGGGTTAAGTTACGTTAGTTGTTAAGTATAATAAAAATTTGTATATTAACCAAGTTAGACACACAGTCCAGCGGTGGACTGTGTGTAACGTTAAAGCACAGCTCCAGGGTTCGAGACCTGTTAGTAAAACCGGTTCGATGATTTAAAATGTTTTTGAAAATAAAAGAATTTTGGATAAGCCGAGTTAATATATAAGTATAATTAAAAACAGAATTATTTCAGGTTAGACACGTAGCTCAGTTGGTAGAGCTGCGTGCACGCGTACAGGAGGTCTCGGGTTCGACCCTCACCCAGCGCATGTATTTACACAATAAACCGGTCAA
Source organism: Scalesia atractyloides (assembly GCA_947069175.1). NCBI lineage: Eukaryota > Viridiplantae > Streptophyta > Magnoliopsida > Asterales > Asteraceae > Scalesia > Scalesia atractyloides. The sequence continues at coordinate 83,429,767 of CAMTDV010000003.1, forward strand.
ACAGTCAATAAGTCAAACGGTCAACGGTCAGCGAAAAAGTCAACACATTTTTATATTTTTTATTTATTTAATTTAATTTAAAAATCAATTAAAAATACTTAAAAATAATGTTTTTAAAGATAGGAAATAGACTTAAACTCGTAAAAATATATCTAAAAAGCCTATTAAAATTAATAATAAAATCCACTCATTTACCATATTTTCCGTTATTATTTAGGTTAGTAATTCTCGTTGTTCAACTCTTCCAACTCGTGCGCATCTCACCATCTCCAATCAAACGCACCCAATGTGAGTGAATCTTTACAAATTCCCCGTTTTAATCACGTTTTTGGGGTGTATCATGTGTCTTGCTACTTATTATACTTAAATTATTGTGCATACATCATATCATGGACAAATGTGTATTCAGTTTGATTCAATGGTTTGTGTGGTTATTGTTAGATTCAATTCATTACTTTCAGTACATGCAATTTCATAGGCCGCCGCTCCCCATTACATTATGAGCGTTGAGCATGTTCTGTCACACCCCGACTCGCAGCGGAATAAGAGTCGGGGCATAATTGGGTTATCACCAAAGCTCATGACATTTACTAATATGTTTCATATTTAATAAAGTCAAAGTTACATTTCCAAATATCTAAACATGTTCATACAATACAAAGGAAATAAGCCAAACATAATAATCCCAACTCTAAATCATTTTATTCTTCTAGTCCAGTCCTATGTGTTCCTAGCTGCTGCTGGCTCACCTGTATCATGTGTAAAAATGGGGGTTTTTGGGTCAACATAAGTTGGCGAGTGAACCTTATTAGATAAACATTTATTAATGAATTACTTGTTAGTTTATAAATGAAAAATTGTGCATAATCATAAATGAGCAAATGTAAATAATCAAGCAGTGGCAAATAGCAATCACAACTATAACATACAATAACATATGATAGCATACATGAACATACCAATATCATACGATAAATAACATAAATGAAACTGTGCGATCAAGGCTCAATCAAACGGAGCCGATCGTATTGCATGTACTGAAAATGAAAATGTCTGTGCGATCAAGGCTCAATCAAACGGAGCCGATCGTATGTGGGCACGCCAGGTTCAACCTCATAATGAAATGGGGAACATGCTCAACGCTCATAATGTAATGGGGAGCGGCGGCCTATGAAATTGCATGTACTGAAAATAATAAATTGCATCCAACAATAACTACACAACAGAAACAAACTGAATACACAAGTTCATGATATGATGTATGCACAATGGTTTAAGTATATTATATATCAAGACACATGATAACACCCAAACCGTGATTAAAACGGGGAATTTGAAAAGATTCACTCACATTGGGTGCGTTTGAATAGAGATGACAAGATGCGCACGAATCGGGAGAATTGAACAACGAGGATTTCTAACCTAAATAGTAACGGAAAAATATATTAAATGAGTGGATTTTATTAAGGGTTTTAATGAAATTTTTAGATATATTTTTGTGAGTTTGAGGCCATTTTCTATCTTTAAAAATGTTATTTTTAAGTATTTTTAATTGATTTTTAAATTAAATTAAATAAATAAAATATAAAAAAAATTGTTTATTTTGCGTTGACCGTTGACCATTGACCTGTTGACCGGTTCGTATGTGAAATTGTTTGCGCCGGGTGAGGCTCGAACCCGAGACCTCCCGTACGCGTGCACGCAGCTCTACCAACTGAGCTACGTGTCTAACCCGAAATAATCTGGTTTTTAATTATATTTATATACTTATTCAGTTTAACCGAAATTGTTTTAATTGCAAAAACATTTTAATTCAACAACCGGTGCCAGTGACAGGTTTCGAACGCGCGACGTGTGACTTAGAGTTGCACACAGTCCACCGCTGTACTGTGTGTCTAACCTGTTTATCATCTCAATTTTTATTATACTTAATAACTAACTGAGTTAACCCGGTTTAGTTTTTAAACAAAAATGCATTTTATTATATAAGAAGTGCGTGTATCAGGGATCGAACTCGGGACATGCGTATATGTTTTGCACACAGTCCACCGGTTGACTGTGTGTCTAACCCGTTCATTTTACTGGTTTTAAATATACTTATAACTTAATTAACATCGTCTTCTTCATTCAATATTTCCGTCGACTGAATCACTGATCCAATTCTTGTTTTTACGATTATCAAACATTCTTAAGGTTAAAATAAAATGACAGAAACGGTGTTGGAAGTAACATACCGTAGGAATGATATATCACAGAATTTCCGGCAATTGCGTCGGCTCTGTTTTTATGCTCTTCAACTGAACAAGACAATCAACTGTTTTGATTAGTTAATCGTGGAATTGAAGTGATAAACAAACGTTAACAGCGGGATTGAAGGTCCTTACCGTTTCACAGACGGAAATAAAGACTTTCAGGGAAGTTCCGGCGAACTGGAATTAGTTGAATACAGCGCCTGAATTCGATTTCAATTGAGAGGTTTAAGTTAGAAATAGTCTAACAATTGTTGAACTACAATGATATTGAAAGATTTACCGTTTGAGGATGAATACGGTTTTCCGGCGACTTTTGCAGAAAATTCCGGCGAGTTAATTTAGACGTTCTGACGGTCTGAAAATGTGACGAGAGTGAAATGGAGTATTGGTATGACGTTTCTGAGCCGCGAGAGAGGTCTAGAGTTGAAGTAATTGAGACCTTGATTCTTTTCGGTTATAAAAACCGATAGTAATGAAAATTTATGTTCAATCACCTCTGAATTGATTAAAGACATCGGTTCATCGGTTATAAACGTGAATGCGCGAGTATCTGACGATTGAATTACCGATTTCCGTTTCTCAGTTGGCGCAACCGGTTTAACCGAGTTTGTGTATAAATCTCATTTGTTTCCTAGAGATAAAAGAAAACTCAAAGTGGCGGAGTGGTGATGCAAGTGTGTGTTAAGTCGTGGGAGTTGTTTCTGGCTGACCCGGGTTCGAGTCCCGGCAGCAACATTTTTTTTCTATTTATTTTGTTTTAACTTTTTATCAAATATAATTTTTATAGTTTAGTTTATTTATTAATTATGTATCATTTTAAATCAAAATAATCATAAATATTCAACGTGACTTTTATAACTTGATATTCGATTACAAAACGGAGCGGGTTTTGAAAACACGTTTTTTTACAAATGTTACATGTTCCCCATTACATTATGAGCGTGAACCTAGCGTGCCAACATACGATCGGCTCCGTTTGATTGAGCCTTGATCGCACAGACATTTATCATTTTCAGTACATGCAATACGATCGGCTCCGTTTGATTGAGCCTTGATCGCACAGTTTCATTCATGTTATACATTTATGCAAGTTGATATGTTATGGTATGCTGTTGGTATGTTATTGTATGTTATAATTTGTGGTTAACATTGTTGCTGATTGATTATTTATCATTTGCTCACTTATGATTATGCACAATTTTTCCTTGATAAAATAACAAGAAAATCAATTATAAATGTTTATCTAACAAGGTTCACTCGCCAACTTATGTTGACCCAAAAACCCCCATTTTTACACATGATACAGGTGAACCAGCTGCAGCCAGACACACATAGGATTGGCCTAGAAGAATAAAATGGTTTAGAGCTTGGAATTATTTAGTTAGTTATTTTCTTTGTATTTGTATGGACATGTTTGGATATTTGAGAATGTAATTTTGATTTAAATAAATATGAAACATAATAGTAATATCATGAGCTTTGTTGATAACCCAATTATGCCCCGACTCTTATTCCGCTGCGGGTCGGGGTGTGACAGATTGGTATCAGAGCCATGACTATAGGGATATAGGATAGGTTATTAGACCCTTAGAGCCTATACTATAGTTGTTTAGAAATTTTTAAGATTTTTGTGTGTTACATGCCAAATTTCATGATGCTTATATGTTTTATGTTAAATGTTACATTCAATGTTATGCAAGCATGTTTATAAGTATATATTATCATATAATGCCTATCATGAATCATCTTCTCATAACATATCATATCCATGAAAGCACACATCACATCATTTTCATGATTGCTTTTACAACGATTTTTGTATTTTCAAATCTCATCAAAGTGAGTTCTCATGACGGGCATGTAGTAACTGGAAGGGTACCAGTACCGGTAGTCGGAACGTCCTGTCGAGGCTGGCATTCGTATAAATCCAAAATAAAGGACCAGTTTGCCTACCTGGGGACTAACGATGAGAGTACGAAGTACCTATTAGGCCAAAGCATGCTATACCAAACGTTGTGTGAGCAAACCCCACTTTGAGTTGTCATTGTGTCTACACCTGGACACATTCCGACCATACATCTCGTAAACATATTTTGTGGTTTGCATTCGGGTGATGCCCCGAGTGTTAAATCGCCAATACTAATGTGAATCCTACCAAGCCAATAGCCATGGGGACCCACATGACTATACAGGTGAAGGTATGGGAGACATTTGAGGCCCAACATGAGCAAACCCAAGACATCCTATGGATGTAGTTGCATTATTAATATTTATGTTATTTTCATTTTCTTAAAGACACATGACACCTAAAAAGACTCCATAAACTCACAATCTTCTCATTGTATGATCCTGTAGATGTCGTCTAGACAGCAACGAAGGGGTAAAAGATCAGGAAGGTCTCAGGAACGTTTGGCCACTCAGATCCCGAAACAAATGGCCACGATACTGCCTGACATAGTGGTCCAAGTACAACAAGCCCTCGCTACAAATCCTACTAACCCTCCCCAACAACATGACCAGAACATCGGCAACCCTCCTACCAGCAAGTGCTCATACAAACATTTTAAGTCTTGCGATCCTCCTAAATTTGAAGGGACCGAAGGTGTCACTGGTCTCCTCCATTGGTTTGAGGAAATGGAAAACACCTTCCTCAACTGCGATTGTCCTGAGGATCGCAAGGTTCGATACGCCACCGGGAGACTATTTGGGGTAGCTCTCACCTGGTGGAATACTGAAAGGGGAAGAGGGGAATTGATGATGCAATGGCCTTAACATGGGAGGAGTTAAGGGAAATCATGACTAGGCGTTTCTGTCCTATGAGTGAAATTAAAAAGTTGGAGGACGAATTTCATTCTTTGAAGCAGAAGGAGGGGGATCATGCTTCCTACAACAAGAGGTTCTTAGAGTTGAACCAAATGGTTCCTAATTTGTTTACCCCAACTTATCGTTTGATCGAGCATTATATTCGTGGACTTCCCTCGAAAATTCAAGATTCAGTTCTCAGCACTTCACCAGCAACACTTGAAGCTGCTATGGAGCTAGCGACTGAACTTACCGAGAATCGAATTCGCAACGGTAAGTTTAAAGAAGAGAAAAAGAAAGCCCCTGTTGAGGGACAAACTTCAAACCATTCCACCTCCTCCTCTAAGTTTGCTAACAAGAGGAAGCGCAACACCAGAAACTTCGCTGTCACTCAAACCAATTACCCTATCCCTGCTGCACCCATTACCCAAGTTGCCCCTTCACTTGCACGCCCGTTACCAAAATGCAATCGTTGCCAATACCACCATTCTCCTGATCATCCTTGCCAATATTGCACCGGCTGTGGTCGCGCAGGTCATACTGTTCAAACCTGCCGCATGCCTCAGCGAACGAACCGCCACCAGCCTTCAACCCAAACCCACCAGCAAATAATGGGTCAAGCCCAACAACCCCTACCATTTCCACCCACCCAACATTTAGCCCAAACATATTACCAACCCAACTATCCTATGGTACAACCTATGCGGGCTTGCTACAATTGTGGTGACCCAAGCCATTTTAGAAACACTTGCCCAAGACTGGTGAACATTATTCATGCTCAGGCCCAAGCCAATCCGGTGAATCAAGCGAACCAAGCTCCTCCACCTGCAAGAGGAAGAGCTTTCAACATTAACGCTAATCAGGCTAGAGCTGATGGCAATGTGGTTAACGGTACGTTCCTTATTAATGGTCGATATGCATCCATGTTGTTTGATACTGGCGCGGATAAAAGTTTTGTGTCTTTTGAGTTTGATCCCATCCTAAACCAAAATCGTGATAAGCTCATGAAATCCATAACAGTAGAAGTTGCTGACGGGAAACCGGTCTCATTGAACTCTATTATACGTAATTGCACTCTTACTTTAAACGACCATAATTTTCTAGTTGACCTTATTCCTATGAAGTTGGGAAGTTTTGATATCATAATCGGTATGGACTGGCTTAGTCAACATCAGGCAGAAGTTGTTTATGTCGCGAAAAATTTATACGTATTCCTCTTTCAAACGGTCAGACTCTTCGAATCTTTGGAGAAACCTCGTCGAAAGGGCTCAGCTTAATGTCTTGTCTTCAAGCTCAAAAATATCTTCGCAAGAATTATGTCGCGTTTTTAGCTCATATCATCAAAAAGGGAACCATGGAGAAGAAACTTGAAGACATTCCTGTAGTAAAAGATTTCCCGCGAGTTTTTCCTGACGACATCTCAGGACTTCCTCCTGTGAGGGAAGTCGAATTTCGTATCGATCTTATACCTGGTGCTACACCAGTTGCAAAGTCTCCTTATAGGTTAGCCCCCTCTGAAATGCAAGAGCTAGCCAGTCAATTGCAAGAGTTGACTGACAAGGGATTCATACGTCCTAGCTCCTCGCCTTGGGGTGCACCTGTCCTTTTTTGTAAAGAAGAAAGATGGATCGTTTCGCATGTGCATCGACTACAGAGAACTCAACAAGTTAACAATCAAGAATCGCTATCCATTACCTCGCATTGATGATCTTCTTGACCAACTTCAAGGTGCCAGCTGCTTTTCAAAAATCGATCTTCGATCTGGTTATCATCAACTTAGAGTGCATGAAGAAGACGTCCCAAAGACCGCTTTTCGAACTCGTTATGGTCATTATGAATTCATGGTCATGCCATTTGGTTTAACCAACGCCCCAGCTGTCTTCATGGATCTAATGAACAGAGTCTGCAAACCTTATCTCGATCGTTTTGTTATAGTCTTCATCGACGACATCCTCATTTATTCAAAGTCTAAGTCTGATCATGAGCGACATCTTCGACTCATCCTTACACTTCTAGAGAATGAAAAGCTTTACGTCAAATTCTCCAAATGCGAATTCTGGTTAAAAGAGGTGCAATTCCTCAGACATGTAGTCAATGACAAGGGAATACATGTCGACCCCTCAAAGGTCAAAGCGGTACAAGAATGGCAAGCGCCACGTACACCAACTGAAGTAAGATCTTTTCTTGGTTTGGCTGGTTATTATCGTCGTTTCATTTCAAACTTCTCACGCATTGCTGTACCACTCACGGCTTTAACTCATAAGGGAAAACCTTTCATATGGGGACCCAAGCAAGAAGAAGCCTTCCAAACCCTTAAGCAAAAACTCTGTGATGCACCAATCCTCACTCTGCCTGAAGGTTGTGATGACTTCGTGGTTTAATGCGACGCGTCAGGGCAAGGACTAGGTTGTGTCCTAATGCAAAGAGGAAAGTTTATAGCTTATGCTTCGAGACAACTCAAGACTCACGAGAAGAACTACACCACCCATAACCTAGAACTTGGAGCCGTTGTGTTCGCTCTTAAGATATGGAGACATTATCTATATGGTACTAAGTGTGAAATATACACTGACCACAAGAGTCTTCAACATATCTTCAATCAAAAGGAGTTAAACATGAGGCAACGAAGATGAGTCGAACTTCTAAATGATTATGACTGTGAAATTCGGTACCACCCTGGCAAAGCAAATGTGGTGGCTGATGCACTCAGTCGAAAGGGATATGCGAACTCCATTCGTCTTCTATGTTCGCAAATCATATCTGACATTAAAGATCAAATTCGAGAAGCCCAACATGTTTCAGTAACGGAAGATGATGTACGAAAGGAGCTGTCCTGTGGAGCTGAACTTAAAATTGAAACTAAATCTGACGGTATTCTGTACTATCTAGATCGCATATGGATTCCTGACCACAACAATCTTCGTGAAATTCTTATGAATGAGGCTCACAAAACACGATACTCTATACACCCAGGAGCCGATAAGATGTATCAAGACCTTCGATACACCTATTGGTGGCCTGGAATGAAAAAGGATATTGCTGTTTTTGTTTCTAAGTGCCTTACATGTTCCAAGGTGAAAGCTGAACACCAAAGACCCTCAGGACTTCTGGTCCAACCTGAAATACCTGTATGGAAGTGGGAAAACATAACCATGGATTTCATTACCGGGTTACCTCGCACTTCTGGTGGGTATGACACTATATGGGTAATTATTGACCGACATACAAAATCAGCTCACTTTATTCCTATCCGCGAAGATTTCAAGAACGAAAAGCTAGCTCGTATTTATATCAGCAAAATCGTAAGCCGACATGGTGTACCGTTAAGCATTATTTCTGATCGTGATGGTCGTTTCACTTCACGAACATGGCAAGTAGTACAAGCCGCTTTAGGTACGCGATTGGATCTCAGTACCGCTTATCATCCTCAAACTGATGGACAATCTGAACGCACCATTCAAACTCTTGAAGATATGCTTCGAGCATGTGTCATAGACTTCAAGGGAAATTGGGACGCTCATCTACCATTAGTTAAATTTTCGTACAACAACAGCTATCATTCAAGCATCGGCATGGCACCTTTTGAAGCCTTATATGGTCGTAAGTGCCGATCTCCAGTATGTTGGCACGAAATTGGGGAAGCTCAAATCACTGGTCCAGAATTGATCCAAGAAACCACAGACAAGATCCATCAAATCCGAAACAATCTTCTAGCGGCTCAAAGTCGTCAAAAGAGTTATGCAGATAAACGACGAAAGCCTTTAGAGTTTAACATTGGTGATCATGTACTTCTAAAAGTCTCACCGTGGAAGGGAGTGGTTCGTTTTGGTCAAAAAGGCAAGCTAGCACCACGCTACGTAGGACCTTTCAAGATACTCGAAAGAGTAGGACCTGTAGCATACAAGCTTGATCTACCAGAAGAACTCAACAGGATTCATCCCACATTCCACGTGTCGAACTTGAAGAAGTGCCTCGCTGATGAAAACCTCCACATTCCTCTGGAAGATATTCAGATTGATGAATCTATGCATTTTATTGAAAGACCTGTAGAGATCATGGACTTCGGAGAAAAACGTCTTCGACGAAGTCGCATTCCAATTGTTAGGGTACGCTGGGAGTCGAAACAGGGACCTGAGTTTACTTGGGAACGTGAAGACTCAATGCGCGAAAAATACCCGCACCTTTTTCCTACTACTATTACTTAAATTTCGGGACGAAATTCCTAAAAGTAGGGGATATTGTAACATTTGTAAAAAACGGGTTTCCAAACCCGCTCCGTTTTGTAATCGAATATCAAGTTATAAATGTCACGTTGCGTATTTATGGCTATTTTGATTTTTAATGATACATAATTAATAAACAAACTAAACTATCAAAATTATTATTGATAAAAAGTAAAAATAAAATAAATAAAAATAAAATGTGGCTGCCGGGACTCGAACCCGGGTCAGCCGGGTTGAAACCCAAAGACTTAACACACACACACATCACCACTCCGCCACTTGTTGTTTTCTGTAAATATTAAGAAACAATAAAATTTTATGGTTTTCCATGAAACAACCGGTTACGCCATCTGTAACCGAAATCGGTCGTCAAACGTCCAAAGACTTTTGGTTGATCGCGGTTTACCGATTATAACCGCTACACCGACGTTTTCAATCAAGTTGCTTTGAATGAACTTGAATTCTAGAAGTGAATCGGTTTTTATAACCGAAAACTTTCAATTCCAGCATAACATCAATCTCTGTTCTCTCTCGCGACGCAAACACACTCTACAAACTCTCAATTTCATTTCCGCACAATTTTCAGTCCACCGGAGAAGCTTTTTGAATTCGCCGGAAAGTTTCTGCAGTTCGCCGGAAAACCGTATTCTTCATCAAAACGGTAAGTCTTTCAATACTGTCGTGGTCTAACAATTGTTAAGCTATTTCTAACTCAAACCTTTCAATTGAAATCAAATTCAAACGTTGTTATCGGATAATTCCAGTTCGCCGGAAAATTTCTGGAAATCTTTATTTTCATCTGTGAAACGGTAAGGACATTCAAACACTCTGTAAACGTTTGTTTAGCACTTCAATTCCACGATTAGCTAATCAAAACGGTTAATTTGCTTGCTCAGTTGAAGTTCATAAAAACAGAGCCGACACCTTGCCGGAATTCTGTGATAAATCGTTCACCGGTATGTTTACTTCTAAATATCGTTTCTGCCATTTCATATTAGTCTGTACAATGTTTATCAATCGAATTAAACAAGATATAATGGTGTAACCGCAGTCTGTAATTTTGAAATGAAGAAGACGATGATAGTTTGATTATAAGTTTAATAAAATCTGGATATTATCTCGGGTTAGACACACAGTCCAGCGGTGGACTGTGTGCATATACATATCACACGCCGCGAGTTCGATCCCTGATACACGCACCCTCTATGTAATAAAAACATTTTATTTTTCTAACTGAACCGGGTTAAGTTACGTTAGTTGTTAAGTATAATAAAAATTTGTATATTAACCAAGTTAGACACACAGTCCAGCGGTGGACTGTGTGTAACGTTAAAGCACAGCTCCAGGGTTCGAGACCTGTTAGTAACACCGGTTCGATGATTTAAAATGTTTTTGAAAATAAAAGAATTTTGGATAAGCCGAGTTAATATATAAGTATAATTAAAAACAGAATTATTTCAGGTTAGACACGTAGCTCAGTTGGTAGAGCTGCGTGCACGCGTACAGGAGGTCTCGGGTTCGACCCTCACCCAGCGCATGTATTTACACAATAAACCGGTCAAACAGTCAATAAGTCAAACGGTCAACGGTCAGCGAAAAAGTCAACACATTTTTATATTTTTTATTTATTTAATTTAATTTAAAAATCAATTAAAAATACTTAAAAATAATGTTTTTAAAGATAGGAAATAGACTTAAACTCGTAAAAATATATCTAAAAAGCCTATTAAAATTAATAATAAAATCCACTCATTTACCATATTTTCCGTTATTATTTAGGTTAGTAATTCTCGTTGTTCAACTCTTCCAACTCGTGCGCATCTCACCATCTCCAATCAAACGCACCCAATGTGAGTGAATCTTTACAAATTCCCCGTTTTAATCACGTTTTTGGGGTGTATCATGTGTCTTGCTACTTATTATACTTAAATTATTGTGCATACATCATATCATGGACAAATGTGTATTCAGTTTGATTCAATGGTTTGTGTGGTTATTGTTAGATTCAATTCATTACTTTCAGTACATGCAATTTCATAGGCCGCCGCTCCCCATTACATTATGAGCGTGAACCTGGCGTGCCAACATACGATCGGCTCTGTTTGATTGAGCCTTGATCGCACAGACATTTATCATTTTTAGTACATGCAATACGATCGGCTCCGTTTGATTGAGCCTTGATCGCACAGTTTCATTCATGTTATATATTTATGCAAGTTGATATGTTATGGTATGCTGTTGGTATGTTATTGTATGTTATAATTTGTGGTTAACATTGTTGCTGATTGATTATTTATCATTTGCTCACTTATGATTATGCACAATTTTTCCTTGATAAAATAACAAGAAAATCAATTATAAATGTTTATCTAACAAGGTTCACTCGCCAACTTATGTTGACCCAAAAACCCCCATTTTTACACATGATACAGGTGAACCAGCTGCAGCCAGACACACATAGGATTGGCCTAGAAGAATAAAATGGTTTAGAGCTTGGAATTGTTTAGTTGGTTATTTTCTTTGTATTTGTATGGACATGTTTGGATATTTGAGAATGTAATTTTGATTTAAATAAATATGAAACATAATAGTAATATCATGAGCTTTGGTGATAACCCAATTATGCCCCGACTCTTATTCCGCTACGGGTCGGGGTGTGACAGTATAAATCCAAAATAAAGGACCAGTTTGCCTACCTGGGGACTAACGATGAGAGTATGAAGTACCTATTATGCCAAAGCATGCTATACCAAACGTCGTGTGAGCTAACCCCACTTTGAGTTGTCATTGTGTCTACACCTGGACACATTCCGACCATACATCTCGTAAACATATTTCATGGTTTTCATTCGGGTGATGCGAGTGTTAAACCGCCAATACTAATGTGAATCCTACCAAGCCAATTGTCATGGGGGCCCACATGACTATACAGGTGAAGGTATGGGGGACATTTGAGGCCCAACATGAGCAAACCCAAGACATCCTATGGATGTAGTTGCATTATTGATATTTATGTTATTTTCATTTTCTTTAAGACACATGACACCTAAAAAGACTCCATAAACTCACAATTTTCTTATGTATGTTCCTGTAGATGTCGGCTAGACAACAACGAGGGGGTAGAAGATCAGGAAGGTCACACGAACGCTTGGCCACTCAAATCGCAAAACAAATGGCCGCGGTGCTTCCTGATATTGTGGTTCAAGTACAACATGCTCTCGCCACAAATCCCACCAATCCTCCCCAGCAAGAAGACCAGAACATCGGCAACCCTCCTACCAAAAAGTGCTCATATAAACATTTCAAGTCTTGCGATCCTCCGAAATTTGAAGGGACCGAAGGTGTCACTGCTCTCCTCCACAGGTTTGAGGAAATGGAAAACACCTTCCTCAACTGCGATTGTCCCGAGGATCGCAAGGTACGATACGCAACCGGGAGACTATTTGGGGTAGCTCTTACCTGGTGGAATACTGAAAAGGGTAAGAGGGGAATCGAAGATGCAATGGCCTTAACGTGGGAGGAGTTAAGGGAAATCATGACGAGACGATTCTGTCCTAGAAGTGAGATTAAAAAGTTAGAGGATGAATTTCATTCATTGAAGCAAAAGGAGGGAGATCATACTTCCTACAACAAGAGGTTCTTAGAGTTGAACCAAATGGTCCCTAACTTGTTCACCCCAGTTTACCGCTTAGTCGAGCATTATATTCGAGGTCTCCCCTCGAAAATTCAAGATTCAGTTCTCAGCACTTCGCCAGCAACACTTGAAGCTGCTATGGAACTAGCTACTGAACTGACCGAGAATCGAATTCGCAACGGTAAATTTAAAGAGGAGAAAAAGAAAGCCCCCGTTGAGGGTCAAACTTCAAACCATCCCACCTCCTTCTCTAAGTTTGCTAACAAGAGGAAACGTAACACCAGAAACTTTGCTGTCACACAAACAAATTTCCCTATCCCTGCTGCACCCATTACCCAAGTTGCCCCCTCACCTGCACCATATAAAAGGCCATACTCTGGTCCATTACCAAAATGCAACCGTTGCCAATACCATCACTTTCCTGATCATCCCTGTCAACATTGCACCGGCTGTAGTCGCGCGGGTCACACTGTTCAAACCTGTCGCATACCTCAGCGAACAAACCGCCACCAGCCCTCAACCCAAACCCACCATCAAATAATGGGTCAATCCCAACAACCCCTACTACTACCACCTACCCAACATTTAGCCCAATCATACTACAAACCCAACTATCCCATGGTGCAACCTATGCGGGCTTGCTACAATTGTGGAGACCTAAGCCACTTTAGAAACACTTGTCCACGTTTGGTGAACATTATACATGCTCAAGCCCAAGCAAATCCGGTGAATCAAGCTAACCAAGCTCCTCCACCTGCAAGAGGAAGAGCTTTCAACATCAACGCTAATCAGGCTAGAGCTGACAGCAATGTGGTTAACGGTATGTTTCTTATCAATGGTAGTTATGCATCCATGTTGTTTGATACTGGCGCGGATAAAAGTTTTGTGTCCTTAGAGTTTGAACCCATCCTAAACCAAATTCGTGATAAGCTCATGGAATCCATAACAGTAGAAGTTGCTGACGGAAAACCGGTCTCATTAAACTCGATTATACGCAATTGTACTCTCACCTTAAACGACCACGATTTGACCTCATTCCTATGAAGTTGGGAAGCTTTGACATTATAATTGGTATGGACTGGCTCAGCCAACATCAGGCTGAGGTTGTATGTCGCGAAAAGTTTATACGCATTCCTCTTGCAAACGGTCAGACTCTACGAATCTTTGGAGAAACCTCATCAAAAGGGCTCAGATTAATGTCCTGTCTTCAAGCTTGAAAATATCTCCGCAAGAATTATGTCGCATTTTTAACCCATGTCATCAAAAAGGGAACCATGGAGAAGAAACTTGAAGACATCCCAGTAGTAAAAGATTTTCCGCAAGTTTTTCCTGACGGCATTTCAGGACTTCCTCCCGTGAGAGAAGTAGAATTTCGCATCGATCTTATACCTGGTGCTACACCAGTTGCAAAGTCTCCTTATAGGTTAGCCCCATCCGAAATGCAAGAGCTAGCCAGTCAATTGCAAGAGTTGACTGACAAAGGATTCATACGTCCTAGCTCCTCGCCTTGGGGTGCACCTGTTCTTTTTGTGAAGAAGAAAGATGGAACGTTTCGCATGTGCATCGACTACAGAGAACTCAACAAGTTAACGATCAAGAATCGCTATCCATTACCTCGCATTGATGATCTTCTTGACCAACTTCAAGGCGCCAGCTGTTTTTCAAAAATCGACCTTCGTTCTGGTTATCATCAACTCAGAGTACATGAAGAAGACGTCCCAAAGACCGCCTTCCGAACTTGTTATGGTCATTATGAATTCATGGTCATGCCATTTGGTTTAACCAACGCTCCAGCTGTCTTCATGGATCTAATGAACAGAGTCTGCAAACCCTATCTCGATCATTTTGTTATAGTTTTCATCGACGACATCCTCATTTACTCAAAGTCTAAGTCTGATCATGAACGACACCTTCAACTCATCCTTACACACTTAGAGGATGAAAAGCTTTACGCCAAATTATCCAAATGCGAATTCTGGTTAAAAGAGGTACAATTCCTTGGACATGTCGTCAATGACAAGGGAATACATGTCGACCCCTCAAAGATCAAAGCAGTACAAGAATGGCAAGCGCCACGTCACCAACCGAAGTAAGATCATTCCTTGGTTTGGCTGGTTATTATCGCTGTTTCATTTCAAATTTCTCCCGCATTGCTGTACCACTCACGGCTTTAACTCATAAAGGAAAACCCTTCATATGGGGACCCAAACAAGAAGAAGCCTTCCAAACCCTTAAACAAAAACTCTGTGATGCACCAATTCTCACTCTTCCTGAAGGTTGTGATGACTTCGTGGTTTATTGCGACGCATCAGGGCAAGGACTAGGCTGTGTCCTAATGCAAAGAGGAAAGGTGATAGCTTATGCTTCGAGACAACTCAAGACTCATGAGAAGAACTACACCACCCACGACCTAGAACTTGGAGCCGTTGTGTTCGCTCTTAAGATATGGAGACATTATCTCTACGGTACTAAGTGTGAAATATACACTGACCACAAGAGTCTTCAACATATCTTCAACCAAAAGGAGTTAAACATGAGGCAACGAAGATGGGTCGAACTTCTTAATGACTACGACTGTGAAATTCGGTATCATCCTGGCAAGGCGAATGTGGTGGCCGATGCACTCAGTCGAAAGGGTTATGCGAACTCCATTCGTCTTTTATGTTCGCAAATCATAACCGACATCAAAGATCAAATTCGAGAAGCCCAACATGTTTCAGTAACGGAAGACGATGTACGAAAGGAGCTGTCCTGTGGAGCTGAACTTAAAATTGAAACTAAATCTGACGGTATTCTGTATTATCTAGATCGCATATGGATTCCTGACCACAACAACCTTCGTGAATTTCTTATGAATGACGCTCACAGAACACGATACTCTATACACCCAGGAGCCGATAAGATGTATCAAGACATTCGATACACCTACTGGTGGCCTGGAATGAAAAAGGATATTGTTGTTTTTGTTTCCAAGTGCCTTACATGTTCCAAGGTGAAAGCTGAACACCAAAGACCCTCAGGACTTCTGGTCCAACCTGAAATACCTGTATGGAAGTGGGAAAGCATAACCATGGACTTCATTACCGGGTTACTTCGCACTTCTGGTGGGTATGACACTATATGGGTAATCATTGATCGTCTTACAAAATCAGCTCACTTTATTCCAATCCGCGAAGATTTCAAGAACGAGAAGCTAGCTCGTATCTACATCAGCGAAATCGTAAGCCGACATGGTGTACCGTTAAGCATTATTTCAGATCGTGATGGTCGTTTCACTTCACGAACATGGCAAGCCGTACAAGCCGCTTTGGGTACACATATATCACACGCCGCGAGTTCGATCCTTGACACACACGTATGCTCTGTAATAAAGATGTTTTCTTTTTCTAACTGAACCGGATTAACTCACTGAAGTTGTTAAGTATAATAAAAATCGGTGTATTAACCAGGTTAGACACACAGTCCAGCGGTGGACTGTGTGCAACACTAACCCACAGGTCCCGGGTTCGAGACATGTTGCACACTCCGGTTCGATGATTATAACCTTTTTTGAAAATAAAAGAATTTTGAATAAACTAAAATAGTATATAAATATAATTAAAAACAGAATTATTTCGGGTTAGACACATAGCTCAGTTGGTAGAGCTGCGTGCACGCATACGGGAGGTCTCGGGTTCGAGCCTTACCCGGCGCACACTTACACTTTAGCAAACCGGTCAAACGGTCAACAGTCCCGGTCAACGGTCAATGTCAACGCAAAAGTCAACATTTTTTTATATTTTTATTTATTTATTTAATTTAAAAATCAATTAAAAATACTTAAAAATAATGTTTTTAAAGATAGAAAATAGCCTTAAACTCACAAAAATATATATAAAAATCTTATTAAAATTATTAATAAAATCCACTCATTTACCATACTTCCCGTTATTATTTAGGTTAGTTAAGTTTCGTCGATCAATCCTCCAAACTCGTGCGCATTTCATCATCTTCAACCGAACGCACCCAATGTGAGTGAATCTCTACATATTCCTCGTTTTAATCACGTTTTTGGGGTGTATCATATGTCTTACCATTTATTATATTTAAATCATTGTGCATACATCATATCCATGAACAAATGCGTATTCAACATGTATCAACTATTTGTGTGGTTATTGTTTAGATTAAATTATCATTTTCAGTACATACATTATCATAGGCCGCCGCTCCCCATTACATTATGAGCGTTGAGCTGTTCCCCATTACATTATGAGCGTGAACTAGGCGTTGCCAACATACGATCGGCTCCGTTTGATTGAGCCTTGATCGCACAGACATTTATCATAGGCCGTCCATTCCCCATTACATTATGAGCGTGAACGTGACGTTGCCAACATATACAGTTTCATTCATATTATATATTCATGCAAGTTGATATGTTATTGTATGTTATTGTTTGTGGTTGTTATTGTTATTGTATGATTATTTACATTTGCTCACATATGACTATCGCACAATTTTTCCATGATAAAGATAACAAGAAATCAATAATAAATGTTTATCTAACAAGGTTCACTCGCCAACTTATGTTGACCCAAAAACCCCTATTTTTACACATGATACAGGTGATCCAGCTGCAGCAAGAAACACATAGGATTGGCTTATAAGAATAAACTGGTTTAGAGCTTGGATTGTTTAGTTGATTATTTTTCTTTGTATTTGTATGAACATGTTTGGAATATTGAGGATGTAATTTTGACTTAAATAAATATGAAACATATTAGTAAATATCATGAGCTTTGGTGATAACCCAATTATGCCCCGACTTTTATTCCGCTGCGGGTCGGGGTGTGACATTATGTGTGTAATCATCATACTTGCAAGTATATGTGAAATACTTGAACAATTTTGTGATTTGAATAAGTGTTCATGTATGACATGAAGTGGGTTTTGATTATATGATGGAATTGATGATATATGAGCATCATACTTGTATGTATGTGTAAGATACTTGAACAAATTAGAGATTCGAGTAAGTGTTCATACAGACTTGAAATGGGTTTTGTATGATATGATGAAATTGACATTATGTTAATGTTAATGAGCGTATAAGATCATATTGTCTACTTATGTGTATGTAGAACTTGATTATATTAGTTATTCGGATGAATGTCTAGTAATATGATGAAATGGGTTTTACATAAAAATGAAAGCCCTTAGTTTTTAGCATAATGATTGATAAATTAGCAATAATAATGAAAGCTAAGTTAACTTGATGTTAATAATCGCTCGAGCTTGTCAAAGTGAAAGAAATCATATGAAATTGGTTTGGGAATTTAGTTAAAATAGTAGCATAAAAATAACGTCTACCGGGTACTTGATGAAATGCCTAAGTGAGTTCGTTGAACCTATTTGTTCATTTGCATACGTTAATAGACATTTAACTTTTAAAAGTCAAACTGACATATAATAAGATCAAATGGTAATTTTGATATAAAATGCGTAAGGTGGGATAATTGTGTTAAACGATGACTAATCCAACCATCTTGCGACAAATGATAGTTCGACGCTTGACAAGCTAGGTGGAAGCTTGGGAAGAAGCGGGTCAAACAGATCAAGTACCGGGGAGGATAGCATAATCGGATGCAAGGTTAGTAAAGCTTACATCTTTAAGTAGAACATCTACTTATGTATTGATTAAGAACAAGGTTATCTCGTATTTGAAATGAGTTTTTGAAATACGACGTTCCGACGCGAATCGATACGGGTCAAAACAAGTGAAAATGTTAAGAAACCATATTTGATGGTAAAAGGGGGAAACGGTAATTTGGTCAAGTATTGACGAATAAACATGAAGTTTTGAAAATACACTTTATGGTTTAAGCCATAATGGGTCAAATGAATAAAGAAACGATTTTTTTAAGTAATACAACCCTATGGTGCGAACCATAACGGGTCGAACGAAATAAATGGTACGTAAATATCTTTTTTACGATAAACAATGTTTGGTTATATCGATATGTAAAAAGGGCGAGCCAAGAAATAAGTCAAATGGACAAAGGGGTTAAATGGTGATGTTATCACCATTTGAAAATGTATTTAATATTCCATTTGTTAAGTTTCATGCTTACAGGTAAGCATGATTTGTGGGCATGCATTGCCATAAATTATTATATAGAATCGCAAAGGATCGCTAACGGGTCAATACTTAGACCCGTGCCAGGTACGTGTAGTGGTCATGCTCTCGATGAGGGTTTGCGGTACGACTAAAGTTAGTCGAGTTAGGGTGGACACTAGATCACCTCAAGTGAGGTATATCTAGTGTGTGGGCAAAACGACCATTAGAGTCGAAGACACGTTTATAGCGAAAAGTGCATTTAAGTGAGTTTATAACACTAAACAATGGGAAACTTTTATGTTTTTAAGAACATAATAATTTTTAAATGAAATACTGGTTAAAGGTGTTCGCTTGGTCAAAACAGGCTTTTAAAAGTCCTTCGTCGTAAAAAGGACTAAAGTTAACCAAAACGCCCTCGAATTTACAAGCCTGGCAAACGTCCCTTAAGGATAGTTTAAAAATGAGTTTTATAATTAAGTAAACCCTTTTGGTAGGGTAAATGTGAAAGACATAAGCCTCTTTGGTTTATTGTCTCCTAATGGGTCTTTTTAGTAAAATATCAAACCGAATGGTAGAATTCGGAGTAAATGATTTAACTATAATAAATCCACCACAAATATAGTTGTAGTGGAAGATAAATGAAAGTCTTAGTGTGGAAATAGAAGGTAAGGAAAGGAGGAGCGAGATTTAAGCAAAAATGCTTAAATCCTTTAACGTGTCAAAATGAATACGTGCATAAACCGGGTAATGATTGCGTAATTCCTAAAAGTTATGAATCCGAGTTAAGGATTTCTGGTTAAATACGTAGGCAAACATTTTACGAATATTTAGAAACGAGTTTCAAGTGAAACGGATGAAAAATGAACAAGTTACGAAAGTTCTTGTAATCAAAACGGCAAACTTGAAAAAGGCTGCAGCAGCCTACCATAAGCTATGATGGCCTACCATAACTGTTGATAAAAACAGCTCCTTCATGCCGGCAAGCTTTCTCATAAAATGCTTGTTTTGATGTTTTGGGCCTTCGGTTTTGTTCGGTTACATTATAAACTCTTTATAACTAAAGTATTTTATAATTTATGAAATATAGATAATAATTGGAAGTACTGGATGATGATCAAGCTAAACGAAGAACCGTACACGATCAAGTTCAAGCTTCCGCCTTATGTCTAGTTATTTACGAAATTACTCATCGTTAATATGTTGAAATGTTTTTTTAAGAAGTTTTATGAAACTCGAAAATATACAAGGACGTGTATTTGCATAAATACATTTATATGCGAAATTTTTATAGAATTTCAACTTATTAAACAAGGGTCCTACACTACCCCCGAGCCTCACTACACATGCTTTAAGTCTGCTGACAACTTTAGTCTGCGAGTTAGCGGTTAAAAAACTAATATGGAACAATGTTTTCATAACTGTGGTACTTATGCGTTTTTTTTCAAAATTTTTCAAAACATAGAATTATACAAATATTAAAAGTAAAGGCTTTACTAATGGATTAAATAGTAATAAAAAAGAAGAATATAACTCTAAAGAATAATTGAATGAGTTATATTTAAACAATATAACTATTATTTTTTAAAGAATTAAATAATATAAGGAACTCACCGATGACCAAATGAAATTAACAGATAGAAGAATACAGGGAAAAACTGTTTAATATATATATTTTTTACATTTAGACATGTGACACAAACATTCTCTTCTAGAATTACTGCCAAACGATTATTTAATCAAGATATATATCATATTATAGCAAAATGATTAACGACTTAGAAATTAGAATTGCTCAAATATTTACATAGGTAAATGACATAGATTGAATGAATCAATACTGCTCGAAATTTTAAGTGTGCCACATACTCAAAGTAAAGCTCAAAAACCTAAGGAATCAGGAGCATTCATTTTCCTTACAGGAATTGAAGTAAAGTATTTTTTAGATAGCTAAATCATAGACCAATAGGCGTGTAAACAAATCGAACGTTTATTATGAATTGTTCAGTGGGTAGTTCCTTTATTTAAATAAACGAACGAACATGAACAATTTTCCTTTTGTTCACTTAATGAAACGAACAACATGAACACGTTTTGTTCATTTATTTATGTTCGTGAAAGTCTGCTTATGTGTGTTCATTTATGTTTGTTAAAATTTTGATTAATACATAAGTAGTTATATAAATATAAATATACAACGGGATTTGGTTTACGTTCATGAACTATGCATTTCCTATTTTTGTTTAAGATTAAAGATTTGGTGGTTAAAACCCTATATATCTATAACAGCTATAAAATATTAAAGATAGATGTTAAATATTACATTTTAATTAATTATCATTGATGTCTTTAAAGTGTAATACAGTATTTGAGATGTGTCTTTGTTATTAATTTGGTTCTTAAACTACGCCATTGATAGAAGGCGGTCGGAAAAACGCCTCATGGCCCTGAGGTATGGTCTAAAATTGGTCGACGTGTAAAATGACCAAAATTTATGAAGTTACAAATAGTTTATTTGGTTGAAAAGTTGATAGCTAAAATAGAAGTAGCGGACTGAATCTTTTGTTGTACATAGAGCAACGCATCACGTCGTGAAGCTCTGATCTGGTGCCTCATGTCTCAACCTTCAGAACCTAAATGTATCGTCTTTTCAAAATCAAGGGTATAGCTAATGTCAAATCAAGGTTATTGTTACAAATGCATACATTTTGGGCTCAGCCCAATTATTGGATTCTTTTCTATTTTCCATTTGTTTGTTACGAATGTGGTAGCAATGCTTCACGGTTTGTGCAGTGATGGGTTGGTTCAAGATGCACTCAAAATTGCTTGGTGAAATGCTTGAGAGAGGAGCCATTCCTGAAGTGGTAATATACATAGCAGCAGTAGAAGAAGAAGAAGAAGACTTCTGCAAGGCTCACAAGCCAGATGAAAGGAAACGGTTCTTGAATCTGATTGCTTTCCATGTTATTTGCATAATCTTAATCGTCATATGGCTGTTTACATGATATTTTCAAACATCCACTATTATCACAAATAAATAGAAGACATCAACAGCTTCTAAGTAAGGTAACGGTAATCCCAATCCCATACCTGATTGTGAATGTATCCCATGTCCGACACGATACCCGCCAGGTAGTGTAGTTACTCGTCGGATATCAGGTATACATATTAGTTTGTGTACCGACATTGCATGTCATAAAACAGGCAAATAGACGAGCATCGGACAGATAATAAAGCATGATGCAAAAACAGCTACATAAAACCAGAATTCAAACATACGAAACTAAGAAACACAAACTTTGTTTCTACCCATTTGCATTTAACAAAAACCGTCTAAACTTCTTTCTAGTCTCGCCTCAAGAACAGATCACCCCAAATTTAGATCGAAAAAAGCATCGTCTTCAAAAGTGACAAGACCTTCAGGGACGGCCTTCTCCAGTAAACTGGTGCCAGTAAAAGCCACCATCGATGTTTGTTTATTTCGGTACTCACGTTGCTGCAACCCCGCCAAAACCACATCAGTTATCTGTGTCAAAAATTAAAATAAAATATAAACATTAAAAAACACAAACCTCTGACGGTGTCACTCTTCTGAAACCAAATTTATTAGTCCACATCGCTTTCGTGTCTTCAGCCGTTGGGATCACAAGCTTCTTAATCATTAAAAATGATAGCAGTTTCTCGAAGCACGTGAAGAAAAGCTTAAAGTAGCCCTGAAAATGCAGCCATACGTCTTAATAGGATCAAAGAATGACATAGAAGAACTCATAGGATCAAAATATATATATATACACACACACACACACCTTCCCTTGGTAAGTTTGACTGGTAGCAACAATTGGAAGTTCTACAATGTCATGACCAAATACACGAAACAATCCAGCTGTAACAACTTTTGAGCTGCATAACCAGCATAAGAATCATCGTTAATAATGTCACCATAAAATTACGAAAATTTAGAAAGCAATGTGAATTTTACCCTGTTGTTAACATGGCACAATGCACCCCAGCAAAATCCGACGCATCCATACTCTTCCTGTTGGTTGGAGAGAGAGAGAGAGAATGTTAAAGATGCTAAATTGATTTAATAAAAAAGTGAGCTAGAAAGTCGGTAAGTAATTTGTTATATGCTTACCCATATGTCATAGCCTCAACGAAATCTTTTCCGGTTACCGAATCGATTATTGGATTGAAACCATCCTGTAACTCACAGAATACATGCTTGCTAATTAAGCTCATTTGCAGATTGAATGCATAAACAAATTCGCCACATAGACAAAAGATTTCAATTTGATTGGTAGAATAAAAGCAACACTCACATGAAAAATATCAGCAGCTTCAGCAAGCAACGACTTGTCTTCTTCTGAAGCATGTTTGCCATGAACTACAATACACTTCAAGTCAAGATTGGTTACGCTGTCCACAAGAGTATCAGGAACTTTTTGTGCTCCACGGATAACCAAAACCTTAATAACGTAACTGAGTCTCCCACACTCAACCGAGCAGAACCAACGGCCAGGTGGCAAAGCCTATAACACATTTGAATATTAGAAAAAGTATATTGGATTTTTACTGAATGTTGAAATATCAACCTACCTTCAGATTGGCTTTATAATGTTCCCTCAAGCAACCGATGTGAAATTCTAATTCGCACTGTGAGGAATGCAAAACGGCATTTAGGGGATAATTTTAAAAACTGGGATTGGAAAATTAAACTAAAGTTGTTTGAATTCACAAACCTGATCACACACGATAACGGTTTGATCATTAAAGCCATCAACGCTGAACTCATATGATCTGTATCCAACAACGTTATTCAAACAGGATTAGATTATTTGGTATAGTACAAATGACATTATATAGTGAAAAACAGTGTTACCTGCATAACGAGCATGCTACCAGATCATGCTTGTTTGGATCATCAATAATCCGGATGCAACTCTTTTCAACCTCTTCTATGGGGTTGAGTCTAGAAACCGATCCACCTGCCACATCATTTGAAAATGACCCCGAACGCTTCATCGAGTCTTCTTGGCAATATTTGCAAAACCATATTTCAAGAGGACGCCATGTATCGAGTATGCATTCTGCATGACATGTAGAACAGACATGCAAATTAAAAGTGAAAATATGATAAACTAACATTAGATCACCCATGACCCAACCAGCTGGCTGTTTAATATTTTGAGTAAAATGTCATTTCGTCCCCTGAGGTTTGGCCAGTTTTGTGACTTTCGTCCAAAGGTTTGTTTTTCCGCATCTGGGTCCAAAAGGTTTGAAATCTTGCCATTTTCATCCGGCTCGTTAACTCCATCCATTTTTCTTCATTAAGTTAGGGGTATTTCCGTCTTTCTGTTAACTTAAGGGCAATTCAGTCTTTTTTACTTTATGTAAAATAACCGAATACCTCTGTGAAAGGCGAATTGCCGTTTAAGTTAACAAAAAGGACGGATATACCCCTGACTTAACGGAGAAAAATAGATGGAGTTAACGAGCCAGGTGAAAATGGCAAGATTTCAACCCTTTTGGACCCATACGCAGAAAAACAAACCTTTGGATGAAAGTCGCAAAATTGGCCAAACCTAAGGGACGAAAATGACATCTTACTCTAATATTTAAATCAAAATAATATGAACTCTACCAATATGAAAAGACCGAGGACATCCATCACAGAGCCTTAGGTCTCCTCCCTCTACTCCCTTTTGACACTGTCCACACACATCATTCTTCATAGCCAGATTTTCGCGAATTTGCTTTAAGAGAAGTGAAAATGCATGTAGAGAGACTCCATTTGAGAGAAAAATATTCTCGTAGCTGAAAATATTTTGATACAAAAGTTAAAAAATTACCCAAATTTGAAAGAAAACCTAAACGTGTGTTTTGGTGGAAAACTCACGGTTTTCTGCGCATGCTCCAGCCAGCATGAGCTTCAAACTGTGAGGCACTAATCTATTTACAAATAATAAAAAAGGTTATTGACTTGTTTCATCCTTGATGCTAAAGCTTTAAGGTTCGGAAACTTTACCACAGATTTACAACACTCACAGAGTATACCACGGCCTTGCTTTTCACCGTATAGCACTTTCTGCCAAAAAGAGGATGTCAAATTAATAAAGTAATATAAGTGATCTACTATTGGCAAATGGAAATGTTGTAAAACAAGGTCTCGGAAGCCGAGAAATCGCTACAAAGCAGGTTGCCGAGGCGATTTTCTTCAACTCCGCCTGATTACTTGGAATCAATCAAACGCGATCAACCTTGGCCAGAATCGGATCTAGTTAGTCAACTCGGACCGAGTTTGACTTAAAAAAAACATAATTCATATGTCTTATCATATTAAAGAATGATAATCATATTTTAAGGAATGAGTATCAGTTTAAAAAATGCCATTCACTTATTTTGTTATAAATATTATTAAACTTATGATATTTGACATATATATAATTTCTTGAAAACTAATATCTTCATAATTAACATGTCCAAGCATTCCCCGAGTACTCGCAACTCCCCAGTCGACCGACCTCGGAGCGCCTAGCGACTTCTACAACAATGACTATTGGAGCTTGTATTGTTACAATTACTACCTTTCCATGAGCTATATAAGCAACAGCAGTTCCATCCTGTATTTCTCCATCCGCAAATATTAACTGATGTGTTGTCATGTCCCTTAAAAATGAAAGAAAAAAAGATCATTTGACATTATTTTGTGTAGAGGTATGATTTAAATAACTGGTTACGAATAGAGATCAACCTAGTTGGCTTTGATTTTATCTTCACTTCCGAAGAGGCGCATTTCTTTGCCCTCTTGGCTGACTTTGGATTTGAACTCGATGGCCTGCATATTCGGACCATGAAATTGTCATATAGAAACAAGAAAAGGGTCCTATCTTTATAGCGTTTAGAAAAAGGGAACCCACTCTGTCAACACTCTCTGTTGACTATGTTCTTCATGTAAATCCAACTCCATATATATAATATCCAGGGAATGTTAATCCTAAAGAACTGCAAAATTCAAAACAAGGAAACAAAATAAAAAAAAAGAACGTACATAGGATATAAAAAGAAGGTAATAACAGCAAAATCTAGCTCTAGTGTCAAAAAATTCCTAAGAGGCTAATGGTAAAGAAAAAAGATTAAGAGAAATATATTTACCAAGGGTAGGGTTTGGTTACAAAGTCTAAAACTCCAAGAAAGTGTTAAAAGTCTATGTAGGCATTGTGTTTTAAATTTTAGGCATGATGTATTAGATTCTTTTGGCATGGTGTTATACGGAAAAACATCAAATGTAACAATTTAAAACACAGTGAAATGTACCCTAGGCATGGAACTTTAAACACACTGATTAACTTTTTTGACATAGTGTTTTAAGTTTCATGCCAAGAATACATTTCATTGTGTTTTAAATTGTTATCTTTCATGTCATTCTATATAATAATATGCCAAAAGAATCTAAACATCATACCTAAAATTTAAAACAGAATGCCTACAAAGACTTCTCACAATTTTTAGGAGTTTCTGACTTTGTAGCTAACGCCTACCCTATTCACCAAAATGAAAGTTCCATAATTTAAAAACATCCATACTAAAATAGATACATCATGTTCAAATCTATTAGCATTAAAAGCATTACGAGAAATCAACATCAATTCTTAACATTTTTCAAATAACCAACAGCAATATTTGATCTTGAGAACATATAGTACACTACACATTAGATTAGCAACAAAATCCACATCAATTTTGCTTTAAGAAGTGCTACCAGATAAAGATCTAACAAGGAAATAGGGATGCATTTAAGCATAAACCATAAGTAAACTTGCTTCTCTTCATAGTAAAAACGATATCAATTCGCATACAAAGACTCCTAAGAAAGAAAAACACACACATAGATGACTGAAACGAAACATACGATGGATCGACACAACAGAGGATCACCACACCTTGAATACAATTGATGGAGTTGCCAAAAAGAGAGATGAGCGGTGGTGCAGCGTGAGCGGCGGCAAAGGATGAAAGGGGGTGAACTCAATACAAACCCTAGAGAGGCCGAATAAAGTCAACTTTGTGAAAAGGGCTATTAATACACCTGATAAAATTAACTTATGACATTAAAAAGGATTCGAAAGCCCAACCACATTTAAATTACCAAACCAAAGGTGAGCTTCTAAGTGTAGACATGTTTATAAAAGAAAAGAGAAAAGAAAATTCACAAATCCAAGCTTTTGGTTACATAGTTTTTGATAGCGACAAGCTACCTATACGCTACGTAGCGATACGATGAAACAGATGGCGCTATTTTATGTTTAGTGATCACATAGAAGAAAAATATAGAAACAATTTATATGTATAATTTATCAAAATGATACTTGAAAACACAGCGTAAAAGCTTGAATCAAGCCGAGCTTCACATTTCGAGGTTCACTAAGCTCGTGAGCCTAAACGAGCCTATTATTTATACAATTTATACTTAGTATACTAGATATAGATTTACTAATATTTTTAGCTATATATAAATCTAAGACAAAAAGAACAAATAATATATATTACAGAAAACTATAATTATATATATAATATAAACGTATATGAACAGAATAATTAAATAATTAATATAATAATCCAGTCAAGCCCGGACGAGCTCAAGCTTTCATAAGTTAAATGAGGAGCGCGAGCTTCAGCTTGGCTCGTTTACACCCCAAATCATCTTTTAAAGGATAAGATGTTCATGGTAGTTGTTCCAAGAAGAACATGTAGGGGGCCTACGAAAATGTAGGGAATTTCTATAATTAAAGTGCCAAAACTAATTCATGATAATATTTTGAAAATAGCATCCTCTTATTGGCATACCCTTGTTGCAATACATACAAGGGTATTGTTGACATTTAAAATAGAGAAAGGTATGATTTTCATATACTTTGTTAAAAGTTCACAAACGCACATTGACAGCCTTAATATGATTAGGCGGATAATAAAAAATTGTCCCCACCAACACACAAAAGCACATATAAAGATGTTTAATTCAAGTTCAAAAATATAAAACCATGTTTTAGACATAAATAATACTAAAAGGTTTAGAAGCAGAACCTCATTGATACAATCACAGGCAAACAGTCCTCTGATAACGCTTTCACAAGGTCCCACTCACATTGTAAGGCAATCCCCTCGAGTAACACAACCAACGGCTTGCAGCTTTAAAACGTTAATAATGTCAAGAAATTACATTAGCATATAAGGTCATGTGAACTGTTTTGTAAAACACAAGAGAAGAAATGAAAATGAAAGACATTTGATCACCAAGCTGAAAAGTGCTTAATATGATATGATATTTCAAACAATAGCATTTGTTAGCACTTAACAGCACTGTCAATAAACTTATCCCATATTCAAACATTTATACTTCGATTACATGAACTGCTAAGTAAGGAAAGATTGACAAAAAAAAAAAGAACATCGAACCTCATTAAAATATTACTCTGTAATTCGATAAAACAGCAAAGAAGTATAGGGAAACCACCAGAAACAAGTCACGATTATGAGTATGCATAATACCTTTTTTACCAAAATAGTAGAAAACATGAAACGCCTCAAGTTTTTTCACCGATTCAGTTCCAAATTCTTCGCTATTTGACATTAAATTAGAAAACGTTAGCAATCAATAGTTGGATGTTTGTGTCAAAAACATGTTGTCTATCAACTATTATCTAAAAACGCTCACCTTCATGTCTATATGTTACCTTTCTGCTTCGTTTGGTCCATAAATAGTTATCTGAAAACAACCTTTCTTCATGCAATTTTTGTGTAACCGCCATCGCTATTTAGAAAGTTAAAGAGACATGTCCTGTTCTTTTCTTTCGATAAAAGCAACCAAATCCTGTGTAATAGAACAAAAGGATCAAGAACAATAAATCACATATGTTAACTTCTTTTTGCAAAAGCTTTGAGTGCTTTACAACCTTGATCATTATGTGTGTATGAGAACGAGCTTCAAGATTCTTGGGGAAATAAATTAAGTGCATAGTACCCATCGAAAAAGGTGTTGTTTGATAATAAGAGTCCAAAATACGTGACGGATCTGCCGGAAGTCGGCTCATGTCTATCTGTTATATTTTTAAAAAAAAGGTGATCAACAAAAACTCGATGTATCATATCTTTATAATGCAACTGTAATATGCTTTTGTGTTTCAAAATATTCTTTTAAACCCATGATAATAAACATCTTCATAACATTTAACCTTACTCTCGAACATGAGACAAATTTTATAATTATTAGAGCATTAATAGGAAATTAGACCGTATTGCAAAGTATTAATGTCATAGCTCCCAACCGGAAAACTCAACTAGATATTTTTCAAATTCACATGATGAAAAAAATCTCGCATATTAGACAGTTACAGGATATTATCACTCTTCATTAACTGAGCGATTACTTCAAATTGTTTTGTAGTCAACATATGATTGTCATAAACTTTAAGCGAGTCAAAATGCAATTTCATATCCTAAAGTCAAAGCGGTTAGGGGGGTAAGTATCACGGCTGTCAAATAAAGGAGAAGAAACAAAACTGCAGCAGTGAAAATGTTGCTGTTGACTTTCAGCTGAACCAACTTCGAGTGGTCAACTGTCGGCCGGCGTTGACCAGCGGCGGCAGAAGCTGGTAGCGACAGCAGGGTTGGCCACAACTGCAAAATAAAGCAGAAAACTACACGTGAGCACAAACAACACAGCAAAAAGAAAAATAAGGGACATGAAGGACTTACGTGGTTCGGTCTAAACTGACCTCCGTACACGGTTGTAACTAGCGAAACAATCTTATTACTTTGGAGGTGATCAGAATTACAATTGAGTGTATTTATAGGCTAAACAATTAGGGTTTCCTTAATACTAAAATTCAGGGCAAACGAAACACTCAAAAAATAAGTATGCTAGTATTTTGGCAAGCTGCCAATAAAACGAATAATCTGCAGAGATTACTTTAGGGTTATAGGGTCGGCTACCCTTCACCCTATTCTGGCCGAAAATCAGATAAAGGTTTGGAAGGAAATGATATGTTAAAGTGTGGTTACTTTAGGTAGCAAATACTGTAGCTCATATACTGCATGCCGTTTGGTTTTTGAAGTCTAAACCACAAAATTCCATAGGGTGAGCACATCTAGAGCTATATAACATATTGGAAAACTTGATGCAGCAAAGTTAACGTAAATCCCAAAAGAAAACTTCCAAGACAAACATATAATACGAGAAAGTTCAAAAAACTAACCCTCGTTGACACAATTGCAAGGATTTGAGTAGTCCTCTCTCACATTGCTTTCACGAAATCCAACTAGCCTTATACGGTGATCTTACGGATCTCCTTGAGCAACATAACCAACCATTTCCAACATACAAACACCCTAATCAAGAGTTAAGACGAAGCAATGTATTAATATTTACAGGTTATATAAATTAACTAGGGAATACAATACAACAGGTCAATATTAGGAAGACTATATTCACATTATCATAGAACCTACATTAATACTTATTGTAAATTGTAATGAACCACACATTGCATTATCTTTTTAACCTAGAAACTGAAAAGTATGTGAACAAGAACAGTAAGTAAATGTGAAAGGTTCAAAATAACCAGAAAATGTGAACGATTACAAGCAAATCATGCATCATAATTATTGATAGGCAGTATACCTTGTTACCAAAATTCTGGAAAACATAAAACCCTAACGCAAAGCAAAGCAATGAGAAGAAGTTTCGAGTGTGAATTCTTTGATTCTTCGAATTCCTTGGTTTGGTTTCGATTTTAAACCGAAATTTGAATTGGGTAAAGGGGTTTCGGTTCTATAAAAAACTCTTTTAAGGGTTTAGGTTTAATCAATAATCAATCAATTTGGTTAAAACCGACAAAGATGAAGTAAACGAACTGAACGTTCAACGAAAAGTTCAAGAACCGTTTAGTGGGAAATTCGTTTGTGTTCGTTTAGTTAATGAATGAACATGAACAAGAAATTTCGTTCGGTTATTTAAAAGAATGAACACGAACAGATATCTTGTTTTTCAATTGTGTTCGTGAACATTCAGTTTTCTATTCGTGAGTATTCGTTCATGTTCGTTTGTTTATGTTGTTCATTAAAGATTTTTTAGCATTTACTTATAATTATCTAAACTTTTTATAGTTTATATTTTTTATTTATCTCATTACTTAACAAATAAAATAGAAAACCTTATCTCTACCTTGTTTATACACTGTATTCATATCGAAAAATAGTATCGACCTTTTCATTCAACGATTAGGGCTTCAAGGTCTAACTCCGCTCCCTCTCACCATCACCTACAGCCATTGTTGTCTTCGCCGATTTTATCTGTGTTTGTGAAACGTTCGTGAGCACGTTCTTTTCCTTAATGAACAAACATGAACAGAAAATCTTGTTCGGTAGTGTTCATGAACTGTTCGTGAACACAATATATCCTTAACGAACGTACACGAACAATTATTAGGGTGTGTGTGTGTGTGTTTTAACTGCTAATGCAATTGGTTTGTAACACACCAAGGCTATGAGTTATGTATTTTTACGATTGTCTAAATATGTCACACCCCGACCCGCAGCGGAATAAAGTCGGGGCATGGTTGGGTTATCAACAAAGCTCATGATATTTACTAATAAGTTTCATATTTATTAAATTGAAATTAAACTTCAAATATTCAACACAAAATTCATACAAACATAAACAATAAACCAAAAGATTGTTCCACACGAAATAACTTGTTTTATTCTTCTAAGGCCATTTCTATGTGTTTCTTTCCTCCACTTGTTCACCTGTATCATGCGTAAAAACAGAAAATTTGGGTCAACAAAAGTTGGCGAGTGAACCTTGATAAACATTTAGATAATTGAATTAGATTGTCGTTAAATAAAGATTGTGCATGAATCATATGTGAGCAGATGTATATATATAACCAATCACAAACCACATTATATGAACACATGACATGATGAATGATGTAATTGAGATCAAGACTCAATCAAACGTAGCCGATCTAATGAGGCACCTGATGCTCAACCCGTAACCCATGGGAACTGATGGGCCTAATGAAATGATTGCACTGAAATGATAAAACGTATCCACATACAAACCACATAACGACTATACACATTTGATCACGAAATGATATTAGCACAAGTGTTAAATAAAATAAAAGGAATTGTACGACACATGATACACCCCAAAACATGATTAAAACGGGGAATTCGTAGAGATTCACTCACAGTGGATGCGTATTCTTGATTGAAGATGAGAGTGCACGAGTTGCGGATATAACCGATGAAGGAGTACTAACCTAAAATAATAACGCGATAGCTCGATAAATAAATAAATTAATATTTAGGTTAAAACCTTTTGTCTAGATTTTTAGGTTATTTTTGTGGGTTTTATTGATATTTTAAACCCTTGAAATTATATATTTTTAAGCCTTTTATTTGATTTTTCATTTAATAAAAACCATAGAATTAAAATAATAAAAATAACATTAAAAAATAATAAAATAAAAAAAGTAAAATAAAAAAATAAAAAATCTTGTCAGTCTGACAAGCTGACTATCAGACCGGCTCGATGTGTTGTAGGCATGCGTGTGTTGAGATTCGAACCCGTGACCTCTCGGTTGCGTGCACGCAGCTCTACCAACTGAGCTACGTGTCTAACCCGAAAGAAACCTGATTTTAATTATATTAATACACTACTTAGCTCATTCCAGAAATTAATTTATTTTAAAAAGTTTTAGTGTTGAACCGGAGTGTGCCGAAAGTCTCGAACCCGCGACCTGCTATGCCTTTTGCACCCAGCCCAACCAGTTGGGCTGGGTGTCTAACCCAATAAATATTGATCTTTAGTTACCTTATACACAAGTTAGGGTTCATTCAACTAAATTAAAAAAAAAAAGAATTTAAATGATCAGACCGGTGCGTGCCAAGGAACTCGAACCCGAGTCCTTGGTTGTGTTTTGCACCCAGCCTAGCCAGCTGGGCTGGGTGTCTAACCCAGCAAAACTCATATTTTAATTACATTTAACACGTAACCCACTTCATTCTCTTCATTTTGAAATTAACCGGAAATTATACCCGCCTGAATTGATCCGATTTACCTCGGTCTATAAACCAACAATACACTTAAGCTAATTAAATAAGACTCAACAGAAAAGACAAGAGTTCTACCGTATTGCACGATTCCGGCGAGTGGTTTTCTGACGGTTTCGGTGGTTCTCCGGTGGAACAGTGCTTTCCGACGACCGAGGGAGTTTGAGAGTGAACAGAGAGAAATGAGCGAGTTTAAATGTGGGATTAAGGATCGGTATTTATAGATGAACAGAGGGGTTCGATTTCGGCTTTTGGAAACTAGTTACGGTGATTGAAAGATGACAGCCATCGTGATTGAAGGTTGCCAAAGATGATCATAACAGTTGTCGGAAAAAATTGAAAAAGGAAAGCGCGTGAAGGATTTTGCGATGATTCCGGTGAGTTGCAGGTTTCCTCTTAGCGTGAATATATGTGTAATGTTATTCCAAAGATAACACAACTGGTGTGTGTGTCGCAGTGGTGTTTGTGGTGTGTGCTACCCGGGGAACCCGGGTTCGATCCCCGGTTCCACCTTTTTTTTTATTTTATTCTCTTTAATTATTTTTGTTAAGCCTTGTAATTATCTAATAAGTAAATATTTTTTATTTAAATGGATTATTTATTATATTATTTCATTAAGGTTATTTTAAACTTTAATTATTATTATTTATATAAGAAATATTTAAACAAATAAATTGAACGACATAATTAAATACACTTTGATTGATAAAATTAGGGCGGGTTTTCGAAACCTGATTTACACAAATGTTACAAAACATTTACTTTAATTCATTACTAAATCGAAGTACCCAAAATCCAAGCCGGTAAACACCTATCTTGTTACTGTTACGATTTTATCGCTTATGAATTATGTTTGGTTTAACTTATGGTTGAGATGCGAAGTGAAAACCAACCCTAGTTAGATTTTTGGTTAAACTATGGGTTTTTCTTTGTTAGCCCATAAATTTTATTTTACACGCATATCCACACATTTCAAACTCAAACACATTGCTACATTCATGTTCGAAACCCTTAACGCCCCTATGGGCTGACATGACCATTAGACGCAACCCACAACACAAAACCTTAACGGATGTTTGAGATTGATTATTTTGAATGTTTATATGAAAACTTATTACATTTTCCAAACGTAATATGTTTATATGAAAACAGACATGTATCCTTTGCATCTCGATTTGTATGTGACTGTTGTTTTCGAGCTTGGTGTTTGATGAAATTTTCAGATTTCTACGTATTTTGAGTTGATTATATATATAGGTTTAAAAGAAGAAAAGTTGAAAACGACCATTAAAACAAGTTTTATAAAATCAAAATCTTGTGGATGAACAACTAGAGCTTAAGAAACCAAATATACTTATACAAGTTTAGTAGGTAAATTTTAGAAAATATCAAAAAAGATTAAAATTAAGAAAGAAACAAATCAGAAATAAAAAATAATGAGAAGAGAGAAGGGGAGTTTAGTTAATGAAAATCAAATATAAGGATATGAACCGTTTTTGTAAGAGGATAACAGGCCTAACCCTTCAGCCACTTCCGTTTTTTTTCTTTTTTAACGGCAAATTTGGATCACTTAACAAACCACTCGAGTATCATGATGCCACTTTCATTTGAACCAAATAATATGTTTCTTAATGATTTGAAGTTGAAAGAGAATATGAGAGCTCGCAACATCTTTAGCTATGGTTCATTGATTCCCGGCTTCCCGCCACCTATTTCTTAGCTGTTTACCAACACGTATGGCGAAAGCAACCGCCAAAGCAACCAGGCCGATTCACGTCATTGGTTCATTAACAATGAGCGTGCTGAGAGGTGCTTTTTTAAAACAAGATATCAAATACATCACAAATTAAAATGCAAACCAAAAGATCCAAATCTTGACAAGACATCCATCATAGCAAACATGGTCTAATATTCGAACAAGCATACCCATTAAACATCCCTAAAAAGGTCACCCATCTACCTAGAAAAACCAGTTTAAGTCGTAAGAAACAAGCAAGACGCTGCTCCATGTTTAGACTAGTTAACGGATCGTCTTCCCATACTAGTTATGATATCTTGTGAAACATCCTTTGTAGCAAGGTTGTTCCCTGAAATGCTATCATCGACGTTTGTGTTTGCCTATAATTGGCTAGCTAAAAACCGACCAAACCACATGTGAGGTTATGTCTTCCAAATGATTAAAAAAATTCAAGCAAAATGCAAAAAACAACATCCCTCTTTCGGGGTACTCTTCTGAAACCGAATTTTTTCATCCACATCCCTTTGGCATCTCTACTGCCGGAATCACGAGCTTCTTAACACGTAAAAGTGAAAGTAGTTTTTCAAAACACGCTAGGAAAACTTGGAAGTAGCCCTGCGAAAGTTGCATGTAATAATCTCACAATCACGGATGATGAATCATTTACGTAAGATATTTTTCCTATAACATATAAAAACTAATAAATACTTTACTAGGAAATTAAATGGGTTAAATATCACCCAAAGTTTTTTTTAAATGATTTCAACTTACAAGATCGATTTATTCGGCAAACTAGATAATGCCGTTAAAAATACATTATAAAATTACAAATACCAAAAAAAGAGAAAGAAATGTTGGCAGGTAAATACGACCTGACCCGTGTTAAAAATTGTCTGCTCTACCCAAACCCAATTTAAAACGTTACCTGACCTGACCCACTTACTTTTCTACACTAAATTTAAAGTAGGGGTGTGAATTTCTGACACGAACCAAAAACGAAATTCACGGGTTTGGGTTTAGCTAAACGGGTCGGGTTGGCAGGTTGACCCGTTTTAACCTATTTATATTATATTTTATTTTTTTTACAATATGTTCTATGTCATCAATTATATTGGCCGTGTATTTTATGCCATAATTATGACTTAAAAAGAGAAATTGACATAAAATTTTATGA
Source organism: Scalesia atractyloides (assembly GCA_947069175.1). Classification (NCBI taxonomy): domain Eukaryota; kingdom Viridiplantae; phylum Streptophyta; class Magnoliopsida; order Asterales; family Asteraceae; genus Scalesia; species Scalesia atractyloides. Next base: position 83,465,805 of record CAMTDV010000003.1, read on the forward strand.
AAAAAATGTAATGTAATTGTATCATATACATTAATGTTTTTTGTAGTAAAAATTTTAATTTTAATATATTCATTTGCGTAAAAAAATAAATAATTTCGGGTTGAACGAGTCATGTTCGGGTCAACCTGCATATATTCGGTTCGTGTTCGGGTTCATATATATGACACGATTCTCGGGTTCAGGTCGTGTTTGGGTTCATATAAAATCTTCGAGTTCGGGTCGGATTAAACCCGCCAACCTGCTAACACGACCCGTTTAGCACCCCTAGTTTAAAGTTAAGTAGCAAAGAATGTTGTGAGGTTGCATATACATGTTAATGGCGATATCATTAACTTGAAATATATTCTTACTGGGATTAAAATCTAAATTTGATAAACATTTAATATCAATAATATTGTATGGGTATGGGAGTTGATTCGGGAACTCTAGTTACACACCTTTTCTTGGTAAGGTAGGCTAGTAGCAACGATTGGAAGTTCTGCGAATTCACGCCCAAATACGCAAAACATGCCAGCTGTAATCACTTTTGAACTGCCAAATCAGCATAAGAATCGTGACTTTTTTCTTTAAATAATGACTTTAAATCACCCAAGATTATATATACATAACTATATATAAAATAGTTGAAAGTGTCGGTTTACTTTATCGTTAACAATGCAGAATACACTCCTGAGAAGTTAGACGAACCGATTTGCCTCCTGTTAATTAAAGTTAAAAATATACATAAAATATTTTACAGCTGACTAAAAAAATAGAAAATTCACTAACTAGAAACTATTTTGTTTGCATAAGTACCCGTAAGCCATTTCCGGGATGAAATCTTCTCCTGTCATGGAATCAGTGATTGGGTTGAAGCACACCTGTTAACACAAAAACCACAGAATAAATGGTTACAAATCGTTTCCAATAATTTTTAGCAATGTCAAATATATACAATACTCACATGATATATCTCAACAGCTTGTTTAAGCAACAACTTATCCCGTTCACAAGCATCCTTGCCACTAAAAACATACCACCTTGCATCAATGCATTTGAGACCGTCAACGTCACTGTCCTGTGCGTTCTTTTTAACGAACCGCATATCACTATCCTTAACCTTCAACGGTCCATACTCTACCAGCAATTTCATAAAATGATGAAGGTTACGACAATCCGCGGTGCAGAACCAAGCGCCAGTGGGCAATTCCTATATCACATGGAGATACATGTCACATATAAGACATTCACTGCTATATGGAAGCGAAAGTAAAAGTGCATACTCACTAACCTCCAGAACAATTTTCATGTCTTTTTTTAAGCAACCGATATGATATTCCTTTTCACACTGTGAAACATGGAAAAAAGAATAGAGGATAAATCTAATAACCAGTAAGATAAAGACCTGTAAATGAACCAAACATTCATGAACTGTTCGTGAACTTGTTCAGCGGGAAGTTCGTTTATTTAAATAAAAAAACAGCGATGAGCAAAATATTGTGTTCATTAAATTAAACGAACGAACATGAATACACTTTTTGTTCATTCAGTAAAGTTCATGAACGTCCGTTTGTGTTTGTTCATTTATGTTCGTTTATTTACATTATGTTTGATCGTATATGTTCTTTTAGATTTTAATAAATACGTAAGTAGTTATATTTATATAATTATGAACATAAAAGGGGTTTTCTAACCACTTATATAAATATAATTAATTAGTAATTGGACGTTCTTAATAATAATTATTGGCTTTCTAATGGAACATACCATGATTAATCACTAACTTAAATAAAAAAAGCTATTCGTTTATGTTTGCTGAGTTATGTTAATTTGTGTTGTTTTATGTTGTTGAATTATGCTCATTTAAGTTTGTTAGTTTGTTGTTTACGTTCGTGAACTGTTTGTTTAGGGTTTAAACGAACACGGCCATTTTCTTAATGAACGAACATGAACAAAAAGAAATTGTTTGATTATATGTTTGTGTTCGTGTTTGGTTAAAGTTAAATGAACGAACATGAACATGCATCTGTTTGTGTTCGTTCGGTTCGTTTACAGGCCTAGTAAGAAAGTTGAACTAAAGTTGCATTGATTCACAAACCTGGTCACATACGATTGACGTTAGATCATTAAACCCATCTGCACTAAAGTCATATGATCTGGATACAACAAAGTTATTCAAACAGGATTACATGACTAAAGTCATATGATCTGGATACAACAAAGTTATTCAAACAGGATTACATGACTTGATATAGAACAAATAACAATGATATATATTGAATACAATGTTACCTGCATAATACACATGCAACCTGATCAAATGGATTATCAATCTGAACGCACTGTTTTGCATTCTGTTCATTAGGGACCGCTTCAGAAATGTTCCCATCTTTCGCAGCATTGCCTTTCGGAACCAAAGACTTCACAGATAACTGGCATTGTTTGCAAAACTGTTTCTTGGAAGTGATGACTGTGTCAGACATACATTCTGTGTGACCAAAAGAATAGATGTCGGTTAAATATAGGATTAAATGACAGAAATAATAACTCAATACGATAATCTATACTATATTAAAATGCATAAGGGAAGGTATTTAAAGATAGCCAAAAGTTAAAAACTTTTTTTCCTTTAATCCATAGAGTACAACCCTTAAACTTTTATCTCCTTATAAAAAATCTCATTACCCCCACGATTTTTAGATGATCATAACTTTTTTGTACATTAATATTTTGTTTAAAAAACTACACCAAAAAAATGAGCCTTTTATTCTCTTTAATTTGAGTATAGTATTTCAATTAAAAAATTTGATATGTTACGTGATTAACAATGTCTAGGGGTGAGCAATAACTGAATCGTTAACCAAAATCGAACCGAAACAAACGGAATCGAACCGAAATCAACCAAAACTGCATTAACTGGTAACCGATTAACCGAAAACGAATTAACAAAAAATGGTTATTGGTTTTTTTGTACCCTTGTTTAAATAATTAACCTAACCAAACCAAACCATTCATATTTTCATATAATTCTAGCTTTTATACCTCCTGGTCATCAATTTCATATTTTATACCCCTTCATTTCATGTATTTATACTTCCATTTCAAGAATTTATACATCCATTTAATGCATTTATGCCTCAATTTTATGTATTTCTAAGCAAATGTTTTAGCCCAAGTTTGGTTTTGGCTACTAACCGAAATTAAACAACCTAACAAAAAACCGTCAATCTAACCGAATAAGATGAACTAATTAGCCAAAAAAAGATTTGTTAATTAAATAGACTAATCAATGACTTCGATTTTGGCTTTGGTTGAAGGTAATAGCCGAACCATGCACACCATGACAGTGTCTGTGTTTCCCGCCGCATTGCGTTGGCACCCTTCTAGTATATACAAAATCAATACTCAATTCAGACTCTACCTTTATGAAACGACCTAGGGCATCCATCACAAAACAGTAGGTCTCCACTTCTCCGACAAACCACGCACAGGAGATCATTGTTCTCTACCCTTTTGTGACAATTTAGCTTCAAGGTAGATGCATACTGATGGAGCGAGATTCCAGTTGAGAGAAAGATATGCTGATATCTGACAATATTAAGACATAAAGAACAATTAATCATCCTGAAAAGTTGAGGAAAAATGTCTGTATGTTTGTTGGAAAACTCACGGTTTTTTACTCTCACCCCTGCCAGCACGGTCTTCAAACGTTGTGGGGCTAACCTATTAACAGATTATAAGATCATTAATTCATCTTAATATCTTATAAGCTAAGTGTCTTAAGGCTCAAAAAAAAAGTACCACTTGGTTGCAGCAACCACACAATATCCCACGCCCACTTGTATAACCTTTTAACAGTGTCTGTCAATAAGAGAAGATTAGTTCATTGAAATAACATAGTTATATATTATTCGAAGCGTGTATTATAGAACTTCACTACCTCTCCTTTGGATATATAAGTTAGCGGAATTCGATCAGGTAATAGTCTTTCCTGGAGTACTGATCGGTGCTTTTTTTTTATCCCTAGAAAAATGAAAACATCCGAAAAAACACATAAATTTACTTTCGTGCTTGTTGATGTATGATTTGTGAGGTAACTAATTATAGTTAAAGATAAACTTGTATGTTATTTTTGGATCACTCTTTTTAGTTGAGATCTTGTATGATCTCTGTCTGGAAGTAGACTCCGATGATCTGAATCACCAAAAAACAAAAGTTATTCCATTTCCTGGATAAGATGATATAAGTGTAACATCATATTACACATTTACTTTTTACTATAATGATGTAGAGTTTTATATTGGAGGCGAGACATTAATATTGGGTTTCAGTACCATAATTTTCATAGACCATATACCAACCTTTTAAATATCTTATGTTTAATTTTATGTAGGGAAGCTGCAGCACCTTTTGACTCTGATAACCTGCAAACTCAAGCCACAAAATAGTCATGATAGAGAATTAGAGATGGAAGGGCTGTAAACGAGCCAAGCCGAACCAAGGTAGGCTCAGGCTCGGCTTGTTTAAAAATTGAGTCAAGCCAAGCCGGCTCATTTTTTCTTAACGAGCTTGAAAGTTGGGCTTTGGCTCGGCTCGTCAAAAGCTCTAGCCAGCTTGTGGCTCATCAAGCCGGCGCGCTTGTTTAAAAGAAGTTTATATTTTTGTATTTTTTTTTACACAATGGTATACATAAAACCAAAAAACAATAAATAAATCATTATTTAGGCTAATAGAATAGTAATTTTTGGCAAACTATAAAATGAACAAAAAGATTCCATGTTACCTTAATCTATATTTTTTAAATAAATGCTACTAATTAAAACTATAGCTCAACAATCTATTTCTTTCGATAAAAAAATAACCATATTACTAACTAAACAACAACGCTTGAAATATATTAGATTATATATATATAGAGGTTGGTTAACGTATAATATTCCTTAATGTACGATGTGTACGAGATGAAATTACGCACGTTATAAAACTCAAAAACCTTAATCACGCATGTTGAACACCATAATCACGCATGTAGAAAATCAGAAATCACGCATGGGGTAAAAAACCTAATCACGCATGTTATAATTTCATCAGCGTACGCAACGTACGTTAAGCAAAATTGTACAATACACTTTTATATATATATATATATATAATAGCACTTGGGATTTAAATTAAACGAGCCAAACGAGAGTCATGAACCGAACCTACCTTGGCTCGGCTACAAACCGAGCCAAGTTGGGTCGTTTAAGACCAAGTTGACTTCGAGCCGAGCTTTTTCTCTAACTATATATATATATATATATATATATATATATATATATAGGGGAGGGTTTAAATGAGAACGCTAAATATCGCGAGAACCATGAGAACGAATGAAAAAACCACTAGAACTTGGTCAAAAACAAGTGAAATTCAAAATTTCTTTTGCACTTGTCATTATTATTCGAATACAATTCTAGAAATTTAATTTACACATTTAAATTTACGTGAATTCGGAAATAAAGAAAATTTACACATGTGTAAGTTTGCCATTTACACATGTGTAAATTTGTTATATTTACACGTGTAAAAAATCTAATAAGAGTGATTTTGAGAGGAGATATGAATTATTTGATGTTGTAATTTCTTTTTTTGATGTTGTATTTTAATTAAAATGATGATTGTGCTAAAAAAATGGTTTTGATTGGTTCTCATTCGTTCTCACAGTTCTCGCAATATTTAGCGTTCTCAAGATAACCCTCCCCTATATATATATATATATATATTCTAATAGCACTTGGGGTTTAAATTAAACGAGCCAAATGAGAGAGTCATGAACCGAACCTACCTTGGCTCGGGCTTGGCTTGGCTACAAACCGAGCCGAGTTGGGTCGTTTCAAAACCAAGCTGACTTCGAGCCGAGCTTTTCTCGAACTTTTTTCAAGCGAAGTTCGAGCAAGCCTCGAATCGCAGGCTTTTGAACAGCTCAACATTAAGGGGTCTATCTTATTGAGTTTAAAATAAGAGAACTCACTTTTTCACCACATTCTTTTGACTCTGCTCTTTAGGTAAATGTAAATCCATATCCATTATACCCAAATGATAGAACTGTGTAAACATTAAAGGAAGATAGAAAAGGAGATATTAGAAAAAGCCATAAACTTGATACATATATAGAAATTTCACCCACTTTCATCAACAGTTTTCACAATGAAATTGATGGGTTTAGTAGTAGGGGTGTAAACAAGCCCAGAGGCTCGACAACTACTCGGAATCAGCTCGATTAAAAGCTCAAATGAGCCGAGCCTTAACGAGCCCGGGCTCAAGCCTGAAATCTAGCTCGTTTAGTTATCGAGCCCGAGCTCAAGCCTAAAATACAAAGCTCGTTAAGGCTCGCGAGCCTACGAGCCCAAACAAAATTTTAGTTTTTTTATATATATTATAATTATAATGATAATGATGATTATAACCCAATTCTACAAAGCCCAAGTCAGATTCAACTTAGGCCCATAGGATTTAAACTAATAACATTGGCGAGCCGATCTCTGGCTCGTTTAAGCGATATCGAAACAAGCTCGAGCTTTGGGTTTTACTCGCGAGCTGGGCTCGAGCTCGAGCGTCATAAAAACATGACGAGCCGAGCTCACGTAGTGGAAGGCTCAGGCTCGACCCGGCTCGTTTACACCGCTAGTTAGTAGCTGGAAATAATTTGGGAACCAAAACTTTCAAATGAAATTGATTGGTTAGTAACTACAAATGTAATGTGTTAAACACAAACTCTAGCTCCGAAGTTTAAAGATATCAGCTTGATCTTTTATAAGGATACACATAAAATACAACACAATTGAAAAACTTTAATTTGGTATAGCACGAAAAGAAAGAAGATTGAGAAAAAGATATTTACCATAGATGAAAGTTTTATGGAAAACAAGAACCACTTTTTGAAACAAAATTGACAACACCGCTAATCCGTTTTCATAAAAAATTGACATTTACACCAGATCTTTAAAACAGATAATACACATTGAACGATGTTTGCCCTAAAATAGCAACAAAATCCATAACAGCGATCTTTTACGAGGTGCGATCGAGCACTTGTTAACGGATAAAAATCAAACAAACCAGATCGATGCAAAAACCATAAGTAAGTTTCCATCTCTATCTCTAGTTTCTACAACAGTTTTGGTATAATCAATTAGAGAATTATCGGTTTATAAAATCAGAAAATTTAATAGTAAAAACAACATCATCGTATACCTTGGATGCAGATGACGAAGCAACAGAAGAGTGAGACTATCGGTGGCACCGATGGGAGTGAGAAGCCGCTGATGAATTTTACAAACCCTAGAGGATATTTAAAGGAGTCGAAAATCCAACCACATATTTATAAGTCATAAACCCAAAGGCAGATTTAAAAGTGTAAACATAAGACTGAAAATGTAAATTTTGCATTTTCGAATTTCAAATATAAAATCGCATTTTTTAGAATACATAAAGATATAAATATTTCTTATTTTAGATAACAACTATAAGAAATAATAATGTTTTAATGAGAAATTGCTCTTTAGCCTTTACATTTAATGCACAAAAGTTCTACTCAAAATGTATTGCAACAAATGCCAAAGCAACAACCCCAGTTTTTTTACATAACATATGATCTTACACTGAAAAAAAAACATAACCTTCTTATGAGAGTGAAGTAGAGACGTGATCTTGATATTTAACAGCGCACGCTAGGCGCTAAGGTAGAGATGCAATCTTGTTATTTCAAAAGACTATAGTTTGTCATTAGTTTAAGAAGACGCACTAGGAGCTCAAGAAAACGCATCAAGGCAAAGCCACAAGTACTTTTGGGTCAAAGTCATGGTATGTAGGAGGCTAATATGTAAAAACAACCAGGGGGTAAAGAAATTGTGAAAGGGTTACTAGGTAAAAAGGTTTTGTTTTTAATGATTACTTGGTAAAAAGGTTGATATGTAAAACAGATAACAGAGATACAACTCCTAATTGTAAATAGAACTATTTGGGTTGTACCTAGAGCAACGCCTCGCGTACGTGATGTGCACGCCTCACACCTTGACTTTTGGGACCTAGACGCTTCAAAGTATGAAAATTCAAAACCTTATGAAAAGAACAAGGGGTTGTTTGGCAACCTATGCGCCAATAAGTGCTGAGCCATTAAGAGGTCTGATAGGGTAAGAGACTTTGAACTAATAAGAGGACTGACTTGGCTCGGCCTAATTGGTCGGTGGTGGAGGTGGTGCGTGAGTGGCCGGCTGAGGGTTGTGGACACAGGTGAATGGATAAAGAGGTATAATTTTCATTTAGCGTCATTTTGAAACTTAATGGGTAAGAGGCTCTTGATTGATTCAGAGGTGTCCTATCAATGAACCAAACACACTTAATGCTGACTGATTCAGAGGTAACCTCTCAATGGAATCGTTGAGAGGTTACCAAACAGCGCCTAAGACGATTGTAGACCAGTGAAAAAAGGCGGTATATTATTTGCAAGTTTACTATAAAGATTCACAACATTTGACAAGATTGATAATATAATCCAGTTTCGTCAACTAATCTTGCTTTCTAGAATACCAACTAATGCATCTTCTAATCTTTTGAAAATAAAAACATTAAAAGGCACAAAAAGTTACCTTCATACATGCCGCTATATGATTTAAGAGATAGCTGATTGTAAGAGATCAACTTGAATATTATCATTGAATTTCTCTTTTATGTTCAAGGATACCCTTTAAGTTGCATTCTTGGTTGATTTTGATCCCACTCAGACTTTGATAACCTAAATAATCATAAAGATATTAGTATATTCCTTGAAATCAATATAGGTTCAATATCATTATAGCCCAACCATATATATATAGGATACCCTTTAAGTTGCAATCTTGGTTGATCTTGATCCCACTCAGACTTTGATAACCTAAATAATCATAAAGATATTAGTACATTCCTTGAAATCAATATAGGTTCAATATCATTATAGCCCAACCATATATATATATATATATATATATATATATATATATATATATATAGGGAGGTTCATTTGAGAAAAAAATTTAATTGAGAAGAAAAAGAACAAAGGGTACAAATGAAAAACATTAAATAGTTTTTCTCCCATCTCATTTATTGTTTATTTGACTAATTAATTAGTCATAAAGACCATCATCATTCACACTAAAAACTTTTGCCTACACACATCAAAAGTTATCCTACACATTCCGAAATTTATCTTACACATTCCAAAATTTATCCTACACAACTCGTAATTTGTTCTACGCACCTCGTAATTTATCATACACTCTAAATTAATTTTTTTAAAATATATATTTTTAAAAAATATATATTTTGAAAATAAGTTACAAATTTAATTTAGTTAGTTATTAAAGGAGAAGACTACAATTTAATAATCTATGAAAGTTTACTAATATACCCTTACAATGACATTAAATAAAAAAATTTAATGAAGCAAATTGAAGTATTTCTATTGGTTGAAATTTCTTCTTTTTTATTCTTACAAAAAAATTCTTCTCATTTAAACTCTCCACTATATATATATATATATAGAGAGAGAGAGAGAGATAGAGTAAATATCACCATGTTTGAATTTCAACACATCAAATTATGTCCCAAAAAAGTTACAATGCAAAAAGGTTTAAGAACAATACCTCATTAACACAATTGCAAGGCAAGCGGTTCTCTCACATTGCATCATGTAGTGAATCCCTCAAGCATCATAACCGTTTGCTTCCAAAACTTAGAGCCTTGGTTAATCAAGAGGATAAGTTTTGTGATCTCTTATAAAATAAAAAAGTTAAAACTTAAGCTAAGTGATTTGGTCTCCATAAAGAAAGGGAAGTGATATGTATGTAACTCTTTTCACACAAATGTATTATCTTGGTTTTAAAAGACGATAACCACAAAAAAGCGACGAGGCCGTCTAAAACCAAGGCGCGAAGCACAAAGCCAAAGTGATCATATAACTTTTTTTATATATCTCATAGGTTTTTAGCATCCCTTATCCAAAATATAGATATATATATATATATATATATATATATAAGGTTTATATATGATTTTACCTACATGTACAAGCTAAAAAACCTATTGTACAACAATTTGCCGCACAAAAATCTGATAAATACAAGAGGCGCGCGCCTCAGGGGTTTTTTGCCAAAAAAGTGTGCCTCAGGTGTGCTTCCTGTGCAATCAAATACAAACTATAACTTCAATGCATAGCGTATAAAGTGTTTTGGACCGTGGATCACACTATTTCATTTGTTAAGATTGAGATGTGGTAAGATCGTTATTATACCATAAAATTAAAACTTCTATTATCTTTAGTATAGTATTGTTATATTTCTTCAAAAATGACATTTTTCAAAATTCTAATATGTTATGATTACAATACAACTGTCTAAGACCACTTGTAATTCAAGTGAGGCATCTACTATCACCCTAAGATGCATGTGTCACATCACAAATCCATTGCTTCGTGTAATTTTCCATTGCTCCATTTTTATATTATCCCACCCCTATGGATATACTTAAAGCGCAACTGACAACAAAACTTCACTAAAAAGGGCATGATCTAGTAATTTGTTTTAAATTCCTATACAAACATCAAAGAATAATCTTGGTTTAAAAAAGTATGCCGATGCACAACAAGGCCCAAGCCCTACGCTTTTGGTAGCATAAGGCGCCCTTTTTTTCAAAAAGAGCAAATGAGGCGCGATATCTTGGCAAAAAAGACCCTGAGGCGCGCCTCGTGTAATTCCCCTATTTCCGTGCAGCAGGTTGTTGTACAACATGCTTTTCAAGATGTACATGTGTATTATTTCCATATTGATATATAAAAAGCTTACTTGTCTCTAAATACCAACGATAGAAGAAACCTATAGAAAATATATTCAGATATAATCATTTGTGCCTCTTGTAGCTTTTGTGTGCTTCTAGCTTTTTAAAACCAAGAGAGTAACAACTAAAATCAATTAAACGCAAGTGATAACAATGAGTAGGTAGTCTACCTTGTTACCAAAATTCTGTTCGCCATTTTCTGTTCCGAATTCTTTGTTGTTTAAATCGCCATTTTCGCATTCGAAAGCAAATGATTCTTCGTTCCCCTCGAATTCCTCCACATGTTTGTCATTCATCGTGACGAACTTCAGTGCTGAAACTCTCTTGACGGAACACCAGAATTAGGTTAATCAAACAATATGAACACGAAAGACGATCGTTAGGGTTTCAGTTTGGATTCTAACCCCCCATTTCAATTGAGTTGTGGCCGTTATGTTGGTTGGGGTTTTCAATTGGAAAGTTAAATGCAGAATTTGACCCTAATTTAGTGTTTTCTGTCATTCCATTTTAATTTTTTATCTAATTTTTTCTATGAATCATTGATATTAGGTTACACTCGGCCTACAAAATTCAAACCGTTAGCAGACATCAAAACGGGAACACATAAAATGGAAATACTTAGTAATAACACATGTGCATCATATATCGTCTTTATAACTGACAACAAAACATGAATACATAGTAATAACACATGAGTATCATATTTCTTTTACTTGGTGTTGATGGAACTAGGACCGTATATACTAACAAATTGTACCTACTTACCGGTGTTTTGCTTTGTCTGAACGGATATTCATCGTGGATTTTCTTTTGCAGGTTTATGAATAAGGTTTCTTCGTAAGTTTTGTAACCGTCATAGCTAGTTATAAAGTAACAAGACGAGATCAAGCTTTTGTTTACTTCCTCGGAAGGAAGTATTGCATAATTGAAGAGAGATGGATCACCTGGGGTAGGATAGTCAAGGTTGGTTCGATAAGTCATATATAGAAGTTTTGAGATCTTCACAACCTTTGTCGTTATGTGTCCATGAGGATGGTTGTCATGCTTGTTAAAAATCGGTTTATGAGGTGATGCTCATGCCAAGGACCCATAGAGAATTATTCTTTGAACATGTGGAAGCTGGCAATGAAATAAATGCATCAAATAGCGTTGTTGGATAAGGGTCCAAAGTGGGTAATGGTTTTGTATGTCACACCCAATTTGAGGTATACCGTGACTGATTCTTTACAAATTTTATGCGGTAGATAGATAAATGTTATATTATTAAAATAAATATTATACAAATTTTAACAAAATCCAAAGGTCAATATACAAAAATGCTATTAGGTGATAGGTGACATCATGGGTTCTGGTTTAACGAGTCGTAAGTTCCTAAGACATCTTTAACCGGGTCATTTCAACTTTTACGTCTAACAAGCACCTGTGTTAATCTTTAAAATATATCAGCGTAAATACAACTGGGAGTCACAATTAAAATAAAAGTAATTACGAGACAGGTATCTTAGACCAACATTTTTACAGTTTTATACATTTAAGTCATTTATCATATACATTTGAGTCACTTGTCATTATTTGCAATTGGTAGGGTTTAACTAAGTATACACACCACGTACAAATTAATATGCATGCCTACATAAATCCTGATTCAAGATAATAACTATAATTTATATAACCGATACCGACATATGTGCATAGTTATCGCAAATGCTTTCCATGATAAACACACTACAGTGAAATCGAATTATCACACTTTGGGTACATATGTAATTAAACACATACCTAATTTGTGATACAATAACCAGAAAGGTTGTATACATACATCTCACTTTTATAAAAAAAGTTAAATTGTATTTACCTGAAGTGTGAGTTCAGGGTATCAAAGTTTATTGACACCAAGTGTCGCTTTACCAAAAAAAATGATTCTATAATCATGGAATGGATGGAGTGTTTAAATTACTTAAGCCCGAAAAATAATACTAGTTATACTTGTCATCAATGACTTAATCCGATATAATCCATACTTAAATCACATTTCAACGTTTAAACAGAAGAGTTAGATCTTGAACAGATGGCCCAATATGGATTGGTATGGTGGAGTGTTGTAACACCCTAACCGATAGCGGAAATATCGGGGCGCTACGAAATTGTTCAATAGCACATAATCAACTAAAAGTTTAAGTATTATGAAAGTTCCAAATTAAATGTCATCCAAACAAAACAGACAACTCAAATAATAAACTTCATGCAATGTTTCCTTAAACATGTGGAAAATGAAATGATCAACTTCGAAAACTTGGTGAGCATACATAGGTTTGTATATGAAAAATGAATTAAGCAATTAGCATGTCAAAGTTTATCTAGAACTATCTTGTGAAAACAACACTTTGGAACAAGTTAGCCTTTGTAAATGTTGTTGTCATTGCTTAGAATATATGCTCGTTGCATGTCACTGCTTACATGTTCAACCTTTACTTGATCTCTTTCAACACATTCTCGAATGAAATGATAACGTGTGTTTATGTATTTTCTTCGATCATGAAACATGAGATTCTTCATGAGAGCTATAGCCGAGGAATTTTCAACTTTCAAAGTCACCTCTTATCTAGGATATCACGTCACCTCACTTAACAACTCCCGTAACCAAAGAGGTTGACACGTGGCTGTCGTTGCTACCATAACCTTGGCTTCGCAAGACAAAAGTGCAATTGTAGGTTGTTTCTAAGAACACCGAGTGACTGGGGAACTTCCGTAATAGAACATATGTCCCATCGTGCTTCTACCATCATCTTGATCCATATTATAGCTACTATCGCTGATACTGATTAACTCTTTGGTTCCACTTCTGGCATACTTTATTCCGTACCCCCAAAGTTCCTCGGATATACCTCAAAATTTGCTTAATTGCTACCGCATGTGATTCTTTTGGAGCTTGCATGTATTAACCAACCATACCTACTGAGAATGATAAGTCTAGTCTTGAGTGAAGTAGACACCTTAGACAACCAACCTGTCGCCTATAACATGTTGTTTCCACGTCTTTGCCTTTCTCATCTTTTGACTGTTTTATTCCCAAATCCATATAACACATTGATGTATTACAAGTCTCCTTGCTAGCTTCTTTCAAAATATTACCCGCATAACTTTTTTGCTTGATCACGATGCCCGTTTCGTTTTGAGACAGTTCGATGCCTAGTTAATAAGTTAGCTTGCCTAGATCGCTCATTTTCTAATTTATTAGCCATTTCTTGCTTGAATTCTTTAATCTCGTTTTTTCAACGTACCAGTTACTATGAGGTTGTCCACGTATACCCCAACAATTAATCGAGTATTAGAAGAAGTTCTAGTATAAACAACTTGATCTTTAAGACAGTGAGTAAACTTCAGTTTCTTTCTTGAGAGTTTCGTCAAGCTTTGCATTCCACGCTCTCGGAGCTTGCTTCAAACCCTATAAAGCTTTATGGAGTTTGTAGACTGTTTGCTCAGCTCCTTTTTTAACATACCTTCTGGTTGGCTCACAAAGACTAGCTCCTTTAAGTCCCCGTGTTAAAATGTTAATTTACATCTAGATGATGAACTTCCCATCATTTGAAAGCTGCGATGTCACACCCCGTATTTCCAACCAAACACTGGTGGGCCCGGGTGGGGAATATCGTGACGTAAGTTGATATCATCATAGTCAATTAAAAACAACACAGCGGAAGTCTTGGAGTTTAAATTACTGTTACAAACCAAATGTTCAAAGTACGAAAAATAATAACAGACGGCTTGTAATGAAGGATCCACAGGCGGATCGTAAAATGTACAAAAATGTATAACAGACTTTGGGCAGATCTAAGGATTTGCAAAATCCTCTTATATCACTACCGAGCAGCTTCCAGCCTATTCGTATTGTACCTGCATCTTAGTGCTTTTGAAAATACATCCGCTTTCGCTGGTAAATACACTCACAGACTCATTTTGAAAACATTTTAAAAAATTAGATTTAAGTGCACAGGACACAAATCTTTTATAACTTGGGAAAGTCAGCTTTGTAACCTTGTTAACAGCTTTACATGTTTGTCAATACATATGGGGCCCAGTACAGAGACCAAGACATGATTAATGTACACACCACTTATGAACCCACGAAGGAGTTATCACCAACTTGTGGGTAAAAATAATTTAGCATTCGCATCTGTCAGGTGTATGCCTACACCCCGTGCTTTGGTCCGAGGAAGAGTTGATAATATATTACCCTATCTAGCTGGTAAGATTATAGAGTGTTATGAATGAGCGGAAATCAATTGAAAACCAAAATTTTATTCGTTGGGCTAGACCGAAGGAAGTACGTAATGAGGGTTTCGGGGACGAAACCTCTTTAAGGGGGGTAGATTTGTAACATCCTATTTCCAGTGTGTTTATAAAATGACATTTATTAGTCGCTAGAAGTTATTTATGAAAAAAAAGAACTTGATGGGTAGCAATGTATTTTATCAGAGTCTTTTTTTAGTAATATATATAAATACATCAAGAAATATGTTAAATTTGTTTCAAGGTAATATCGTTACCTCATATTGTAACTTAGTAGAACTTGAAGGGCCAATGTTGTAAACACCAACCATGAGGGGTGTATTATGCACTTAGCCAAAAGTTATATGTATAAAAGAGCATTTTTATGCTCATTTGTTTCAGATCTCTTTAGAGTTAGAGAGAGAAAAGGAACTAGAGAGAGACAATGGTGGCCCTTGATGATGTTTTACGGCGGTCGATGGTGTTCGGAGGCAAACGAACTTGCGGGTTTCAGCCTGAAACCATTTTGTGACGCTAAAAACGCAATGGTAAGCTCCGATTTGCCTAAATCTTTGATTTTAGTCGTTACTGGAGTTGAAAACAAATCTGTCCAGATTGTTTAACTTATACATGGTTGTAAAGAACTGACTGATCCGAGAAATCTGACCGTTGGATCATCTTGAATTTTGTATACAAGGCTTATAACATATATATAATCACTTTGAACGGTGAAAATGTAAAGTAGAACTGTTAAACTCGAGATTTAAACTTGTTTTCATAGCAGCTCGTATTTTCGTTTTATAAAAACACAGCCCTTAGAATCAATTTTCCCGAATATCCGACCGTTGGATCGGCAGAATTTGGACAGAAGCTTTCTGGGATATGTCTTTCAAGTCCCACAAGGGGAAATTTCGATCAGAGGTTGATAACTATGGGTTTGGTACTTATCATTTTGTAATAGATTGTTTTTGCTAAAATTCAGAACTTGATTGTGTTGCATGAAAGGTTTAGTGCAATGATATGTGCTATTTGGTCATCTCGAATAGTTTAGTGATGAGTCTTGATATTAATTGGGTTTTGATGGTATGATGGAATTGATGTTATATTAGTGTTTATCATCATACTTGTTCGTATGTGTGTTTTACTTAAACGTCTTAGAGATTTGGTTAATATTCATACATACAATGAAGTGGGTTTTGACCTAGGCATGAAAGCCAAATCCTTGTATGATTAAATTGATATCATGCTTGAACAAATTAAGAAGTTAGGTTAGTTAAATATTGAGAAATGTATGAATTTGTTGAGTTGTTGATACATGGTAACTTTGGTAGGACAAACTTAGCTAAATGTTGGTTTAAAGGTGATGCCTACCAAGTATTTGATAAAGTTCCTAAATTAGTTTATTGATCGTGTTAGTGCAAATATGTGTGTCAATTGGCAGTTTACCTTTTTAAAAGTCAAACTGACCTATAATAGAATCGAATGTGAAATATGGTATAAAAGTCCATAAGTGTGATAGTCATGATATTGATGACTAATTTAATTATCTTGTGGATATTACGTGATATTTTGACACTTGACAAGTTAGGTGGGAGCTTGGAAAAGAATGGGTCAAACGGGTCAAAGACGCGAGAAAGCTCAATCGGACGCAAGGTAAGTTAACCTTACAACTCCTAGAATAGAATTACAACTTACGTGATGGAAAGTATTATGGTGATTAGTGACAAAATATTAAAATGTGACCATATGGTGTCAACCATGACGGGTCAAACAAATAAAATGGTTCGTAACCACTTATCATGTTTTGTCAATAAATTAGTTGTTGGTGACAAGTAGGTCCTCTACTTGCAGAAATTGTTTCGAGTTCTTAACCATTGAGTTTTGACACGATATTTGGTCAGACGTTGCTTCACAACGTAAAGGACGTTTGGTAATTTTTATAGATGTTTCTAAAGTGGTCTGGTAGGGTTTTCGCGGCTGTTTTGTCAATAAAATAGTTGTTGACAGCAAAAGGTCCGCTACTTGCAGAAATCGTGTCAAGGTCTTAACCATCGAGTTTTGACACGATATTTGGTCAGAAGTTGTTTGACAACAAAAATAATGTTGTGTAATTTTTATAGGTTTTTCTAAAGTTGTCTGACGGAGTTTTCGCAGTTGTTTCGTCAATAAAATAGTTGTTGACAGCAACATATCCGCTATTTGCAGAAATTGTTTCGAGGTCTTAACCATCGAGTTTTGACACGATATTTAGTCAGAAGTTGCTTCACAAGGTAAAGGACATTTGGTAATTTTTAAGATGTTTCTAAAGTTGTCTTGCAGAGTTTTCGCGGTTGTTTTGTCAATAAAATAGTTGTTGATAGCTACAGGTCCGTTACTTGCAGAAATTGTTTCGGGATCTTAACTATTGAATTTTGACACGAAATTTTGTTAGAAGTTGTTTGAGAATATAAATAATGTTGTGTAATTTGTAGGTTTTTCTAAAGTTGTCTGACGGTGTTTTCGCGGCTGTTTTGTCAATAAAATAGTTGTTGACAATAACAGGTCCGCTACTTGCAGAAATTGTTTCGAGATCTTAACCATCGAGTTTTGACACGATATTTGGTTAGAAGTTTCTTCACAACGTAAAGGACGTTTGTTAATTTTTATAGATGTTTCTAAAGTTTTCTGGCAGGGTTTCGTGGCTGTTTTGTCAATAAAATAGTTGTTGACAGCAATAGGTCCGCTACTTGCAGAAATTGTTTCGGGATCTTAACGATTTTACCTTTGCATGATTTTTGATCAGATATTGGTTAACAACATAAATGATCTTGGGTCATTTTTATAGATTTTTTAATGAAATAGTTCGATGTTGTTTATGCCGACGTTTTGTTATAAAATAGTGGTTGACATCAAAGTGTTTGATAATTTTGTAACGAGTCAAAATTGTTAGGGAACCGGCCGGGTGGAAACCTGACCCGGCCGAGTAAAGGTGTTGAGAAAAAGACAAGTTTCAGTTGACACGGCTGGGTGGAAACCTGACCCGACTGGGTAAGGGGGCTAAAATAAAAAATAAAAAGGGGATATTTTGAGCTTAATGTTTTCGTTCAAATGTTTCGACTATTAATCGTTTGACCGTAGAACTTAAACACTAATCGTTTTTAGTGTTTATGACAGGCTTTCACTAAGGTGGGAACTGGACGGACAGGCGACCAAGCATGCCAAGAACCGAACACTCTTAAACTACTATTTTCGCGGAGCATTATTCGGGAAAGTTTAATCGTGATCACACATGACAAAGTTTTATGTATTAAAATCTTATTGTTTTCGAGGGTAATTGGTTGTGTAATTACCTATTAAGTTAGTTTGTCTGGGTTATTTGTTAACCCGGACTCGTACGTTAATTATAAAAAAAATTGGGAACTAATTATCCGCATTTGATTAAAATATAACGAAAATGGGTTAGAGTGTTACATAAACTAATCTAAATCGGGTCAGAATCGAAAGTCAAAGCAGAAGTCAAACTTTGCGACTTTCAATTGCAAACCGACCCTAGGACTGAAATTGACGAGCCGAACATGTTCCCACATGGTCTAATAATTATTACCAACTTGTTTAAGTGTCAAAAACATGTTTATAACATATATCAACTCAGATTACAATTTTTATAAAATCTGACCCGTTTGACTTTTTAAAACATAAACTTTGACCCGTAAATTGACGTAGTAAACGTGATCCTTAGGAGGTGCCCTATTAAGGGATTAATACCTTCCTAATTACGATCACTTAGCCATGTCCATTTCAAACAATGGCTGGACCATAATGGTCTTAACCGAAAGTCAAGACACTTGTCGAAAATGCTTGACTTTTGCTATTAGAAGCCGATAAAAAGAAAAGAGCAGAGATGGAACACTTACAAATGATCCAAGGGAAACTTAGAACTCAAAGGGAAGCTCCTAAATGGTCAGGAACTTCCAAGAGTGTAATAAGAGAGGAGAAAAGTGAATGAGCAAGGAAATGAGGTGAACTAGTAGGCTATTTATAGTGCAAGAAGGTGTGTGAAGATGAAGCCATGTGTTAGAGGTGTTGTAGGATCTTCACAAGTGTCTAGCAAGGTGTCAAGAGCTGCAAGAGTGTGGCATTTTGCAGGTGAGGTGGCATCTTGACAGAATTTGGGGTTTTGACACTTTTAGTCCCTCAAAAATAGTTTTGTGGATTGTCATGAATTGTCCCTTGACTTATATCCAATGACATAATGATACAACTTGGTCTTTTCATTCAATACGAGATGTATTGAAGAAGAGTACGAGTAACCGAACATTAACGGGTGTCACACTATGTGTTTTTACGACTTATAAGTGTTTACTAGTTTAAACGTGAAAGATACGAATACCTATCATTGCATGGATTAAATTACCCAAGCTAGTAAGGTTAAAGGTTCGGTGAAGATGTGTGATACTCAAGAATGGTAAATCAAAAGATATCACCTTAACCGGGAGTCGTTCGGGTCGAAAAACAACTTGTTTAAATAAGAAACACGAAAATAATAAAGTCTAGGGGCCTTTGGGTCATTTACTGAAAGTTAAAATGAAGAAAATAAAGGATATTAGAAGCTCACCGTAGGCTACGGTCAACTTATCGTCAGTATAAAATCAAAACAGCAGGTCCAAACCGTAACTTACGGTTCTCAACCGTAGGTTATGGTTAGGTTTGTGAATTTTAGTGATTTTTGAACACGATTGAGTGGCTAACTCATTGAGGTATGATTCGAGGGTATGTACACGTGTCAGTATATTACCGAACATGAATTTTACGAGGTGTTACATGCGGTGGCTAAGAGCAAACACAGTGTTTCAATTTGGGTAACCGCTGCGAAAACTTCATTGTAATCGATACTAAGTTGTTGCACATATCCATTAGCAACCAAACGAGCTTTGTATTTATTAATTGAACCATCAGCATTGTGTTTCACCTTGTAAACTTACTTGAGACCAATGGGTTTGATGTTCTTTGGCAAACCTGTAAAAGACCATGTATTATTCTTCTCAATAAAATCTATCTTGGCCTATTCCTTTCTTCCATTCCAGTCCTTTAATGCTTGTTGAAATGTTACCAGCTCATCATCATTCAGCAACAAATAATTACCTTCCTCGATGAGTTGACACATTTCATAATCATCGTACCGTTTACGAACCTGTTTTGACGAGTACTTCGTCTCGGAACAATCTCAAGTTGCTAGATTGGAGAATTAATTTGAAGTAGGCTTCCTAATTGTAGCGGACCCCCTGTTGGAGTTGTGGGTTCTTCCGGCATTAGACCAGCAAATGTTTCCGGGCTGGCCTGCAAGCTCGGTTGAACCACAACTGCTGATCTAGAACCATTAGTCTCGATTTGGATACCATTTTCAACATTGGGGTCGGATAAGGCTCATTCTTCATTACTCGAAACTGGCTCATTATGAAAATCACCATTTTCCTCGATGATAAACGATTCCCACTTGGGCTTGCCTTGTGTTTCTTTCTTATTCCTCCATTTCCAACCAAGTTGTTCATTGAAACCCACATGCCGACCAATAACCAATCGATGTTTCACCAGATCAAATAATCGATGAGCTATGGTCCCTTGGTTTGATTCAGAACCAATGTAAATCAACCTCACACTCTCATCGTCAGGTTTATCTAGCTTAACTTTGGAACATTGTTGTATGCGGGACACCCAAACACTCTTAGATGTTCAACCTTTGGCTTAACTCCTTTGTGTGCTTCGTATGGAGTTTTATCTTTCACAGCTCTTGTTGTTACCCCGTTAAACACATAAGTGGTGTGTTGTGTAACTTCACCCTACATGTAATTCGGAACCCCTTTGGCTTTCATTATGGAACGGGTTTGTTTTGAGAATTGTACAGTTCCTATGTTCCACCACACCATTTTGGTGTGGTGGGTATGGAGATGTAAGTTGTCTTCTTATGCCCTCATCTTCACAAAATTTGTTGAACTCATATGAAGTAATCTTTCCTCCCCTATCTATTCAGAGACATATGAGTTTGGTACCAACTTTATATTCAACTTTCATCTTGAACTTATTGAACGTTTGAAAAGCTTATCCTTTGTCTTTCACATAAATGTCCACATGTACCTGCTAAAATCATCAACCAACAAAACACATATATTTGTTACCGGTTAGTATGGCCAGAGTGATCATTCCACAAAGATCACAATGAACTAACTCGAGTGGCTTGCTAGCTCGGAATACCGACTTATTGGGAAACGGTTTCTGTGCTTGTTTTCCAAGTGTGCGTGCGTCACAGATTCAGTCTGGCTTAACGATTTTGGGAAGTCCTCTAAGCATCTTTTTACTCAACATTTCTTTTAGTGAGTGTCACACCCCGTATTTCCAACCAAACACTGGTGGGCCCGGGTGGGGAATATCATGACGTAAGTTGATATCATCATTGTCAATAAACACAGTACAGCGGAAGTCTTGGAGTTTAAATTACTATTACAAACCAAATGTTTAAAGTACAAAAAATAATATACAGATGACTTGTAATGAAAGATCCACAGGCGGATCGTAAAATGTACAAAAATGTATAACAGACTTTGGGCAGATCTAAGGATTTGCAAGATCCTTTTATATCACTACTGAGCAGCTTCCAGCCTATTTCGTATTGTACCTGCATCTTAGTCTTTTGAAAATACGTCAGCTTTCACGGGTAAATACACCCGACTGACTCATTTTGAAAACATTTTAAAATTTAGATTTAAGTGCACAGGACACAAATCTTTTAAAACTTGGGAAAGTCAGCGTTGTAACCTTGTTAACAGCTTTGCATGTTTGTCAATACATATGGGGCCCAGTACAGAGACCGAGACATAATTAACGTACACACCACTTATGAACCCACGAAGGAGTTATCCCAACTTGTGGGTAAAAATATCTTAGCATTCGCATCTGTCGGGTGTATGCCTACACCCCGTGTTTTGGCGGTGACCATTAGTAACTAATGTAATGAGTCAAGGATATCCAGGACACGGTCGTTAACCCCCAATGTTTAAGTTATCAAACAAAATTGATCAAAACGGAATATGCGGATTTACTAGCCACAATCCAGCATTCGGTTGATCCCATTTCCGACCAAGCGGTAATAATTTACGGTAGCCCAAGCCCGTATAGGGAAAATAAGTCAAAAATATTTACCTGAGCTAGTCTTGATTTAAAAATGCAAGATTTAATATCTCAGTCGTATTCAAAATGAAATAAGTGCAGATAGCATTTACTGGAAGGCTCTAGTCTGGATTATGGCATAAGCTAACCAATTAAAATGCTAATGGTGTTATTTAAGTCTTAGACTTAGACCGACTAGCTTAAAGGATCAAAAACGGTACGATATGCTAGATTAAGCGAGACCGGATAGAATGTAGTTTAAACCCAACAAGTACTATGACTTGTATAATATGGGTAAACCATTAACATTCTAGAATTTGAAATTAAAATGATAAGGTTAAACGTGTTTCGGTTAATTTTCGTAAACTAGTTACCTATATTTAACCGTATGCATATAAGCGATATCGGGTAACCAGAGGAGTCATGAACAAGTTCTTTATGTCATTATATTTTAAATAAGTTTTAATATCATCAGGATAACAACTTATATGCCCGTTAAGGTTTTAAAACGAAACTACGCCTTATAAGGCGTTTTGAACCATTATATGTCATATAAAAGGAACTTGCATGTCTTCTGATGTTATGATCATAAACATTCTAGAAAAATACTTAATTTGTGATGTATTACCAGTAAGAAGTCACACATAAGTGTGATTTATGGTTTAAGACCAAACTATGCAATGAAAGAGCATTTTGGTCTTTTAAAAAGTACAGTTTACGATATTTTACTAAAATTAGTTTATGATCAGAATATTAACATCATAATATGTTAATTACATTAACATATCAGTAAGTAATTCATTTGCAAGTTCATTGTTGATTAAAACCTTGTTTTATGTAAAAAGGGCATTTTAGTCAAATATTGACATTTTACGGAACTGGTGCATAAACTCAGATTATGATTATGATCATGATCATGTAATATAACCTCAGAGGGTTATGCTATATTGTATTACGATCATAGTTACCATAAGCCAGAAGTTAACTAATCTAAGTCGGGTCAGAATCGAAAGTTAAAGCAGAAGTCATGCTTTGCGACTTTCAGTTGCGAACCGACCCTAGGACTGAAATTGATGGATCGAAAATGTTCCCACATGTTCTAATAGTTATTATCAACTTGTTTAAGTGTCAAAAACATGTTTATAACATATATAAACTCAGATTATAATATTTATAAAATCTGACCCGTTTGACTTTTTAAAACATAAACTTTGACCCATCAATTGACCTAGTAAACGTGATCCTTAGGAGGTGACCTTTTAAGGGGTTAATACCTTCCTGATTACGATCACTTAGCCATGTTCATTTCGAACAATGGCTGGACCATAATGGTCTTAACCGAAAGTCAAGATATTTGTCGAAAATGCTTGATTTTTTGCTATTAAAAGCCTATAAAAAGAAAAGAGAAGAGATGGAACACTTACAAGTGATCCAAGGTTAGAACTCAAGGGGAAGCTCCTAAATGGTCAGGAACTTCTAAGAGTGTAATAAGAGAGGAGAAGAATGAATGAGCAAGGAAATAAGGTGAATTGGTGGGCTATTTATAGTGCAACAAGGTGTGTGAAGATGAAGCCAGGTGTTAGAGGGTTGTAGGATCTTCATAAGTGTCCAAGGTGTCAAGAGCTGCAAGAGTGTGGCATTTTGCAGGAGAGGTGGCATCTTGACAAAATTTTGGAGTTTTGACACTTTTAGTCCCTCAAGAATAGTTTTGGGGATTGTCATGAATTGTCCCTTGACTTATATCCAATGACATAATGATACAACTTGCTCTTTTCGTTCAATACAAGATGTATTGAAGAAGAGTACGAGTAACCAAACATCAACGGGTGTCACACTAGGTGTTTTTACGACTTATAGTTTACTAGCTTAAACGTGAAAGATACGAATACCTATGGTTTCATGGCTTAAATTACCTAAGCTAGTAAGGTTAAAGGTTTGGTGAAGGAGCGGAATGCTCAAGGATGGTAAATAAAAAGATACTGTCTCAACCGAGAGACGTTCGGGTCTAAGATGGCTTAGTAAATCAAGAAATATGAAAATGACAAAGTCTAGGGGCCTTTGGGTAATTTGCTGAAAGTTAAAATGGTGTAAATCTAAAGCTTTAGTGTCTCACCGTAGGCTACGGTCACCAGACCGTAGCTTATGGTCAGTTTAAAATTAAAACAGCAGCCTTAGACCATAGCCTACGGTCCTAGACCGTAGGTTACGGTTAGTTTTATGAGTTTTTGATGTTTTTGAACATGTTTGAGTGGCTAGCTCATTGAGGTATGATCCAAGGGTATGTATACGTGTCGTTATATTACCGAACACGAATTTTACGAGGTGTGACATAACCCCTCCATTATCCAACTTGTAACACCCTGTAAAATCGTGTCCAATAGTATAGTGACACGTATTGTATTTTTAATATAGTCTGTTAAAGACCAATGAGGACTAAAGGCGTCAACATGCTTGAAATTTGGCCTCTGAGTGACTGATATGTCAACATGCCCAGCCTCTGAGTGACATCGGAATCAACATGCTTATTCTAAGCCTTTAAGTGATCCTTTACGAAGTCCCAACTCTCATACGAGCCACTAGTTGGACAATGGAGGGATTATGTAATACCTCGTAAAAATTTGTATTCGGTAATATACCGACACGTATACATACCCTCGGATCATACCTCAATGAGCTAGCCACACAAACATGTTCAAAAATCTCAAAAATTCACAAAACTAACCGTAAGCTACGGTCGAGAACCGTAGCCTACGGTTTGAAGCTGCTGGAACAATTTATCATTGACCGTAAGCTACAGACTGGCGACCGTAGCCTATGGCGGGCTCCTATAGCCTTAATTTTTCCTTGTTTTAACTTTCTTTAAATGACCCAAGGCCCCCAGACTTTGTTATTTTCATATTACTTATTTAATCAAGCTACTTTTAGGCCCGAACGTCTCTCGGTTGAGACGATATCTTTTTATTTACCATCCTTGAGCATTCCGCTCCTTCACCGAACCTTTAACCTTACTGGATTGGGTAATTTAACCCATGAAACCACAAGTGTTCATATCTTTCACGTATAAGCTAGTAAACAATTATAAGCAGTGAGAACACCTAGTGTGACACCCATTAACGTTTAGTTATCCGTACCCTTATTCAATGCATCTTGTATTGAACAAAAAGAACTAGTTGTGCCATTATGTCATGAAATATAAGTCAAGGGACAATTCATGACATTTAATAAAACTATATTTGAGGGACTAAATGTGTTAAAAACCCCAAATCTTTGTGAGGAAGCCACCTAGCCTGCACATTGCCACACTTCACCAGCTCTTGACACCTAATTGAACACATGTAATGATCCTACAACACACCTAACACATGGCTCCATCTCCTTGCACTTCTTACACTATAAATAGCAACCTAAGTTCATTTATTCCTTGCTCATTCATTTCTTCTCCTCTCTATTACACTCTTGGAAGTTCCTGACCATTTGGGAGCTTCCCTTTGAGTTCTAAATTTCTCTTGGATCACTTGTAAGTGCTCCATCTCTGCTCTTTTCTTTTTATAGGCTTTTAATAGCCAAAAGTCAAGCATTTTCGACAAATGCCTTGACTTTCGGTTAAGACCATTATGGTACAGCCATTGTTCGAAATGAACATGGCTAAGTGATCGTAATTAGGAAGGTATTAACCCCTTAAAGGGTCACTTCCTAAAGATCACATTTACTAGGTCAATTGACGGGTCAAAGTTTATGTTTTAAAAAGTCAAACGGGTCAGATTTTATAAATATTATAATATGAGTTTATATATGTTATAAACATGTTTTTGATACTTAAACAAGTTGGTAATAATTATTAGAACATGTGGGAACATGTTCGATCCGTCAATTTCAGTCCTAGAGTCGGTTCGCAACCGAAAGTCGCAAAGTTTGACTTATGCTTTGACTTTCGATTCTGACCTGACTTAGATTAGTTAACTTCTCTATCAAGGTCACATTTTGTTCATAATGCAATGTAGCATAACCCTATAAGGTTATATTACATTATCATAATCATAATCTGAGTTTATGCACAAGTTCCGTAAAATGTCAAAATTTGACTAAAATGCCTAGTTTACTTAAAACATGGTTTTAATTAACAATGAACTTGCAAATGAAGTACCTACTGATATGTTAATGTAATTAATATATTATGATGTTAATATTCTGATCATAAACTGATTTTAGTATAATATCATAAACTACACTTTTAAATGACCAAAATGCCTTTCGGTGCATAGTTTGGCCTTAAACTATAAATCACACTTATGTGTGACTTCTTACTGATATTATATCACAAATTAAGTATTTTTCCAGAATGTATATGATCATAACATCATAATACACGCAAGTTCCTTTTATACGACATATAATTACCAAAACGCCCTTATGAGGCATAATTACGTTTCAAAACCTTTTCGGGCATGTAAGTTGATATCCTACTGATATTACAACTTATTTAAAGTATAAAGACATTTAGGACTTGTTCATGACTCATCCGGTTACTGGATATCACTTATATGCATACGGTTAAGCATATGTAACTAGTTAACGAAAATTAACCGAAACGGGTTTAACCTTATCATTTTAATCTCAAATTCCAGTATGTTAATTGTTTACCCATATTAAACAAGTCTTAAGTACTTGTTGAGTTTAAACTACATTCTATCCGGTCATCGCTTAATCTAGCGTATCTTACCGTTTTTGATCCATTACGCTAGTCGGTCTAAGTCTATGACTTAAATTAAGACTGTTAGCATTTTAATTGGTTAGCTTATGCCATAATCCAGACTAGAGCCTTCCGGTAAATGCTATCTGCAATTAAGTACTTTTGTATATGGCTGAGTTATTGAAATTAAAAGAAGACTAGCTCAGGTAAATACTCTCGACCTATTTTCCCTATACGGGCTTGGGATACGGTTAATTATTACCGCTTGGTCCAAAATGGGGTCAATCGAATGCCCGCTTGTGGCTAGTAAATCCGCATATTTCGTTTTATCAGTTTTGTTTGATAACTTAAACATCGGGGGTTAAATTACCGTGTCCTGGATATCCTCGGCTCAATACATTAGTTATTGGCCACGACCTTAACACGGGGTGTAGGCATACACCCTTTGATGCTCATATGCAATATGCCCAAGACGTTGGGGATGACTCCTTCGTGAGTACCTGAGTGGTGTGTGTTTAATCATGTCTCGGCATCTGTCCCGGGCCCTGTATGTATTGACAAACATGTGAATCTGATACAAGGTTGCAAGGTCAACTTTCCCAAGCTAATAAAAGATTTTGTGCCGTTTTGCACTTAAACCATTTTAAAGTTTTCAAAATGAGTCAGTTGGGTGTATTTACCAGCGTAAGCTGACGTATCGTCCAAAGACTAAACTGCAGGTACAATACGAAATAGGCCGGAAGCTGCTCGGTAGTGAACAAGAGGATCTTGCAAATCCTCAGATCTGCCCTAAAGTATGTTTTATATTCTTTCTTGTAAATTTTATGATCCGCCTGTGGATCTTCTATTACGAGCTTGTATATTATTTTATTTTGAACATTCGGTTTGTAATAGTAATTTTACTCCAAGACTTCCGCTGTGCCATGTTTAATTGACAATGATGTTATCAACTGACGTCACGATACTTGACACACCCCGACCCGCAGCGGAATAAGAGTCGGGGCATAATTGGGTTATCACCAAAGCTCATGATGTTTACTAATATGTTTCATATTTATTAAATTCAAATTTTCATCCTCAATATTCCAAACAAGTTCATACAATTACAAAGGAAAATAACTAACTAATCAATCCAAAGTCTAAACCGGTTTATTCTTCTAAGCCATCCTATATGTTTTCTTGCTGCATCTGGATCACCTGTATCATGTGTAAAAATGGGGGTTTTTGGGTCAACAAAAGTTGGCGAGTGAACCTTGTTAGAAAACATTTATTATTGATTTCTTGTTATATTTATTATGGAAAAATTGTGCAATAATCATATGTGAGCAAACGTAAATAAACATACAACAACAATAACAATAACAATAACAAACAATAACATACAATAACAATAACAAACAATAAACATACAATAACAAACCACCTTGCATGAATATATGACATGAATGATAATGTAAATGTTGGCAACGTCACGTTCACGCTCATAGGTAATGGGGAACGGTTCCGCTCATAGGTAATGGGGAACAGACGGCTTATGATGAATGTATGTGCGATCAAGGCTCAATCAAACGGAGCCGATCGTATGTTGGCAACGCCTCCTTCACGCTCATAGGTAATGGGGAACAGCTCACGCTCATAGGTAATGGGGAGCGGCGGCCTATGATAATGTATGTACTGAAAATGATAAACTTAATCTAAACATTAACAACGCAAACAGTTGATACATAATGAATACACATTTGATCATTGATATGATGGATGCACAATTGTTTAAATGAAATAAATAATATGACACATGATACACCCCAAAAACGTGATTAAAACGGGGAATTTGTAGAGATTCACTCACATTGGGTGCGTTCGTTTGAAGATGTTGAATGCGCACGGGTTTAGAGGATTGATCGACGAGGAATAACTAACCTAAATGATAACGAAAATGTACGGTAAATAAGTGGATTTTATTAACAATTTTAATAGGATTTTTGGATATATTTTGTGAGTTTAAGGCTATTTTCTAACTTTAAAAACATTATTTTTAAGTATTTTTAATTGATTTTTAAATTAAATAATAAATAAAAATATAAAAAAAATTGACTTTTTTTTGGGTTGACCGTTGACTATTGACTTTGACTTGTTGACCGGTTCGGTCGTGTATATTGTTTGCACTGAGTGAGGTTCGAACTTGTGACCTCCCGTACGCGTGCACGCAGCTCTACCAACTGAGCTACGTGTCTAACCCGAAATATTTCTGTTTTTAATTATATTTATATACTAATTAAGTTATTCCAAAATTCATTTATTTTAAAAAGGATTTTAATTCTATCGAACCGGCGTGCGTAACATGTCTCGAACCCGGGACCTGTTGATTAACGTTGCACACTGTGATATCCCGGGTTTTTCGGATAACTTAAACGTAATACTTGTCAATCTAATTACGTGCTGTGTGTACGAACGTGTACGAATTAAATGAATACGTGTTGTGTGTTGTGTGATTGTTTTAGTGATTGAATAATTAGATTTGATATGTGCACGAACTGAACCGAACCGCGACACGTTCCAACCTTGGTTCATTGTGACTCTAGGAGTTCACAAAGTTTAAACCTTGAACCCAAGTCTTCGGCTAAAAGAAAACAACGATCAAACCTAAACTTCAAACTCTAACTATTCGGCCATAAGATCAAACCAAACCAAGTTCTCGGCCACAAGTTCAAATCCAAACCAAACCACTCTAAGACTTGGCCGCGAGATCAAATCCAAATCAAACTAACTCACCCTAATCTTTGGCCGCAAGATAAAACCCAAACCGACCCAACCCAAGTCCCTCGGCCACAAGCACTAACCAAAACCGAAACCCTCATCTCTGGGCGCTATATATATGCACATACCCATGCATGTTTCATACACAAACACAAACCCTAACAAGAAAAGCTGCCGTCAGCTGCCTTACCCTCTCCACCCTCTCGGTCGCAGCAAGCAGCAGCCAAGCCTTTCATCTTCTCCGACCGCAAACTGCCTCACTCTTGCTCCATTGATCGCGAACAGCCTGGTTCACTTCAGTCTGGATCACTTTCTCGGTCGCTAACAACCCTTGTTCACCTTCATTCAGTCGCGAGATCAGCCTTGGTTCACCTCTATTCGATCAAACAAAACAGCCTACTTTATTATCATTCTCTCGGTCGCATTTGCTGGAACAGCCGGACACCCCTTGTTCGAGACCCGGCTTGTTTACCTAGTTATTCAAGGTTAGATTTATCCTTGATTTCAAGATCATGTTTCGGATTATATGTTTGAATGAATAGATTGTATGGTCTTCGGATTATATGTTTGAATGAATAGATTGTATGGTCTTCGGATTATATGTTTGAATGAATAGATTGTATGGTCTTCGGATTATATGTATGAATGAATAGTCATGATAGCCGATTAGCTAGTAACGTGTGCAAGTGAGGGTTGTTCGAAATCTGAAAATCATAAGCTGTATTGGTTTATAAGAACAAGAGATGTTGGCTCGGGTTTGCATGGATAGGTTATTAGTATTAATCTAGGACTAGAAATCAGTTCTAGATCGCTTAGATTAATCGCATGAACGGGTTTATACGAGTTTATTATAAAGAGATGCTGAAACAGTCTGCTGAATAATAGTTACAGCCGACTTCATCTGGCTGTAACTTGGTCGTTAGTTGTCGAAAAACGGATTTTCTGATGTCTAGAACGTAGAGATTTGAATAAGGAATCCAATGGCGCTGGATTCATAATTTTCTGAAGTCGTTTGATATTTTTAAAGGGCTAAACAAGTTCAGTAGCTAAAGCTGTTAAAATTCTGGAATTTTGTTGGTTGTTTATCAAGTTGGATTTTAAAATCAGTAGGGAGTTGAGTCATGATTTTTGTACAGCAACTAGGTATAGCAATTTCCGGGCAGCTCCAACTGGAATTTTGTTAATCGGACGAGCAGTGATTTTTAAATAAATTCTTCCGTGGACTGCAGTCAGAAAGCGGTAAATCTGACTGCAGCTTAATGAATTAATATTTATGGCTAATTGGTAAAGATTTAGGACTTGGAAAAATTATATAAATTTCTATGGTATAAATGTCACCTACTGTAAAAATATGGGAATTTTTGAAATGTTAGAACTATTTTGTAAAAATCCTAGAAAACAGCTGAATAATTGAGTGTTAAGCAGAAAGTTGATAACTTGTGATTGTATGCATAAAGTGTTGTATGGATTTGGAATATGTTCATGATAAGTTGTTTGATTTCTATGATCACATGAGAATACTTGCATGCATGTTTGAGTGTTAGATATGTTGTTTGTGTGTATCACTTTGTGAGTAAATTGCGTGTGGAATTTGTATTGGTGTGGTTTCACACTGACGTGTAATTAATTGGTTTGTTAGGACGCAACTAGCGGTCCCATCTCGTATAACATCTTTGCTACACTAACCGAGCAAATAAAGGTGAGTTCACGGCCCCTAACTTTATCCGGTTTTTAAACAACAGGGGGAGAAACATGTATACACTCTCAAACTCAATCTATTTACGTTATACGAATTTAACGTCACATAACTATACGGTAACTAAGTTAATGTTAATGTAATGTTATGGTCACTAAGCAGCTTTATCACTTAAGTCCTCGACAATCTCCTCGGATCGTTAGTATTTGGGTTAAATAGCGGGGGAATTATAAGTAGTACTACCGGGCCCGACAAGCCCCATCCGAGCTAGTCGCGCTAGCCGACCTGGTATGGTCAACGGGTGAATAATTGGCCTAACACCGCCATGGTCATGTGATAGGCCTGGCAAAACGGAGGCACAACAGTCAGCTTCGATCGCGAACTCTTACGTGACATGACTTTAGGCTAGCTACCTATATACATTAATATTGAACTTAATTACGGAACAACTTAATATTCCGGGTTGGGAATATTGGAAACATCAACTTATTATCCCGGGTTGGGGATAATGGAAACAACAACTTAATATTCCGGGTTGGGAATATTGGAAGCAACAACTTGTTATTCCGGGATTGGAATAATGGAACTGATATGTTATCCCGGGTTGGGGATAACGGAGTAAACAAACTATAACCGAACAAAGGAATTTATGAAAACCTGTGAACTCACTCATCTTTAATGTTGACACTTGTTTCTTTACATGTTTCTCAGGACGCTAGGAGCTCTAGGTGCACGTACATGCATTGAACAAGACATCATTATAGAGTCTTATTTATTAATATTGTTTTGGGATTTTTCAAGTTGTTTTGGCGTTTGTGTTGGCGCCCGCATCATTACTTATTTATGCTTCCGCTCAAACTTTAAAACTAATGCTCTGCTAAATATTGGTAATTGATATAAAATCTACAAAGAACAATTTTGGAAAACGTATAATCAAATCATATAGAGTCGTTCGACGTACTAGTGTTTCAGATTCTGGTTTGTTCACACGCCTCGCGGTAAAACTCCGCAAGTGGAAATTGAGGGTGTGACACACACAGTCCACCGCTGGACTGTGTGTCTAACCTGGTTAAAACACTTGTTTTTATTTCTCTTATATACTAACTGAAGTTTTCATATTTGGGTTTTATAAAAAGTCTGAATATTGTGACGAACCGGAACAAGGACAGACTCGAACCCGGGACTCTATGAATCAAATGCATACAGTCCACCGCTGGACTGTGTGTCTAACCCGAGATATAATCCGATTTATATTAAGTTTATATACAACCTAACTTCATCTTCTTCGTTACAATAACCCAGATAACTGATTTTCTACTGATCTTGATCAATTCAATTAACAGACATATAAGTGATTAAAATGTAACGGATAGGAAAGGTTTTGGGAATGAACATACCGGAATGATGACTTTTCTCAGAACTCCGGTGAAGTCGTCGGCTCTGTTTTATGAACTCCGTCTGAGCGGACCAATTAACAGTCTTGATTAACAAATTGAGGATTTGAATGACTAAACAAGAGTTATCAGAGAGTTTAGATGCTCATACCGATTCACAGCGTGATTTAGAAATTTTCAGAAGTTTTCCGGCGACTGCAGATTATCCGATATCGTCGTCTGGGACCGATTCTGATTGGAGGGTTTGAGTTAGTAAAAGTCTAACAACAGATAGAAGATGAAAGAATTGAGAAATTTACCGTTTTGATGAAAACACGGTTTTCCGGCGAGAGTCCGGCGAGTTCAGATAGCGATTCCGACGATCAGAAATTAAAGTAAAAGTGAAATTAGAGGTTCTGTGAGTGTTTTGAGTCGCGAACGATGATATTGATAGAGTAATTCAGGAAGTAAAAGATTTCGGTTTCTAACTCCCAAATCATATGAATCGAAATAATAAAGACCGAATTGATTGAGATCGTGCGTCGTAATGGTTGCATCGGTTATAACCAGTAATATCAACACTCAAACGTCTGGAAGGTTGAAAGTCGATTACCGGTTTCAGTTTGGCGCAAAACAGATGACTTCACAGATGAACTTATGTTTTATTTGTTTCCTAGATTTCACAAAGACATCAAGTGGCGGAGTGGTTATGTGTTTGATGTTAAGGTTTCCGGCTGACCCGGGTTCGAAACCCGGCAGCCCCTTTTCATTTTTAATTGTTTTAATTTTATTTTTTAACAATTTTAATTTCCATAATCTAAAATGTTTATTAGTTATGTATTGTTTAAAATTAAAATAAGCATTAAATGAGCAACGAAAATTTGAAACTGATTATTCGATTAATAAACGAAGCGGGTTTGGAAAACCCGTTTTTCGACGGATATTACAATACTCCCCACCCGGGCCCACCGGTGTATGGATTTCGGGTTGGAAATCCGGGGCGTGACACAACTTTAGCGTATTTTTGGAATTAATCCCTCTCGTCCAACTAGTGGCTCATATGAGAGTTAGGACTTCGTAAAGGATCACTCAGAGGCTCAGTATAAGCATGTTGACCTCGATGTCACTCAGAGGCTCGGCATGTTGACACTAATGGTCACTCAGAGGCCAGGTTTAAGCATGTTGACAGCAATGGTCACTCAGAGGCTAGGTTTATGCATGTTGACATCAGAGGTCACTCAGAGACTTAGCTTGAGCATGTTGACACCTTCAGTCCCTATTAGTCTTTAATAGACTTTATAAATATATAACATGTGTCACTATATTATTGGACACGATTTTACGAGGTGTTAAGTGAGTCAAAGTTCACATGGCCAAGTCTTGCGTGCCAAATCCACCCTTCACTACTTAGATTAGCATGAAGGCACTTAGGTACGCCGGTTGTAATATATATTTTGTAAAGACGGTTACTTTCTCTTGGGACGTTCATGATAACTCGTCCGGTTTTGTCATATAGCCTCAAGTACTCGTTTTTCATCCAAACATCACATCCTCTTTCAGTTGCCTGCCCAAGACTGAAAATATTGCACTTTAGATTAGGAATGTAGTATATGTTTGTGACTAACCTTTGTACTCTAGTTTTGCATTGGCGTGAAGTTGTCCCATTTCCTTTGATTTCTATATCCGAACCATCACCAAACCTGACCCTTTTTCCGAATATACGCTCGTCTAGCTCAACAAAGTAGGAATAATCACCAGACATGTGATTACTTGCCCCGTTATCTAAGTGCCAGATTCCCGTATCACTTAAATCGTCTTGATACTTCTTGGGTTTGATCCTTTCTTCATTCAAGTAAATCTTTCCTATGGTGTGGGCCATTAGTAGAGTATTATCACTATCTTATGTTGCATTGGCAAGATTTACTTCAGCAGCCTTGTTCTTATGCTCGGGTCAAACTGAAGCAGAGTGTCCCATCTTATAACATCGGAAACATCATGTTTGAATGGTCTTTATTCTTGCCTTTGTCACGGTTTTCGGTCTGGTTTTGGAAGGGTTTCTTGACCCATTGGCTTGGTGGTAACCCCGTCTGTAACATCCGTCAAAAAACGGGTTTTCAAAACCCGCTTCGTTTATTAACCGAATAGTCAGTCATAATTTTCGTCGCGTATATATTGGTTATTTTAATTTTAAACGATACATAATTAATAAATATTGTTAGAATTTTAAAACATAATTAACAAATCATAAAAAATAAGATAATAAAAAATATTTGAGGCTGCCGGGTTTCGAACCCGGGTCAGCCGGTTCAACAAGTAAACAACACACCACTCCGCCACACGCTGTCTTTGTTAACATAATGAAACAATTAATACTTATAATAAAACTCAAAACTCAAACTCAGTAATCAGCGCGCCCAATTCGCAGTCGCCGGAAATACCGACGATTTCGCCAATTGTCGACAGTTTCCTTTGACTAAACGCGTGTATTAACCTCGACATTGGTTATAACCGATGTCTAGTCCCCCAATTCAAGTCGTAACCGCCGGAGAAAACCTTGACCACGAATCAAGATCGAATTCGGACTCGATACATTCTGTTTCTTCCCTATAAATACACACCCAAGTCTCTGGTAATCTTTTCGCTCAAAATCGCACAATTTCTCGAAGTATTAGCACTCGCCGGAGATATTCTGCAATCGCCGGACTTTCGCCGGAAAACCGAGACTTACATCAAATCGGTAAATTTCTCGACTCTTTCGTCTTCAATCCATTGTTAGACATATACTAACTTAAATCCTTCAACCAGAATCGGTCCCAGACGACGTTGCCGGAAATTCTGTACTCGCCGGAAAATTTCTGGAAATTCCGAAATCACGCTGTGAATCGGTACAATCATCTAGACCCCTTTATATCTATTGTTTAGTAACTTAATTTCACAACTCATCGATCAAAACTGTTAATTGATTCAATCAGACGGAATTCACAAATCAGAGCCGACGACCATTGCCGGAATTCTGAGAAAAACATTCTGTTCGGTACATTCGATTCCGTAACTCTCTTTATCCATTACATTTCAATCACTTATATGTTCGACGAACGATTTAAACCAGAACAGTTGGATATCGTTTGTCTGTGTCTTTGAATGAAGAAGACGAAGTCGACATTGTGTATAAGTTTAATTAAAACAAGATATTATACCGGGTTAGACACATAGTCCAGTGGTGGACTGTGTGCATATTTAAATCATGGTCCCGGGTTCGACTCTGTCCTTGTTCCGATTCGTCACAATATTCAGACATTTTTATAAAACCCAAATACGGAACTTGACAGTAAGTATATAAGAGAAATAAAAATCATAATATAAACGGGTTAGTCACCCAGCCCAGTTGGTAGGGCTGGGTGCGTTGCAAGACCAAGGTCTCGAGTTCGAAACACATACTGCGCACCGGTTCGATCAGTTAAAACCCTTTGTAAATAAATTAATTTCTGAATTAATCTAATTAATATATAAATATAATTAAAATCAGATTTATTTCGGGTTAGACACGTAGCTCAGTTGGTAGAGCTGCGTGCACGCGTACGGGAGGTCACAAGTTCGAACCTCACTCAGCGCACATAATAAACACAATCAGACCGGTCAACGGTCAACATTTTTTTATTTACTTATTTAATCATAAAATTATTTAAAAATACTTAAAAATAATATTTTAAAAGTTAGAAAATGTCCTTAAACTCACAAAAATAAATCTTATTAAGGTTATGAATTAAAATTATTAATCTCAAATAAAATCCATTTATTTACCGAACCATTATGTTATTATTTAGGTTAGTTTCTATCGTGGTTAAATCCAAATTCGTGCGCATTCATCATCAATCCAAGAAACGCAACCACTGTGAGTGAATTCTTACAAATTCCCCTTTTTATTCATGTTTTGGGGTGTATCATGTGTCGCTTAAATTAATTCGCTTATTCAAACTCGTGCTATACCATTATATGATCTAAACTTAGAATGTAAATATTGTTTGTTGTGATGTATTACATATTGTCAAGTTGTGTGCAAATTATTCATTAGGCCCATCAGTTCCTCGTGGGAGACGAGTTGAACAACGCGTGCCTCAAAAACATTCATTAGGCCCATCAGTTCGTTGAACAACGCGTGCCTCAAAAACATTCATTAGGCCCATCAGTTCGTTGAACAACGCGTGCCTCAAAATCATTCATTAGGCCCATAAGTTCCTCGTGGGAGACGAGTTGAACAACGCGTGCCTCAAAATCAATCATTTGGTGTATATGTGTGCAATAATTAATATTATGTGTTTTGTGATTAAATTTACATTTACGTTTACTCATGTGTGGTTATGCACTTTATTTTATAATCGACACAATAAACACGTTTAAATGTTTTTCACAGGATTCACTCGCCAACTTTTTGTTGACCCAAAAACCATTTTTACACATGATACAGGTGAACAGGTTGAAGCAAGGAACACATAGGAAATTGCCTTAGAAGAAAAATAATGAAGTCTTAAAAGATGTATAGAACATGTTGTACTTGTATTATTGATTGTAATGATTCTCCTTTAAAAAGAAATAATAAATATGAAACTTTATAATAAATGTCATGAGCTTTGATGAAAACCCAATCATGCCCCGATCACCTTTTCCGCTGCTGGTCGGGGTGTGACACCGTCCACGACCTCGGCCCCTGCCTTGGCCGTAGCCACCACACCCCCTTCCATGTCCTCGTTTCACGTTTCTTGACAATGAAGACTCACTGTTTGAAAATAACAACTTCCCCTGGTTCTTGCGATTAGCCCCTTTAAGACGTTCTACGAATGCTTTCAAATGTCCTATGACCTCATGAAAAGTCATAGTGATCAGATATGCGAATTGCTCGATTGATGCCACGATTTGAATAAACTTTGGTGGCATAGGACCAAGTATCTTGCGGATGAGTTTCTTGTCTTCAATGACCGACCCTGGCGTTGGAGATTTTGAGACTATTTGGCTTAATCTTCCGGCAAAATCATCAACTAACTTGTTTTCCTTTATCATCATCGATTCAAACTCAGCCTGTAATGTTTCGATTCTTGCTGCCCTGGCCCATTTAGCACCAACATAATGAGTCTTTAATGCCTCCCAGATTTCTTTTGCAGTTTTAAACTACGAAACTTGAGAACAAGTTCTTCGAGAATAGCTTGAAACAAAAGAGCCACTGCATGTGGTCCTTCTTAGCTTTTATAGAAGTGTCTGTAGTGGTTCGATTGCTTCCAATATTCCATGTACTCGGAATATGGCCTTCACCTTTACCGCCCAAGTATTGAAGTTTGTTGATGTCAAAACTGGACAGGTTAGGGTTAAAGAGTTCTCCTTGATCGTAGTCGTAACCGGGGCATTAGCATCGCCGTTGGTCATCCTCCTTGATCTACGAATGTAAGTCTTGACTGTGAACGTGCTGAATCCAGTCCCACGGATCAGCACGATTGCAGTGTGATTATCCTGGAAGCACACGCAAGAGTAATCAATATTCACACGAGCAAGAGCCTAGAACCGGCTCTAATACCAATTCAAGTCCACGAGGATCAAATCGATAAACACAGAGAACATAAAATACGGAATAAGCTCTCCAATAGACTTAAGAAAATTACTCAAAACTAAAGTCTCTCTCATAATCACAATACCCCTTCTTGGAAGATCAAATATAATTAAAGAATGATTATATCCTAATTTAAATAATACTATATCTATCTAACTAGGAAATATGAACCAAATATAATTCTTTTGGTATATCTCTAATTATTTATAATATTCTATCTATATCTCTTATTAGAATAATTATCCCCTTACGATCCCTTACGATCTCATATGCTCGAGATCGGTTATCTATCCATATGCCTGGGTCGGATAATTAAATAATCGGCCTAACACTTATGAGTTATAAATATATGTCCAATATAATGTTTACTTTAGACAGACGTATTTTACCACATAACTCATAAGTTGATATGATGTCATTGTTATAATTGGTAGGGGTCTTGCATTGATGATAATGCAATCGATTATATCTATTTGCTTTAACGCTATAAGAAAGTTTGATGAAAATGATCAAGCTTAATCACTTGGCCATATATTCTGGCGGATCCCCTAATGGGGTTTCCAAGGGGGCAATGCCCTCTTGGCAGGGGTCCGTGGGCAGTGCCACTAGGAGGAGGGTCCAAGGGGCAAAGCCTCGGATCAAATTGGACTTAATTTTGAAATGGAAAATTAGGGCCTTTCTGGAGGCAATTTTAATTCAAAATAATAACTGCTTGATGGCAGTATTGTCTCTCATCCCATAATTTCAAATTCTGTCTTTGGTCTCAAATCCTGGTTCATGCGAATTATACAATACACACAAACTAGGTTTTTGTTCTCGTATTATGAGATGTATCTGATTGAATTATTCGAGAGAACCACTGAAATAATTTGATCTCCTCTCAGGTTATCTGTTGCATTTTAAATTCCCCTAACAAGAAATATCTTAAAAATTAGTTGAACACGTCATAGAAGATAAAAGTTACTGAAACTGTATCTAAATGCATAGAACCTCATAAGTTTTGTTCAAGTTTACTGATGTGTTTTACCTAGTCCCACTAGTTCAGAAAATAGTAAATTTGTTATTGTAGCCACATATATTAAATCCTAAATATCATAAAAGAAACCAAGTAGTGTTTACAGGCCAAATCATTCTCACCCATTTTGATTCTAACTGTAAAATCTCCAAGAAACAACATACTTCACATCACAAGGTGAAAGTTAATACACTACACACACCATGAGCCTTTAGTTCACATAAACATCCTTTCAAAATGATGATTAGATCTTAAAAGAAGACCATCTTATTTTGTTTACGTCGTGTTCTCATGAGGCGAGGGTCATTGTTGGATGTTTAAGTCGTAACATGTTCGTTCTCATGTATAAGTATGATTATGAACTATTAATCTTTAAAGAACAAATGATTTATACTTATCATGAATTGTCGAGGAACTGGTACCGTTTCCTTGCACTGTTGTTTGTTTTTAACTGCAGTACAAGATCTTCTCGTTCGGCCTGAACCTCAGCATATTTTAGGCTCATCTGAAGGTAACGGTCACGAAGGTCTTTTAGCTCTGTCTCCAAAGAAGACTTTGTCCTTTCAAACCCTTCTTTTATTATTACTTAGCCTTCAGTCTTTGATTTTCCATTAGCTGTTAAAAGACTACTAGGACCCTCGGTTTTCAACCTGAAGAGATATGCAGATCTTGTACTGCAGTTAAAAACAAACAACAGTGCAAGGAAACGGTACCAGTTCCTCGACAATTCATGATAAGTATAAATCATTTGTTCTTTAAAGATTAATAGTTCATAATCAGTGATAGTTTCTTAGAAGTCATATCCATGAAAAACAGTTATGTACACCAGTGATAGTTTTAGTTTCTAGCTCAAGATGTGTGCCTTTCTGATACACTTTTCACATATTGTAATAAATATCAATGTATTATAATTGTGAGTAGGGGTGTAAACGAGCCGAATCGAGTTTGAGCTCGGCTCGCGCGGAAGATTTTAAGCTTGACCTTTAAAATATATTGATTATGTTTATATAAAGTTATAATTATAGTTTCACATATAACATGATATGTATTATTTTGTTACTTTAATCATAGTTATATATAATTACTTTTATTATGTAATATATATTTATTATATTATATTAAATAAAATTTATTATATTTGTTTAAATAAGAGACTCGTTTAGGCTCACAATTGTAGCCACCCTCAATATATATGAAGCTATGGCTCTAGCTCGTTTAAGCTATGATCGATACGAGCTTTTAACGAGCCGATCTTGAGTAGTTACGAGCGGCTTGGCTCCTTTACATCTCTACCTATGAGAACAGACATTGATGTTCGACTACTAGATGTCAAAAGTTTAGTATGATAGTGTGATGAATGCAGTATTTTTTCCATACTAACCTTTGAAGTTGAAGTCGGTACTTGTTATTAGAATCACGAGCCTCATCAAGCTCCGTTTCACGCATCTCTATCTTTGCAGCATAATCTATATCTTCTTGCGAACGAGTTTCATGAACACCCTGATGCAAAAGACATAAAAGAACCAAAAATGAATCAATATCTGATTCTTTTATTTATCATACATACTGATATTCAATAACAAAAAAATAGAGACTAGAGCACAAACCGTTTTGCTTTTTGTGGACAGCAGTTTTAGATCTTCCTCAAGAACATTGATTTTCTTCAGGCATTTATTCTTTTCACCTTCAAGTTGTTGAATTTTTAACTGATATTGCAAGTTAGCACTCTTGATCCTGCTGATCTCATTTTTCACATCAGCATCCTGCGCACGCGTTGTCTTTTTAACCGTTAGATCACCCTCCAATCTCATGAGCTTTTCTTCTAATGCATTTTTCTGATTTATACAATCCTCATACTCTGCTATCTTTTCGGCTTTAAGCTCTTCAAAACTGCTAGTTTCCGAGCGAAGAGAAGCTTCTAGATTACTCTTTTCGTTCTTTAGTTTATCCACCTTTTGCTTATAATCCAGTAATTCATTTTCAAGATTTAAAGTTTTATGAAGCTTTTCTTTTAAACTTGCAGCTTCTTCACTGAGTTGTTGGCGTTCATATTCCGAAATCGTAAGCTTAAGTTCAAGATCATTCTCCATCGTCTTCTTTCGTTCTTCTCTCATCTTGTAACCACTCAACAACTTTGACTTTTTCTCATGATCTGTCATCAGTTTCTTATAGTTTTGTTTAACGGCAGCAAGCTCATTTGTTAGATCTTGAATCTTTGATTCCGCTTCCTCACGAACCGTTTGAAGCTTGTTTTCAATCAATTAAGTTCTCGATTGAACTTCTTCGAGAGAAGATTGCAAATCAGATTTTTCAGAAGTCAACTTTGACTTCTGTTCATAAAGCCGCGAAATCTCCTGTTTGAGATTTTCTACCTCGTTTTCAAAGTTTTCGATCTCAGCTGTCTTCTCTAAGTACATTTGATTCAACAAACTTTCTTC
The DNA here is from genome assembly GCA_947069175.1 of Scalesia atractyloides. Classification (NCBI taxonomy): domain Eukaryota; kingdom Viridiplantae; phylum Streptophyta; class Magnoliopsida; order Asterales; family Asteraceae; genus Scalesia; species Scalesia atractyloides. The sequence continues at coordinate 83,507,609 of CAMTDV010000003.1, forward strand.
CATTGTAATCTTTTCTTTTAGTTTCCAATTTTCTTGATTAACTTCATCCAAATGTGAAGACAGACTCTTTTCTTTGAACATATATTCTTCCAACATAGAAGAGTATTTTTCTTCTAAATCAGCTAAACTTTCGGACGAAATTACCAGTTTCTCCCTAGCTCCCGTTAACTCGATCTCTAAACGTGAAACTCGATCATACAGTCCGGCTTTTTCTTTCGTCATATCTTCATATGACTTCTGAAGGTTATTGCATTCTTCAACTAGTTTCTCAGCAGACTCTTGCAGTTTATGTTTTTCCGATTTTACGTATTCACACTCCTCTTGAGTGTTTAATAGTAATTTTTTCACATTCTGTAACTCTTTTACTTCTTTTTGAAGATCTGATTTTTCGGATTCCGATTTCTCTAACTCCATCCGGGTGGATTCGTGTTGGTCTTTAATGTGTTTTAGTTGAGTTTCTAATTCGGACACGCGACCCAAAAGTTTGATGTTTTCTTCTTCCATTTCGAACAAACGAAGCTCCATTTCGCCCTTAACTTTTTCCAGCTCGCTTGCTTTACGTTCGAGTAACTTATTAGCGGAAACTTGCGAATCAACACTTTCGCTAAGCACCGTTAAATCATTTCTTAAATTATCTAAACATTTCGACGTTATGTTGCTCTCATTCAATGCAATCTCCATGTTTTCTTGTAACTCTTCTTTCTCCGTTTCAAGATCAGCAATCTGCGCTTCGTGTTCCGCTTTCAAACTCTCAAGCTCTCGAATCCTCAAACTGTAATCTTCTAGAACCTTCCGGTCCTCTTCGATTGTTGCGTTTCTCTCCTGAATCACTTTCTTTGATTCTTCAAGCTCACACACCACCTCCAGATTTTCATTCGTTAGCTCACTACATTCTTTTTCCACCTCGCTAACTCTCGTTTTCAGCCGTTGGATCTCTCTCATTTGATCTTCTTCAATCTCCTTTCTTTCGGTTAATCTCGACTCCAAATTGTTAATATCTTCTTCTTTTACAGATAAACTGTTTTTGTACTCCTTTTCAAGATCCAAAAGAGTTTGACTATTTGACTTCCGCTCGTTTTCCAAATCAATGATTTTGTTCTCCAAAGCTTGTTCGAGAATCAACATGTTCGCTTGTAACGTCTTTTCCGATTCCTCCATTTGTTGTAACTTGAGCTGCAAGCTTCTAGTTTCCACCAAATTCTAATTGAAAGACTTTTCTAATTCGGTCAACTTTGACTTCACTACTGTAAGCTCTTCAATCTCTATCCTTTGTGTTTCTGTGGTTTCCTCTAGTTCTTGAAGAATCGACACAAGTTCAATATTTGATTCTTGATTCCTCTTAAGTTGTTGGGTCAAATCAAGATTCGATTCTTTATGCAAGCTCGTATTCTAGCTCCTTTATAAGTTGATTTTGACTTTCAGAGTTGTACATTGACTTTGATTCCATTGTCACCTTTTGTTTAACAACTGCTTCCTCAAGTAACATCTTTATATGATCAACTTCTTTCTTCATGCCATCACGTTCCGCCATTGCAGCCGAAAGTTCCATCTGCGTTCCCGTCAAAACTTTCGACTGATCTGAATATTTCTCTTTTAAAATCTCCAAATCAAGCATTAGTTTCTGAGAATTTCTCTCCCACATTTTGGCTTCATCACGGAGCTCTTCAATTGTGTCTTCGGCTGCTTCTAGGAGGTTTTTTGAAGACCCTGCATTCATCATAGATGATGAGGGGGGGGGACAGGTGGCGGGCTCTCCTCGTACTCTTGTTCGTGTTCGTCGTGGGTTATTCTTGATTTGAAAGATGAGTTGTTTGACTTTGAAACAGACATATCTTCTTCATTTGGATAGTTGCTTCGAGGCGAACTGTTTCTTGAGTTTGAATTAAGATTGTGTTTGATTCCATTTATATGACTTTTTTGATAGAATCTTTCCTTTTCTAAAGAATATTCAGCCGAATCATTGTTCTGATTCGAACCAGATGGATCGTAACTCGTTTCCTGCATTAAGAAGAAACAGTTAAACTTCAAAATCAAATTAAATCATTTTCGTGTTCAAATTTATATAATTATTTCATATATGAAGTATCAAAAGTAGTAAATATATTTTTACTTGTTGAAAAATTATTATGTAATAATCTAATGTTTCTTGAATAACTGAAGTAAGCATGTTGGTTTTGAAGTTAAAATTTGTCTGTTTGACCAAAAAAGTCAACGTTGTGAGAATCTTGATCATATTAAGCATTACCATGATTTTAATTCTTTCAAGAAGTGAAATGGGAGCCAGATCTTGACTTGAAGGGGATTTAGCACTGAGATAAGGTGAGGAAGCTGACCCGTTTGATCTGCTACCTGCATCGTCTTCGTCTACGGCTTCTGTATTGGGTCCCACGTAATTTGATCCTTCTATCCTGTGATACGTATGGACAACTTTCAACATTAAAAAAACACATGATATAACAAACAAGCAACATAAATTTTCACAAACATGTACCTGAGTTTTGACCTTGGTGTCAAGCACTGAATTTTGACCTGATAATAACAGCATATGTTGGTAAGAAACAGTGTCAAAAACTCTTCAGGATGTGCATTTCTTAAAATGTTTTCTTCAGCATGACATGACAGATTCATAAACAGATACGATTCATGCATACAAAGTTGTCTTTGGACTAATGGAATTAGTGGATCTTTACACCCATTGGGTTACGAGTTGACTCTCTTTAGGATCATCAATTCAACAGTTTGTTGATCTTTTTGGAAAAGAACATAACATCCAATTTAGAGCTCAAAATTTTGACCCAATTGCTTTTAAGGAGTCTAGGCAACTATGTTTTATAAAAGCTTAAAATGAAACATGAAAAAATTGTCGAAAATCATCCAACGTGCATCGTTAATGCATAAAACACACTAAATCATTGTTTTAAAATATACATATATTGGATAATAGTGTCCTCTTTCTAATCATATTTATTATATTAAATATCTAAGTAAAAGATATTTGTAGAAGAGTGTTTTGGGTCAAACCAAATCCGTCTCATACCGAAAGTATACTTTTGACATGTTACCCAACCTGTCCGTCACCCCTTCATTTTGTCATCTCTAGGTCATGCATACATATCCTAACAAGAGAGCTTGGTTTCACTAATTTTTATAACTTTCACATTCAAAATGCAGATTCCATTCAGAAAAAATAAAGCACCTGTAAAATTGTGACATAGTTGCATTTCTTCAATGGCAAAGAAACTAGTGCAGATGATCTTGAATTCGTATAATACCGTACAATATTGACAGTCGCCTCCCCAAGAATGCCAGATCTAGCAGACCCCTACAACAAAATTTTCTGTCAACCCCGCTATAATCAAATGGACATCGAGATCAAATGATAAATTTTGATAGTTTTAGGATCCAGATCATTCATACCATAGAAACAACAAATTTGAAAAGTTGTTCTTCAAGCTCCTTTGAAGAATCATAGTGTGAAATCCAGGTAGATTCCGATAGAGTTTCGGCCCATTGACAATTTCCATTTCGCACCAAAGCTTTGTTTGATCTTGCAACTGTTTTTCCGGTTTCTACAGAGATTATCGACACTAAAAGCTTGTCCCATACCTTTGGTACCTATGACAACAAAATCCCCACCCAAAAAAGCAAATATTAACCATGAATATGCTATGATCAACGATTAAGTTCTTGTATCACGACAAGTTTTAAGCTAATATGAATCATAAAAACATCAAAAGTAAAAAAAAAGGAAAAATAAATCATAGCACCACTTTAGATTAAGAGAATTGTATCTAAAAATCTATTTTATCATTCAGAGATTGCTGAATTATTCTTTTAGTCATTTTATATATACACTAGAGTGTATCATTTGGTTGTTAAAACACACATCAAAAACTGCAAGATAACCAGACATTTTTACATAAGTAAATAACATCACACACAAATTCACCAATTTAAAAAGAAAAAAACATGATAATTCACAAAGATGATTAATGAGTTGTAGATGATCACCTGAAGAGCCTGAAAATTTGAAAATTTGAAATCAATCCTCTCTGCTGAACTCGGAGACTTCCCATTTCTTTGTGCTCTATACATCTTGATGTAGCACGTAGCTCACCGATTATAGGTGTTCTATAAGATTGTGAAATCTACTATCTCATCATCAACAAAACCATCTTCCTTTTAGAAAAAATAAACAAATAAACGGATTACATTAATGACGATGGATTTATTTTTCTCGTTGACGTTCTTGTCGTTGGCTATGGAATGAGTGATCACAATGCAGTGATATTAACAAGGAAAAACTGGTTGTTTATATTATCTCTTCTGTTTTTAACTCCATTTGCAACACAGAAGAAGGAGCAGTTGATGTTAGTTTACATATGGTGATCTAGTTACAAACAACAAATAGAAACAACCAAATCACCCCTTGTAGTTTAACAATTATCATTTTTGTCTCCTAACTTTTTTATGAATTTATAAAATAATCTTTAATTTGTTGTGTGTTATTTCCTCTTTTGAATGCTTATAACTTTGTTTTGTTTGTGCCTAAGATTATGCGGTAATTTTAATCGTAGGCTTAACCACCAAGCCGAACTACTACGTCTAGATCAGCAATTCGAACCACTATGGATAGATCGCCCACCAGTGGTGGATCTCGCCCAAAAATTTAGGGGTATCCCAATTTTTTTTGGAGATCAGAAGTATCCTTTGTATAAAACCAAAAAAATAAAAATAAAAATTTTATACTACACAGACGAAGTTGAGGGGTATTTTTACACTACCGAGACAGAGTTGAGGATAGCTCGTGCTACCCCTGCTTGTACACTAGCTCCGTCCCTGACGCCCACTGGCACCTTCTCTTATGTAAGCTTTTGTTTTATTAACAATAGGGTTTAATGGTTTATGCTAAATTCACCAAGTTCAGAAACTAAATGTCACACAAGTTTGTAACTTTGTATAGCTAAGTCAATGATTAAATTGTTACTTACAAGGTGAGACCTTGTAACATATATTGATGCATTAAAAACATATATTGATGCATAATCTTTAATTAAATATATGCTTTTATTTGTATGAAAGATATTTTTCTAATGCTATACGTCTGATTAACTTATGTATGATTCTAAAAAAACGTTTCATGTACATGATTGAATCACTCTCCAAATATCTTCTCTTTAGAAAAAATAAAATAAAGTACGTTCTTCTGTCATGAAGGGTACCTAATATTACTCACTAATATCATTCAAATGATGATTTGTCAAAAAAGTTTTTAAATTCTTAAGCAACTCATACCATCTTAATTCACTCAATGGCACATGAACTTGCCTTTCTTAGGAAATAAAAACATTCAAGTGACTTATGTATGACAATATATAAATAAGATGTGTTGTATCAAAACTGTCATTAGAACTAACAAAATATTGAAGGGGCCTTTTCAAATTTTATCATTTTTGCACAAAGTCCTTTTCTTCCCTCCTTGCACTTTAAACAGATCCACAAAACGGCGCAGTTTCTCGAATTTTTGTTTGTACTAGAATTAAAATAAATTATTTTGTTTGTACTAGAATTAAATTAAATTATTTGTGTAATTTTGATCAATAAAAAAAACTCAACAAAAATGTTTAATTGATAATTCCAAAGAGGTGCATTGGAATATTTGATGTATTTGGTCCTTCGAATTACCCCTTAATGACAAAATAATTAGATAATATACTTATTTCAACTAGTTATGTAGCTAATGCAGTTGTCATAGGCGATATTAACTATACATTTGATGTAAGATATCTTTTTTGTTTGTTTGTTTCAAAAAATAAAGAAAATATGAAAAATAAATTATTGCAGTTCAATGAATCACATTAATTTTATTTAAATTGTAAGCAAATTTTGTGTACACAATATATAAATACAATTGAGGTTATTGATAGCAAGCAGGGCTCTCAATGCAAAGACACATATGTAACAGTTTTTTTTTATGATTTTGTGTTTAGTCTAAATGTGAGTCATTTTCGGGTTGAATCCGCAACCTTCTTTATAAGGTATTAGTATACTTTATGTCAAAACTTAAACCGATTAAGCATTATTATATTTTATATCATAAATTTTAGTTAGAAAAGAAATTGAGCACTTTTTTTATAGAAGTACATGTTTTTTATTGTGTATATTGTAATTTCAAAGTAACGAAATTAGAGTGTTTATTGCAGATAGTTATGACATTTGGCATGAGCTTTCATATATGTTAGTTGAATCATACAACATACATCTATATATATATATATATATATATGGGAATGTTCATTTGAGAAGAAATTTAATGTGAGAAGAAGAAGAAATGACATAATTGTAAAACATTAAATAGTTTATAACTCCTCTCATTAATTAAGTTATCTCTCATTAATAAAGCAAAAACATTTTATCCTACACATTTCAAAATTTATCCTACATATGTCTTACATTTACTGGAATTTACCCTACACACATGTAAATTTACCCGACAGATTCCAAAATTTATCCTGCACATACTAAAATTTATCCTACACATATCGAAAATTGTCCTACACCATAAATTATTTTATCTTGAAGGATTATATGAAAAAAATGAGTTACAAGTTTAATTAATTAGCTAATTAATGACAATTATAGATTTACCTATACGTCATTTTTCATAACATTAAATACACACTTTAAATGAAGTAAATGGAGAATTTCTATTGGTTTAAAAGTTATTCTTTTTATTTTTACAAAATTTTTCTTCTGATTTGAACTCTCCAATATATATATATATATATATATCACACACACATCAATTGAATATCAAACAACTAACTTTCTGCAATACACACTTCAATAAATGATCATATCAGTGTCATCGTGTGAATACGCGAATCATGTAACAATCACATCTGGTTCGTATACGGGTTTTGAGTTCATGTATCATATCATGAACACAGACTGTTTAATCAGACACAAACTTTAACATTGATGCTAAGATATCTTCTCCATTTATCTTTTGATGGACAAGATGGGTAATGGGTTGACATTAACACTTCTTTATCAAATTTATTTTTATGTTACAGTAACAGTTTGTATATCTGAATAAAACGTTTTAGAAGGTCATATACATCAAAAAAATGGCTTCGTAAAAATGTCAAGTTCCCAGCCCCTTTGGACTATTCAACCCATTTGACCCGCCCCTTATAGCTATTTTTTCATTTGACCCGTTTGAAGACGAGTAACAAATTCCACTTTAAACACCAACCCTACCAAAAATCTCCACAGTTACAAGTTCCATTTTTAAGATGGTGAAAATGAATTGTATCCCTAACAGTTATCGCTCTATTCGTTATAGTACTCATATACTTTAACGCTGTATGGCAATCGACACACACCCGTAAATTTTTCGTCACAAGTATCGCCTTACCCGGGACTAAACTAACATCAGCCAATGCAACAGCTAACTTCTCACTGTGATAAAGCAAAATATGCTCTTTTTCCTCTTCTTCAACATCCTGAAGAACAAAACTGTAATCTCCATCATATCCCAACGTTTTCATCGCCGCTAGTAACTCATCTAGCCTTCGGTTTATTAACAACCATTGCGGATGTGACCGATCTCCACCCACAAAAGCGTGCACAGCCCCATTTATTTCAACCCAACTGCACCCCGGGCTTTTCTTAAACCCTTTTTCCCTTTGTAACACGCGGGTCCTGGCTGCATCTTCCCATCGTTTCGCTGTACTATAAATATTAGATAAAAGAACAAAATTACCGGTACTTTCGGGTCCAAGAATCTCGATATTTCTTGAAATTTCTTCCCCTAAGTCAACGTTTTTATGTATTCTATAAGCTCCAAGCAATGCACTCCAGGTACGAACATCGGGCTTAAACGGCATCCTAACAATGAACCGGTAAGGCTCGTTTAAAAGCCCGGCCCGACCCAGAAGATCCACCATACACAAGTAGTGTTCTTTCCTCGGTGTGATTTGAAATTTATCAACCATGGAAGTAAACCAATGTTTCCCTTCTGTGACTAGTTTCGAGTGGCTGCAAGCAGATAACAGGCAGATAAACATGACATCATCGGGATCGAAACCTGTGGTTTGCATATGTTCGAATAACGAAACTGCTTCCGACCCGAATCCGTGTATGCCATAACCTAAAATCATAGCATTCCATGAGATCAAATCCCGTTTATGCATTTGATCAAACACTAAACGTGCAATGTCTATTTTCCCACACTTCGAGTACATGTCAATAATAGCGTTACAAACTTTCGTAGATTCTGTAAATCCTTGAGTTATAGCGTAGCTATGACCACAGGCTCCGTGTTGTAGAGCTGCTAAATGTGAACATGCCGGAAAGAAGCCGATCATGGTTTCTATATCCGGATTTATACCGAATAATCTCATATTTTTTATCATATTTAAAGCAACCCCTGCATCACCATTTTGCACGCAACCGGATATGATGGCGTTAAAAGATACAGTGTCTTTTACATCCATTTCATAGAAAAACGTCATTGCGTCGTCGATGATCCCGCACTTGGAGTAGAGTGAAACAACGGTGTTACTAACTATTAAATAAGAAACGAACCCTAATTTGATTGAATAACCGTGTATCCGTCTTCCTTTGTTAATGTACGTAAGATTAGCACACGCGCAAAGAACGGTTGCAAGCATAATGGGAGATACATGCGCACCATTTTTTACTACATGGTCAAATAGTTCAAGTGCCTCCGTGGTTGAATCACAAGCGACACATGCAGCTATCATAGCACTCCAAGTTACCTCGTTTTTTACATTAATTAGATCGAAAACTCTCCTTGTGTAATCCAAGCATTCGCATTTCGCATACATGTCCAACAACCCGGTTCCAACAACCACATCACCGTCATATCTCCTCCTTAAACAAAACCCGTGGACCGCTTTTCCGAATATTAATTCACAGGCTTCCCCGATAACTGGAAGAATCGCGACAACAGTCGACGAATTAGGCCGCAATCCCACCTCCTGCATTTCCTTAACCAAACCAATTGTTTCGTTATACAACCCGTGAAGAGAACTGCCTGCAATCATAGCATTCCACGCCACAACATCTCTGTTTGGCATTTTATCAAACACCTGCCGTGCATCACCTAACAACCCACACTTCGCGTAAAAATCAACCAACGCCATACAAACATAAACATCATCATCAAGAAGCTCGTTTTTCACCCGCTCATGAATCCGTTTACCAAGCTCAACATCCCGAATTGTGGAACATGCTTTCAAAGCAAACGGGTAAGTATACTTATTGGGTGTGACCCCAGACTGCAGCATTTTGACATACAACTCAATGGCATGATCAAAGGGTCCTTCCCAAGCATAGGCTCTGATCAACTGATTCCATAGCAACACATTGTTCTTTCTTTCTGGGTTAGGCATTTCATCGAACACTTGGCGGGCATGTTCGACTTTGTGAAAGGATATGTAGACACGGGTGAGTTTGTCCAGTATTATTGGGCTGTATATGGTATTGTTCTTCAGGAAATGCTGATGAATTCTCTTGGCGTTGGCTAGTGATCTTGATTTGACTGAATTTTCGAAAATTTATAGGTAGAATGATATGGTGTTTAAGGAAGTTCTGACTGCCATTGACAATGATATGACAAGCAGTCATCCCCAGTTTAGTTGTCTTGATATCGCAGGTGAATCAGATTTGTAAAGTTAAATTTAAGCATTCTTATAAGTTTTATTTGAATAATATAATGTTAGACGTGAATTATATAAACTAGTTGTTTCCTTAAAGGTTTTATAAAGCATAGTTGACTATTAAATAAAATGATGTCTTTGCCTCTTTAATGGGATGATATCTTTGGTTCAACTATTACATATATCTTAATTAACTGACTTTATCATCCTTTTATTTGTGATTTGACTGGTTTAACTAAGTTTATATAATGTATAAGATAAGATTTACTTACTTGAAACCTTTGTATATTAAAAGATATATTTATTAATTAAAAAACCTATTTGATCGTATATTTGTTTGAGGTTTCAAGGTAGAGTGACATTTCTATCAAAAAGATACATATGATTGGTTATGTCACGAAGATGCATATGATTTTTTATGTCACGATTTAACATCAAATATTGCATAATTCGACTAAAGTACATTCTATATTTTATGTCATTATTTGTTATATAGACGGTGTCGAATAGAACTAGTTGTTGTTTATCGTCATGTTAGACATTATACCCGAAGTGTCATACTCTTTGAATCTCATTATATATAATAACAATTTGTTATGAAGTTAATAAAGCTCGTAAAAAGCTAGACCAATAAATCTAATATGACTCGGATATGTAATTACTTCTTTGTTAGTGTTATGAACATTGTAAGAGCAGATATTTACAAGGAAGTCGGATAAAACAGTTTTGGTTTGTCACACCTCAAGTATGCTAATTAAGTAGCAATAGTATTAAAAGAGTATGAAAGTTTGAAGTGACTTTATACCCATGTGTTCGAGAAAATAATGAAAAACATGAAACCTATTTGGTTTTACTCCGTTTCTTTAAGTGAACGTGACTATATATTGATTGTCATGATCATAGACATAATTGAGAAATTTGTAGTGGTCATGTTAATAATGATCGACTATCATAATTGTAATAATGGTCATAATGAGATTGACCACTAGAAGTGGTAAATTATATGAGTAATTATATGAAGATAATATGTGGAGAGGATGCAAATTGACGTCACAATTTGGAATGATAATTGTTCTATCGTATCTTACGTTTTGTATTACATACATGCAAGTAATATATATACGATCATAAAATAGAAGTTTCTGGATCATGATTATTTACTTTATTGGCATGACCGGTTAGACCACGCCGAGTCAATGATGATGTGAAACATAATACAGAACTTGAAGATTCTTCTAGCTGATAGCATATTATGTTTGCTCTTAAGGGAAATTATTTATTTGTCAATTAAGGGTATGTATCCCTAAATATTCTAAAAGTGATTAAGGAATATGCATATCACAACATGATTCCACTTAGATGCATCGTCTAAATGGTTATCAAATTCATAAGTTGATGTTTGTGTAATTTATTGCTTAGGTAATAACATAGCAAACACAATATTCCAGATTACATGTAATCATTAGTAGTGACGATAAGTTTATTTCCCTAGTCATTAATGATCGACGGAATAAGTGTTGAACTTCCTGTATATTATGTTTATACACGAATTGATTTTGTTTACACGACCACTGAATGACTATGTGATGTATTGAATAATACATCTATTTATCGTGTAGAGTATGTATAGTTTTAGCGCGTTTTCGTTTCGAGTTGTCAAGAATTTATCTACTTTTAATCCAAACACGTTTTGCAGGTCTTGGTTCGTGAAAACGGTTGGAAGGATGGGAAAATGAGCGAAAATATGAAAAGAACCGAGCCGGCACGTGAGTGAATCGAAAACGAGAAAACGAAACACAAATCAGGGATTTCCACCCGGTCGCGGGGCGCGACTGGCACAGCCAACCTCTCTCGCGGGGCGCGAGAGAGGGATAATTATCTCCGGTAAAAACACTCGGTCGCGGGGCGCGACCGGACTATCCAAACTCTCTTGCGGCCCACGAGAGAGATGTTTATCCAGAAAGTTTCGAAATCAAAGTTGTTTTGGGATTTGGTTGTTTATAATAGGATTATTATCATTGTTAAACACATCTTGGGCAATTGTGGACGATCTAGAGCAACTTTTGAGCTATTTTCTGGAGATTGGAAGCTATTCGAAGCAGATCTAAGATGCAAGAATTGTGGTGGTGATCACGGGAGTTCAAGGCAGGAGCTTGTCACGATTTATCATACCAATCTCCTCTTTGATTTCTTTGGTTTTTGATCAATCATGCTCTCTTGTTATCAACTTGGTTTTTATTACTTTTCAAACATGTTGTTAGGCTATATTTTCTTTGGTTACCTAGGTTTTGTATTATAGATTATGAATCTTTGATTTACTTTAATTTAATTCATGGTTTGGACATTTAATTGGTAAAGGTTTACAACTTTAATGATCTAGTTTAGGGTATTTGAATGATTTTGTTTGTTTGATGATTGCTTGGTTGTTTTGCATAAACTCTGGTGAATGTCTTTCATGTGATAGGTTTATGTTACTTTTCGTGTTCTTAGGAATTCGTGAGGTTGTCGGTAAAATTGGCCAATAAAACCGAGGAAACAATTAAATTAACCACTAAATTAAACTTGTCATTATACCTAACTTGTTAATTGAGAAATTGCAATTAGTTGGCTCAATTAATATGGTAAATTGTTAGGTTAGAGTTTTGAGAAATTCCCGAGTCTAATTTCCTTGTCATAATTGAATCAGTTAATCTAAACTAGAAAATTGTAGTTTGTATAGGTTAATTATTGAGATGTAATTAATAATTAGGCACTTTACTAATTTGAAAAGATAATTGAAAAAGAATCTTTAAGACCGGTAAACGAATAAAAATGATAGGTTATTGTAGGTGTCTTCCTAAGAAGGGTCGGGAGTCCTGTTTAATAAACCTAAACTTTGATATGCTAAGATCCCGGATAAAATATTCAACCAGATTAATTATTGTTAAATTAAAGGAGTAGTAGTCTAAAAATCTAACTTAGGTAACTAGTTTATCATCTCTTGGTAAAAGTTATAATAAGTCCCTAGAAGTTCATAGTTTGGTCATTCCAATTTATTAGTTTTAGTTAATTTGATAATTTAGAATTATTAGTAAAACCCACCTTAAATATACCTAGTGTGTAATTGAGTCTAAATTAGTAGTCTTAGCAATTAGAGAGTCATGTGTGTTCGATAATCCGGACTTACTTAATACTATTCTACAACTGATCGGTCCACTTGCCGGTTAGTAGTTTAGTATAATTTAGGAGTCTAGAGTATAATTTGAGTCTAGAATTAGGATAATTTGTTTTGTTTTTAATTAACTACTTTTAGAACATCACTATGATTGATAATAAAGCCAATAATCATGAGAGCAAGTTCATGTTTATATATGAGTACATGTAATTTTACATGCAATAACATTAATTCACATCAAAACAACATGTTGCAATAATTTCTCCCCATTATAGTTGGTTTTTAGTCAGGAACCAAAGGTGTCCCTTCTAAAATTTTCGTTGTGCGGTCTATATTGAAATTGATCCACCACGGCGCACAAAATTGGAACCTTAAAAAGTGGTTGGGAATATATGATGATGAATAAAGCCTTTCACGAGATATTTATTTACGACTCAATTAATTGATATCCATCTCAATGGATTAACAATCCCAACTTTAGGGGGAGATAAAAGCAGTTGGAAAAGAAATGAGTTAGTATGAATCATCATTGATCCTTAAAACTAAAAGTGTGAACCAGAAGTTCAAAGAATAACTCATTTACAAATAGTAGCAAATCTATTACCAGATGCATTTACTGACCTTGAAAAGGTGACTATGTCACACATACCAACTACTAATGCTCCAATCAAAATGAGTGTCCTAGAAGGACAACCACATGTTTGTAACGAGTCTATTGCATGTCTGAATAGTGGTAGACTAGTCGATTCTAATAATAAAAATTCCTCGAAAGTTGGAGTAACTAATTAAGATGACCAAGTTAAGGTCATATTAAAAGGGTCCCTTGAAGAGAAATTAGACATGATGGTTCCAGAAGAACCTCAGATACTTGAAATAAAAGAGATCTCATTAATTTGTATCATGTATATATATATATATATATATATATATATATATATATATATATATATATATAGGTAGAGGTTCATGTGAGAAAATTTAAAAGTGTGAGAAGGATAAGAAAGATTATGGAAGTGACATGTGTCCCTTTTTATTTTGTTAGTTTAAGGGTATAAGTGTAATTTAACTAATAAAATCTAATTATGGAATGAATATATGCAACCGATTTTTTGCAGTTATTGTATGGATTTTCGAATTTGAAATAACACCCTAACTAATAAAAACACCACAGCATGTATATTGAAGGCATACATCTTATAAATAACAGAAATATAACAAAAATAACACCATAACTCATAAAAACACCACAACAGATATATTGAAGGCACATATCTTATAAAGAACACCCTAACATTGAATATAACAGAAATAACACTCTAATATAACACCAGTCAACACTTTAATCAGAATCAAAACAGAAATAACACCCTAAATATATAAAAACAGAAATAACTCTACATAAGTATATCAATATGGTACTCATATTAAAGATAAAAAAACACTCGTTATTATGGTGTACTTTTTTAAAAAAGAGTTACGTATAAAAAGTTATTGATGTTTAAAAAAGAAGGGGGAACTTTGCATGCGTATTAATGTTAGTTTCTTAATTTAAAATTATTAAATTTACCTTTATACCCTTAATCTAGAAAATTAGTTAGTTTAATAGTCAACATTATTTAGAGAATTGCCACTATAATCTCAACCATTAGATTAAATATCTAATGGTTTAGATTCTTTCTTATCCTTCTCACACTTTCAAATTTTCTAACCTCACCCCATATATATATATATATATACGTAATCGAATTGAAATCGACGTCGTCTGCCTATAAGAAATGATTGACCAAAAGCAAAAGACGCGAATAAGGCATAGTTGAATTCTCTAATGAAATGGAAAGTTTTCGGACCAACAATCCATACAACTGAAGTTGTGAAAGATGTTGGATATAAACGGGTCATATGAAAATCAAATTGAGTGACATAAGGAAATTGGTGGCACAAGAATTTTCGCGAACACCTATGAGTGATTATAGGGAGACGTATCTCTCAGTGGTGGATGCATTGACTTTCCAACATCTTATTAGTCTCGTAATATAAAGAGAGAATTGATATGTGTCTTATGAATTTTATGTATCACTTGATACGAAAAGTTTACATGAGAGTCTCTCAAGGATTTAAATTATCAAAATCTTGTAAAATAAGTTCTCGAGAACAATATGATCATTGTATAAAGATTCATATTTGCATAAGTTGTATACAATTGGAACTCTTGATGAGTATCTTAAAGATTTTGAGTGCTTAAAAGGTTAATTGAAACATCTTATGGATGTAAGTCTTGTGTACCAATAAACATACATAGAAAACTTGTACCTGGTGACTATGGCATCTCAGTGTACAGTGTACAAGTATGGTACGACAATACGGACTTTACAAATGAAGCAAGTGTTCAAGACATCCTTGCATATGATATAGAAATCAATGAGGAGGTTATGTAACAGAAATCCTAAAGAGTGTATGCACACACATTGTTTTTCAAAGTGGAAAGAAGTAAGTGAATGATTGTAAATGCCCGAAACATTGATTTCAAAACCTCATGAATACTCTTTATAAACTTAACAAGACAGTATGGATAAAAATAGTCAGGTTGAGTGTTGTACAACTCATGAGATATTCTGATAAAGAGCAATATGAGTTTTGATAATATCATCCATCTTTATCAAAAGTCCTCTCCTAAAAGTTCACTATAATCACAGTGTACAGTGATGATGTCTAGGCACCATCGAGAGATACTGTTGAGCTTTTAGAGGGGGAAATTTTGAATGATCCTGGCTTAGTCTAGTTATTACTCAACTGAAAGTTCGAGTATATTTATGATCATATTTTTATCCATTGATCAAACTACATCCAAAAGATGTTAGGACATTTTAGTATGGATAAATCTGAAGCTTAACGTATGTTAAAGGTTGTTCAGAAACCTTTTATAAGAAATGTCTATTATCATCTTCTACCAAAGTAGAAATTCTCATTCTAGAAGTACCATCATTAAATGCATATGTGCATTAATATGTTTTGCTAGCTATGTATGGTTATAATATCTTTCACTTGAGCTTATTGTCATGATATAGCATTTGTCAAGCGAAGAAACATTGGAACGAGTTCAAAGAAATATTTTAGGTATAAACGATATTTGATTATATTTTACTAACCCATCAAACAAGGTTGGTTAGTCTTGTAGATGCAATAATGTAACAAAACACAGTCATGGACATATGATATTTTTTGAAAGGAGGGATCTAAAGTCTTGTTAGAAGATTATACAACGTTGCTCAACATAAAGGATTGCACATTAAAGGATCACGTGACAAATCATTGGCTGCAAAAGCTTTGATCAACTCTTAAGGAAGATGGACACACGTTAGTTAAAGGATATGTATTATAAGAGGGGGAGATTTATTCAAGTTGCACTATTTTTCCTTTAACTAAGTTTGTCCCATTGGGTTTTCTTAGTAAGGTTTTTAATGAGACAACGTACTTGATCCATACGTATAAGGGAGAGACAATACGCATTGCACTCTTTTTCCCTTAGCTGAGGTTTTGTCCCACTGAGTTTTCCTAACAAGGTTTTTAACGAGACAGGATCTGTAAGCGTATAAAGTTGATAACCAAGGGAGAGTGTTATAGCTATATTTATATTGTGATTATCAACTGCTAAAATAGAATAGGCTTATTCTCCAAGTTTTTTACCCTATATATACTCCGTTGTATTTATTGTATGAACACACCATGAATAATAAAAAGATCTTTCTCCAATGTCTCTTCTTCATATTGTTTTGCTATAAAACTTATTGTTTCAGAACAGTTTCTTATTTTGGGAAAAGAATGATTATATTTAGTTTTTTTTTTGCTAAACAATTTCTGTTTTATCCCATAAAACTTAAAATTAATATTGCATCTAAACTTTATATAAAATAAGAAATTTTGAACATAATATTGAGGTGATTCGGTTATGAGGCGCATAAATGAACCGACCCGGTTTAAACAACTTATAAAAGCGGGAGGAAACTAGCATTTTATATTCCTATATATTTTTAAAGTCCAATTTACGTGTTTATGACAGTGGTATCATTGGTGGATCTAGACCAAAGTTACAGGGGTAACGTTTAAAAAATTTTGTTATCATATTTCATACAATGTAAATGGGTCCGATAGCAGTCTAAATCAATAAACACAAATACATAAATGTCAGGTATACCACGTTTAAATCAATAAATATAAATACATTATACGATTCTAACGACTCTAAATTGAACCTAAAAATCTTTAACATAATTCTTGGAGTAAACTACAAAATGGTTTATGAGGTTTGGTTACTTTTGTCACTTTAGTTCAAAACTCAAACTTTTTGAATCTGGGTCCCTATGGTTTCAATTTTATTGCCATTTTCTTCCAAAATCAAAATTTGATCAGATTTTTTCAGTTAACATCTAGTTTTTTGTCTTTTTCCTCCATTTTAATGAAAGCAAAATGGTCTTTTAACGTTTTATTATAACAAATTAAGAAAATTTGACCATTTTGCTCTTCTTTAAAAGATAGAAAAAAGGCAAAAGAACTGAATGTTAACTGAAAAAATCTGATCAAATTTTAATTTTGAATAAAAATAACAATAAAACTAAAATCAAATGACCCAAATTCAAAAGGTTTAAACTTTATACTAAAATTATAAAAGTGAACATACCTCAATTTACTCTAATTCTTGTTCTGATTTTATCCTAGAAGATCATAATAAGTTTTTGATTAATTTAAAGAAACATGACTTATGTAACTTGGGGGGTTTTACCCAGGTTTGAGTCCAAGGAGGGGTGCAGTTTTACCTATTCCATAGGGTTTTTGCGCATCAAGGGTGTGCTACGCTTTCTAGCGGTGGTCGAGTAGTCGGCCTTTGGACATAGCTCCGAAAGGATGAGTTTACACGTGGAAAGCAGTAAGCCGTTAAAAAAAACTTATGTAACTTAATAGAAATCATCTTGTATCTTCTCCAAACGGTCCCACAAGTAACAAGTGATGTTTCTACTAGCAGGCAACACCCGAAATCACACGGCAAATTAATATTAATAATAATAATAATACACAAGGAGTTCAATCAGCCTGTACTTTCGATTGTAATCATGCTCAGACCCTTCTGGTATGGTAACCTTCTTCACTTCCATTAAATTTAGGGTTGGCCTTTTCTGATTGTCACTTACTTGTATAAAGATTTAGCTTTCATTTCGTCTTTCGATTTGCTGATTAAAAACTGAAACTTCATATGGGTATTTTGGAAATTAGATGATAACCTAATTTTACAGAGGTGAAAGTTGTTTTCAGGATGATTTAGGGCCTGACATAGTGGATCGTTAATATGCTGATTTCTTCTAAATTATTGGATTTACTCCTAAAGTCAAAATTTGCAAACTTTTTTCATATTAGCATATGCTTAATGTTTTATTTTACTGTTTATACATGTAATTTACTTGTCTTTAATCTAATGGCCTGAAGGGGGCAACTTTATTGATGTTTAGCTTCTAAGAGTGAACTTATTTGACACTTATAAGTCAACTATGAACTTATATATTGGGAGAGAAGTATCATAATTGAGTGTTGTAGTTGAAAATATGATCTTTTTTTACCTTTTTGAACTCTCTTGATGTGAAGGGGTGATGAAGAACAGCAGCTTATGCAGATGAATGGAGATAGACCGGTATCGCGTATTCCACCTGAGGCTGCTGCGATTGTTCATGTCTTGAAAGACAAAAGGTTTGCTGGTCTGCTTTGTTTTATATTAGTGTATCTTACGTAGTTACGTAAAAGATTCATGGTTTCTTTGCAGTGTTTTATCATTCTAGATATGTGTTTTCTAAGAACAATAAATTTATAATATCGTTCGTCGTAAATTTTTCTCCAAAGTGATTGCAGCTAACAGGATTGAGAGAATATTCTAGTGGGTACACTGACAATTGCAGTTTTCTCGGAAATTTATTTTGACCCGGTCTTTTTTTTGCTTGTGAAATATTTGTAGTGCTAGTGAGCTGCATAGGCTTTTGTCAGACAAAAATGCATATCAACAATTTTTACTTTCACTTGACACGGTCCAAAATCAGATTCGTGTAAGTCATATTTCAGTTTCACGATATTTTGTTGTTTATTCAAATGTTTTGAGATCCTCGTTATGCATTTATAAAAAAACAGTCTGTTTGAAATTATGTTGAATATTTTAGCATTGACATCTTCATTTCAACATATCTTCTCTCTATTCTTAATATCAGCTGAGGGACGAATTGAGGAATGAAACTATGCAGCTTGCAAGTGAGTTCTTCCGTAATCTGTTTACGTAATCCTTCTTGCATAAAGTACCGAGCAACAAGCATGTTTAATACAACTTAGAGTCAGCATCATTTGTCAACATAATGATTCTTTTATGCAGGACACAACTTGGAAAAAGAACCACACATCAAGGAGTTGCGGAACCAGGTTAGTTCTTCACTTTCTTTGTAATCATGGGTCAGTTTGGGCCATGTTCTATCTTTGATGGCCAAACCAGGGGTGTCAATCGTGTCAGGTTGACGTGTTAACAGGTTGCGGGCTAGCGGGTTGAAATGTGCAACCCGAACCCAACGTTATTCATGTCAAAGATTTCAACCCTAACCCGCACACACATAAATTCGGGTCAACCGACCTGTTGAACGCATTTTTCTAAATGAGTCAAACTTGTTGACGAGTTATAAGCGGGTTATCAGTGTTGGGAATCAGACATCAATGCAGCGGAAGATTGTGACTTGGATGAATCCATGTTCATGGTGAAACCAAAAGGAATGTGCAGATTTATGATATGAACACAGAAAGTTCAAAGGAAACGAAAGGACAATTCGTATGAAATCGAATATGTCTTGATGCCGGAAGTTATTGCCGGGAATCAAGTTTATATACATTGTCATTGTTGGCGGTTAAGATTGGCGGGAATAACTGCCTTGCAGTTTTGAATCATACCCGCTTATCTAACTCGCTTATCATCCCTACATAAGTTAACATAAAACCGGAAATGTATATGTTCTAATACTTATACATAATTAACATAATAAAGTTTAAATATCTTTCTCTAACATAACCCCCTTAAACTTGATTATGTTTTCTAGCATGCAGCATGACACTTCTATTTGCTTCTTCAACAGCCTTGCTTGATTGAAATCAAAGCGCCGATGTTTCTTGTGCATTTTCCAGGCTCCCTCCCAATCATTTCCAGCATAGAGCGCGTAATGATCCATGGCAGCTTCATCTTGAGCATCATCAGCACTTTTCTTCCTCTCATGGCCGCTGGCTGAAGAACTTTCTCCTTCTTTCACCACCTCCTTGTCAAACACCTTCTCTTGAACCGCCTTGAACCTATAATAATATACCAAGACATCGAGATACGTAGCATAAATTATTCTCATGTATTCACCGTCATGGTATTCGTATCCCATATCCTTAGCAATCACCGGCCATAAGTTGTCATTAGTGACACTCCGGTAGCCACCATCTCGTTCCACTATCACATATAACCCCAGTAAATCGATCTTTCTATTATTCGGTGCAAATGGAGGATCGGTCTTGAAGATATTCCCAGTTTGACATTTAAGAACCACGCCACCATCTCCTCAAACTTACCCTCCAATTCATGTTTGTATTTGAATACAAACTCCCTGTCGTCTATCATGTCAAGCAACGATTTGCAATCAGCGAAATCATGGAACTCCATGACCTTGATAATCATCAGACTCCAGTCCGTTTCTTGTGATGACAGATTCAAGTCTTCGAAGTAGGAATTAAGATATCTTTCTTTGAATTCATCATCCACTGTGCTAACATTAAGAATCCCCTGTTTTTCTTTCAATCCGAGTTCCTCTTCCTTTGTTAAGCCATTCATATCATTCACAGAATTAACAACCGGTGTTGAGAACATTGGAAATATTTTGCAAGTGTCACCCGACTTGTTAACGGTGTGCCCTTACAATGTTAATTGGTCCAAACTCAACACGTTCCGGTCTAATTCCGGAGCGTAGAATACACTTTGTATTCTCAAAGTTTCATTGCTTGATTTTATTTCTACCGCCCCAACCCCTCGGGTAAACAGGAAATTATTTTCCCCAGATTGTGTTTCAACCCCAACTATGTGTTTGATTCGTTTAAACACATTCAAGTTACCAGCAGTATGATGAGAAAACACAGAACTCACGTACCAGATGTCGCCCCATTGGCCTCCTTCTGTACCGATGACTATCATCTCTTGATGATCATAAATCACACTTTCTTGTTTCTGTATTCCGACGTTCACTGCCTGATGAATCAGTTGGGTCGCTTCGTCCTTTTCTTTTGCTTTACACGAATATATCTGGTGCCCTGGTTGATGGCAATAGTAACAGAGTCTTACTCGAGGAATTCGTCTTTCTTTTTCGGTCTTTTCGTCAATGCAGTGTTGACATGGCAACATGGTTGACGTTGGTTTGATTTCTGTCTTCCTTCCCAACAGTGCTCTGATACCACTATGTTGGGAATCAGACCATCGTTGCAGCGGAAGATTGTGACTTGGATGAATCCATGTTCATGGTGAAACCGAAAGGAATGTGCAGATTTATGATATGAACACAGAAAGTTCAAAGGAAACGAAAGGACAATTCGTATGAAATCGAATATGTCTTGATGCCGGAAGTTATTGCCGGGAATCAAGTTTATATACATTGTCATTGTTGGCGGTTAAGATTGGCGGGAATAACTACCTTGCAGTTTTGAATCATACCCGCTTATCTAACTCGCTTATCATCCCTACGTAAGTTAACATAAAACCGGAAATGTATATGTTCTAATACTTATACATGATAAAGTTTAAATATCATTCTCTCACAATCAGTAACGTGTTTAATGGCGAGTAGACATGGGATAAGCAGATAATATGGTGTGATAAAACTAACATTATTATGACTAACCATGTAAAATGGAAAACGGAAAAAACAAAAATATAAAAGTTTCTTTTTTTAATCCTTAAACGGGTCAACCCGAACCCAACCTGTTTTTAATACGGGTCAACCGAACCCGAACCCAGCCTGTTTTTTAAACGGGTCGTGTTAGTCGACCCAAAGCCTATTTTTTTCGTGTCAAGTATTGCCGCCCTAGCTCAAACAGTTGAAATGAAGGAAAAATACTGGCTAAAAAGGAAACAGGTTGAACATGTTAGGTTGGGTGTTTTGGATGCATAAAACCTCCTAAATCATTTCTTCATAAAGTTAGATTACTATTGAAATTATATAATTTTTGTAATCATATATGACACGCTTATCATTTATAGGTCAGTCCAGCTGACCCACTTCAACCTATACAAAAGTTACCACTTCAACCTGCCTTTAATAGAAAGTATGGTGATCTTTATACTATAGATAATATTTTTTTGGTAATAGTGTCAGATAATTCGGGTCACTGAACTGGCTGCTGCTCGAGAGAAGCTCAGTGAGCTTGAAACGCAAAAACAAGAAATCCTCAACTTTTACTCTCCTGCATCCTTGCTTCATTGTCTGCAAGGTAAAAATTCTCCTTTTAAGATTATTACTTGGTTGTCGTACCTAAAGTTCCACCCATCTTTTGCCCCTAGTTCTAATCCTAGTGTTATATTTTCTGGCGAAAAACTAGAGGGTGCGGGCAGTTTGGGTAAAGGTTCAAAACAAATTACTTTTTGGTAAAAATTGAATCATTCATGACTTGACCAGTTTTTTACTAAATGCTGTGTTAACCCTCATTAAGGGCAAATATGTCAAGTGCCCCTTTTTGGTTGAAAAGCATTCTCCAAACCAAGGTTCCTACCACTTTTCCGTTCTAGACCAAAAAACGAACCGATGTCTGTTTCCCATTAGCAACATGATGTTAGGTTCATACTCATTCGGTCAAAACTATTTGCAGGTCAAAGATGATTGGTAGTTTGGTACATTAGTTACCCTAGTCAAATAAATGAATCTAAGAGTAGACACCAATAACATATTATCAATTGGTTGAAAGTACAACTATTAAAAGTTGTATTATTATTGTAATAGTTATTTTACATAACCATATATCACACAAATTAATATGAATAAAGAATGTGTGTTTTGGGTCAACGCAGCCCGTTTTGCCACTCTTTTGTTAGGCATTGTAGATACAATGGTGATTGGTTATTTGCAGAGGCAATGCGTAAAACAGAAGAAGAATCTGAAGCCCTCCACCAACAGCTTCTCAATAGAGAGATTGATCTCACTACTTTCATGCACAAGTACAAGACGCTTCGTAAGTTGTACCATAAATGGGCTCTCACCCGTCTCGCCGCCAATATATCATTGGTTAACCGTTTAAACTAGTGTGTGTTTTCATCATTCTCGTATGGGCACTTAGTTTGCGCCACCATGCTCGTTAGACCTTAATACCGTTACATGATTCCTGTATATATTGCATTGTAACTTGACCCATAGCAATACCATCTCTTATATTTCTTTGCAACAAACATGTGAATAAGAACAATTTTAGGTTTTAAACTTTGTGGTGCATATATATCAATTTCAAACTATAAAACCCACTATGTTTGACCTGTAAAAGTCAACTATACCTTTTATATACATATTGACTAGTAATAAGGTTCCTTAAAGAGAACCACATAAAGAATACAACCGATTGAGAATAGAATTATAAAAATATCGAACGTAAGAGCGGACTTGGCTTGATTGCTGAGCTCCATGTTCCTTCCACCGAGCCGGTCAACCATATCCGGGATTGACTCCCAGTTTTCAATATCTTTCATGTATGGATCTTCCAACTTTACTCTCATCTTCTCGGCTTCCCGACTTGCGGCTTCCTGAGCCAAGGTCCAGTCATAGAACCTTCGCTTCTCTGGGTCACTCAACACGTCGTAAACTTCTCTTAGCCTCAAGAACATTTCAGAGGCGGCTTTGAGCGGGAGAGAAGTGGTGTCGGGATGGTACTCTTTAGATAGCCGCCGGTAAGCCGCCTTGATCTCTTCCAAATCAGCTTCTGCTGGCACCCCTAAGAACCTGCCATAGGTCAAGAAGCTTTGTAAACCTATGCTGAGCCGAGTTGAGGCGGCTCATATGACCATGTGAGCCGACCTCAAAGCGTAATATGATCCTAGTAGTTTCTTAACACTTAACAGTCCATATTTGTATTTGTATCAAATAATAAAGTAGTTTCATATTTTCTTTTATGCAGTCAACAGCATGCTACATCACTACTATAGTGGCTTGCAGACCTCGGATTACATAGCGGTCAATAATAGCAGTTTCGCTATTATCGTTGATTACCGCATAGCGTTCATAGCACCGCTTTTATAGGTCATGTAATTTATGGCCAAAAGTAGGGAAAACCCACAAAATATCAAATTTTCTTTTAATTTCGGGCCAAAACTAAAGGCCCAAACTTTAATTAAAACCTAATCCAGTAATGTAATGTGTGTGTGGTTCGACATCGCTGGTTCTTCAAAACAAAGGCCAATCTTCATCGCTGCTGCTTCTTCGGTGCTATAGGCTGTTGAGATCTTTGGTTATTTTCGAATATTCATGGTTCTTCGGTTGTATAGGCTGCTGAGAATTAATTACTATGAATTTTGATATTACTATTAAAGTTTTTCAAATATATATATAAATACACACGCATAAGTTCTGCATGATATAAAAATTACTGATATACCACCGCTATAACCTATATATCAAATAGCGGACGCTATTTGATTTTGGACCACTATAACTGCATAGATTTTCTTTAAGCTGTAATCTGATTTAAAAGTTGATTTGACCAGTGAACCAGTAAAAGAATGGTGAACTGGAATATCGGTCCAGTTCTGAAAACATTGGTATACACGACACTCTAGTTATAGAATTTCGGTGGTTTCATAGAGAAGATGGAGAACACTAACTGGTAATGAGAATCAGTGGAATTGTTGAGCAATTCAGAGAACTTTTCACCAAGCAAATTCTTTTTCTGCTCTTCTTCGACCGATTGCGTGGTGGTGCCGCTGCTACTGCTGCCGCCAACCCATCCTTCGTCCTCGTTCTCCCAGTGAATTCTGGTATCAACATCTGGTGGAGGCCTCTGCCTACCACTTCCTCCTCCTGCTGCAGCTGCTGCATAGACCCGTAGAACACTTCGGCTGCCTGATCGGGTCGCGGGTGTCAACCAAGAGGCGGTGGTCGCTGTTGCGGTGATGCCGCCTCTTGCTGGTAGGAGAGATAGTGAAGGTGAGGGTATTGCTGTTCTGGCAGCCATATGAATTTGGTGGCTTAACAGAACTGATGTTAGAAGTTAGAAGTGGTGTATGGTATCCGTAATGCTTGGATGTTGTGTTATTTGATTTAATTCAGTTTTTTTTGTGTGGCTGAAAGTTCTGTTATTTTTTTTGGCAAGTGGACCCTTTGATATTGATATGTTAGAAGGGAAAAAATATTAATTTTGGATACATTCTTATACAACACGACTTTTAGTTTTTACTCCAACTCTGTTACAATAACAAAATAGAAACTAAAGTTAACTGTCATTTTTGTTTTTCTGGTTTGTTCAATTATGCTAGTCCCGGTCACATTTCAAGTTTGTATGACATTTTTTTAAATATGCCAGTTCCGTTCAGAAAACTTAAGTCTGTTAAAACTTACCGTGTAATGAAAGGTAAAACCCTCGTTTTCCTTTTTTTATTCCCCTCTTTTTTAAACCCTATTAATAGGTTTAAGATAAATGAAAATAAAAAAAAATGAAAAATGACGTTTTCACCCTTCATTAAACGGGTTAAGTTTTTGGACGGAATTGATATTTTTCAAGAATTTCAGGAAGAGAAATGATACAAATTTGTAATTTGGCCTACACTGTCATAATTGCATAATCTATAGGGACAAAATGACAGTTAACTCTAGAAACTATTTTCAATTATTTTCGTATGACAATAAAAACACGTTAAAAATGTACAAATCCAAGTATTTTTCTATTTTTATACTTTTTGTCCTGACGTGTCTCCGTATTTTTTTCTTAGTAACTACGTCAAGTTTGTTTATTTTATGATGTTTCTAATGATACACTGTGAAATTATTTTATGCATCTCATGATTATAAAAGTATAATTTGATATGATATCTAATCTAAGTTAAAATAAAAGATTCCAAATAATGACATATGACATTCTATTTTTTCATATATTATTAATACAAATATTATTAAATTGTAATAACATGTCTATTATTATTATTATTATCCAATTTTCAAATTCCAATTTTCTAAAACAAATCTTAACATAACTTATATTCGTGTTCATTTTTTTATGGTTCTGTGATCTCTACAAGTTGACAGAAAGGCCATTTAATCTTTTTGATAAATTATTATTAATATATAATAACAGATCTAATATTATTAAACAAATCTTAACAAAACTTCTATTCGTGTTCAATTTTTTTTCACGGGTCTCTGATCTCCAAAATTTGACAGAGAGACCATTCAATCTTTTAGATAAATAAAAAACAATAGAAAAATATAATGATGCCAGGGAAGACAATCCATAGGAAAAAAATATGGAGTTTTTTAAAATTAATTATAATTAGTTTGTTTTAATCAACGCTTGATAGGTTTTACATAAGTCGCATATTATACAATGAAATACTCTGGAATTTAAATTAATTTATATATAATTTTAATTTTATTATTATCTATGGTTATAATTTAAGATCAATAACAATAAAAATATTTCTCATTATTGTAAAAGATATTTACATAGCTTTTTGAGTTTACATTTAATATTTTGACCCGTAAGATAAACTAACTGGATAAGTTTGATTTGTTTTAGTTATAAATGATAGCATACATATATATATATATATAGTATTGTAAGTAATAACTGGTGTAACCCTTTGCACGATGTGGCATGAATTCAATTTTCATCAGTATCGGTTTGGTTTGGTTTGCTACGATACCTGCACTTAGTATATCAACTAAGAGAAAAAAAAAATCGTTAACTTCATAGTATAATTTTTTTGTAGGCATTAATGAAAAAGGTTTAAACTTGAGTACTCCTTGAGCACAAAAATGAAACTTAATATCAAAGTAAAAACCATTAATAAAATATATGTTTAAGCTAATGTTTAAGGTATAGCAATGCTAGTAGAATTTTTATATGTAATTTTTCATTTCAAATTATTTATAATCCAAGTTGTGTAAATTGTAAATTTCCATTCATGTATTTAATAATAAATAACAATATTTATTGGTGATATATTCGCCTTTTAAATTGTGTAATTTATTAAAAAATTATCATGTTTTTTTTAAGTTATAAAAAAAGATATTGACTTTTTCTTTATTGTGGGTGATTTGAAGCAATTTTTATATGGCATTTTATAGCTTTTACTTACATGAGATATTTTTTATATTAAATCGTGTAATATACCGGTTTATAGCCTGGTGTTTAATATAGTTTTATCTTTTCATTCTCTTAAGTATAACTATTCAAATCAACTATTTAAGCTATGAAAAGCTACATAAACGTGTTGTAAAGGTATCTAATTGAGATACAAACTTCG
Source organism: Scalesia atractyloides (assembly GCA_947069175.1). Taxonomy (NCBI): domain Eukaryota; kingdom Viridiplantae; phylum Streptophyta; class Magnoliopsida; order Asterales; family Asteraceae; genus Scalesia; species Scalesia atractyloides. Next base: position 83,534,985 of record CAMTDV010000003.1, read on the forward strand.
TTGTTAATATTTAAAATAATATTTCTAAAACATTTAAAAATAATAAATTCGATACTAGTTTAAAACGATCAAAACACGCATCATCTATTCGGATAAAATTATGAAACAACATTGAAAAAAAGGGTTTCCTTTAATTTTATACGATTTGTGCATATCAAAACAATGAGAATATCAAAACAATGAGAAATTCATTTTAAGGAACAACTAAACATTGAGGTATCAATAGTTCTTTTCCTTCTCATATGAATTATCATCGTTATCGTCATCATTATCATTTGTGTTTGGGTCATCACACATAGGTGTGGTGTAATAGAACGGACCAAGAATGTGCTTGATTATATCTCGGTACACGATGGTTGGGCGGCCAAGTTTGACCCCGGTTTTGCCTCCTGCAAAATCGGTGGGGATGTTGCAAATAGGATCGGGCGAAGAAACGAGCCTTGTGAAACAAGCTTCGGGATTTATCTTCTTTCCACGGATGTATTTGTTTATGGTGACCTCAAACTCACCAGCTTTATCAGTCTTGTCGCTTTCATAGTAGATGATCCTTTTTCTATCGTCCATACATGTCACAGAAACAATACAACCTAAAAATACGAGTCATATCGTAAGTTGTTGAGTACAAGAAGAAAAAAAAAATAAAATAAAAAATATAACCTACATATCGTGAATAGAAAATGCAATGGCAGAGTTATGCGTACCTTCGATAGGTTTATTTCCATTAACCCATTTATTCCACCCCTCGGTACAATCTTGGCAAAGCACTTTTCCACCGACACGTATGAACCCATCGCCACTGCTGGCGGGGATTTCCTCCCAACCTTCAGCTATGTTCATCACCGCCAAGGCGGCAACAAGTAACACCATTGACCACACCAACTTCATCTTTTGGTCTTTTGGTTTGTACTTGAAAACAATTTATTGATGATTGTGTATGCAAGACGAATGCCATAAATTGCATTAGTGTGTGTATATATAATACTTGATATTGACCAAAATTTGAAGGGTGGGAACTACTTGCGACGTGCAAGGCATTAATAGTTGGTACTTGGTATGATTATATAATTATTGGGGGAGATTTGGAATAACAAACATTCCTTTTAGTTGGGCCTAACACAATGTTATGTATTTCAGACTTTAAGCCTCTCGGAATTGGGCCTAAGAGGCAATGCAAAATGGGCTTAGCCACTTATTAATTTAGTATGACTTGATAATTTGCATCACACTATGTGTATAGTGTATATACAACTATACATTCTAATATTGAGTTTAAATTATGGGTGGGGGGGGTAATATTGGACATGTCTTAAATGTTTATTTGGTTTAATCATTTAATTTGTTGATCTTGTGACTTTAAGTTTATTTCAAACAGTTATGTATTTAATGTTTGTTATTTTTAGATTTATTATGCAAATAACTAGACATATTAATGTTATTTTGTGTTAACGGTCTGCATACTTTTATAATGGCTTGTGGTGCATGATACTTACACATCAAGTCATGTGTATGGTGTTCCTTTAACCAATCTATTAAATTGGGATAAAAAATCATACACAAATTATTTAAACTTTGATTAATTTCCAAACTTCTAACTAATATTTGCAAAAGAATTTGCGACTTGAGAAGGTTCAACCATCCAATATTTATAATTATACACTAAAGGGGTGTCGCGGTCGGGAACACGGACACCATATTTAATTTTTTAAATTAAGAAAAACTATATCAATATATACTCAAACTAAAGGGAATAAAAATTTCGCTTTTATAGTGTATTCTTTAAAATATTAATGTATGAAAACTTATACTTGTTTAAAATTGGTTTAAAAACTAATTATATGTTTTTTAAGATTATACTATATCTTTTGAAAGTCTTATTATGATATAGTATACACATGAAAAGAAAACAAACAACTAATTAAACACAGAAATTTTTAATCTTTGACTTTCATCTTTTAAGGTTGTCAATGATATTTTTTGAGTTGCTTTTAAACCTCAGGAATCATATACTGACCGAGGACACATTGGTGGATCAAACCAACTAATGCACCGACAACTGGATCAATTTACATTTTAGAAAGAAAAAAAGCCTTTTCTATAAAAATCAAACTTACATGTGTTATGTGAAGGCCGACAGTAGTAACGGTACCTTGAATTAAGACTTGTTTATGAATTATGATGTTTGAAACCAATGTTTTAAAATTCAGTTTTTTATACCGTACTAGATTGGATTCATAAACGGTTTAATCGGATGTATCAGACGTACTGGACGGTTTAGCCAGTTCAACCGGTATAATTGACCGGTTTAAACCGATTTTTAAAACATTGTTTGCAACATAGCTTATCAAAAAGATGGCCAAATAGGAGAATAAGGGGAATTGTAAAATTACCCTCATATGCAAGTCTTATGAAAGAATTTAGGAAAAGCTAGGAGAAAGAAAGGCTTAGAGTAAAACTAATAGTAATAACTAGAAAAAGGTTTGCGAAAGGTCTGATCTAGGGTTACAAAGAGGTTTGGTTTGAATTGAGTTTTACGGCTAAAAAGGAGTTTTCCGTCGACCTCAATAATTGGGGCTCTTGTTATAAAAAGGTTTCTAAAGGTCTGATCTAAGGTTACAATGAGGTTTTGGACGAAAAGGTTTAGTTTTCCGGCCTAAAAAGTTTTTATTTCTGACGGCCGACGACTAACGGCGTTAGGGTTCCGTTAGTCAAGGTCTATTGGAGGCCAATATGTTAATAGTTGGGACTACAAGTAATTATTTTTGAAGTTGTGATTGTTGGCGGTTAACAGCGAATAATTGAAATTATTAAAATCCACTAATCCTTCTTGTAAATACTGAAATTAAAAAAAGCTAGAGCCCTGGTTGTTAAATGTTTGATTAATTCCTATTTGTATCCGGAAAAAGGATGTAAGTTAGTGGGTTTTGCGTCGACCAATGGTATCAAAGTAGTATACATAACGATAAATTGATGAATGTTAGTATAAGAGTCAAACATTGATGATTAAGGATTTTATAAATCCTATACTCCACGTACGATTTTCAAATAACTTATAATCATATTCAATATCCTATGAAGATAGGCATTAAAACAAAGCCTTTTTAAAGACTCACATTGAGTCAAAATTTGCCTTCCCCATGTCCACAAACTTTATGAAACAAGCATTAACGTGACAAGAGAGGAAATAATGACTAAAGAAGCCCAAATTCCTAAGAGTGGACTTTCTTTCCTAAAAAGACAACTTTCAAGACATCCTAACAAAACTAGAGTTATAAGAAAGGCTCATGTCAAAATTAGAGCCTTGATTATATTTATGTTACACGTATCTGGTACTTGATTATAGATATGATAATAATAATCCTGAAAAACACAAATATATCTATCAGTTTCACAAACATCACATAATTGTAGATGTAATAAGGCTGTCAAATATTTTGGTATAGTTGTCGGGTCTCTTATTATATTACCTTCCCTACAAAACTCTAATCTAAAAACTTCAACAGCTCTTGTTATTATATTAGCTATATTTTCATCTTCTGATTCAAATATATAGTTTTCTGCATCATGATTTATGTTTTGCCAATATCTTAAAGCACTGTTTAAAACAGTTCTTTCTAAAAATCATTTTATTATTTCAATATCCATTTTATTGACATAGGCTTCTATTCTAAAAGCGGTTTCCCATTTATCGATTACCTCCTCAGTATTATTCACACAATCTATATCTAAGTATATTCCAAAAGAATTAATTGGTTCATTTTTCATAACCTGGTACGGTTTATAATTATCTTCTTGTTTCATTATTGACTTTATTGTAGCATATCCCAGAGTAGGCCTTTAAGATTCATTTCTTATTGGTATATTTTTATCATTACTTGTACTAGGTGTATCATTTATATTAAAATTTTCTTGGGTTTTAATATTTATAAAATTTTTATTTAACTACATATCCCTTACTTTAGTTACTAGGTTCTCTATCTCAGAATCTTCTATGTTAGGGGTTATATTATTTTCAATTTCCGAACTCATTTCTAATTTCCTTTATAATCCTTAGGTATTTTCATGTTTTGTAAGAATTGGATCAAAGGATATTGCAATCTAGTAACTTTTTCTTTATCTCTCCTACTAGAATAGGCAGTCTCTAATAATTCAATAATTTTATCTAGTCTAAAAATTATTTTATCTCCATAAAATATGATAGTTTTTTTTTGTACTTCTATCAAATCTTGATATATTTTTAAAGAACTTTTACTTTCCTTTAGTTTATTACAATTATGGTTATCCATTAAGATGAATTACATTACCAATTAGTATCATCATATACAAAGTCAAAACTAGTCCATTTATATCTATTAAAATTAAAATCTCCGTCAGATACATAATCTTCATCACGATTATCTTTAGAATTTAACTTTTCGTTTTCAATTAAATAATTTTGCAGATTTAGTCTAAGCATGCTAACTTCATTATTTATAAAGTTTAAATTTAATAGAATTAAATTATTAAATTCAATAACATGTAAGTATCCTCAATGTCTAGAGCCCGTGCGAAGAAAATTTGCATAGCTCTGACACCATTCTGGACGGTATTAACTGAAATATTTTCTTGGTTCAAAATTGATAACTCAAGTAGATTATTATCTACAAAATTAAAGATTAAATCTAATTTATTTAAACTTGTGATTTTTATTAGCCACATATCGAATCTATTCTATTTGACAGAAATATCAAGAAAGACTATAAACTTAACATTATTTCTTTATTTCTTATTATTCAAGATTATTATAACAAATATAAAACAAAACTCTATTTAAATTTATTTATTAACAGTTTCCTTATAAAACCTAAGAGTGTCAATTATTTAAAGATATTTCAAAATTAAAAAAATAAGGGTCCAACATGTTTCCGTACCTTTTTGCCGTTTTGACCAAAATATTGTCGGGTTACCCCACGGGTCTTTTTATTAGTCTTTCACACCAAACTCAATAGGTCTTAGGTAACTCCCCTTTGTATTCTTCAGCAATATTTAGCACAACCTAGTTTCGTTTCCTACATCCGGTGTAGGGTAAAAAGAGACGGTTTAAGATTTGAGATTTATTTTTCTTTTTCAACAGAGAAATATCTAAAATAAAAAGATCACTCCAAAAGACTTCAAGTTTTTTCACTTGTCTTTTTCTCTTCACATGCCCTCATTATGACATGAGCCTTTTTATAACTCTAATTTTGTGAGGAGATCTTGAAAGTTGTCTTTTTATGAAAGAAAATCCACTCCTGGGAATTTGAACTTCTTTAGTCACTATTTCCTCTCTTGTCACGTTCATGCTTGTCTCATAAAGTTAGTGGATGTAAGGAAGGCACATTTTGACTCCATGTGAGTCTTAAAGGCTTAGTTTTAGTGTCTTATCTTCGTAGGATATTGAATCTGGTTATAAGTTATTTGAAAATCGTTTGAAGTATAAGATTTATAAAATCCTTAATCATTAGATACACTCGTTTTGAGAATCAATACTTATATTGTCCTTTTGTTTAGAATAAAAGGACAATAATACTAACAATAACAATTATATGTATATATATTATTGATGAATTACGATTAATAGTATTTTCAAATTTATAATGATATATAGTTTTTTAATATTTTATTATTTTAATATTATAATACTTCATTATTTACTTTTTTTCTTTTTTAAATCATAATCTCTTTGTCATTTACTTTTTTTTTCATTTCATAATTCTTTTTTAAAATTATATTGCCTTTATCAATCAATTTAATGTTTTCCGTATAATTTGTGTTCGTTAATTAAAAAAACTTAAGTGCACAGTTGTGTTTACTTTTTCTCTGGATATTCCGATGTAAATATTGTTAAAAATGAACTTGTATTCAAAATAGAGTTTTTATTTGATATCGTTTTACGGTACGATGATCAATTGAACCGATTCTGATAGTTTAGCTTTCTAAACAAAATACTTCATTTTCAAATAACGTTTGTTTAACATTATCATTTGCTCCGTTTCGCCGCAACGTGCGGCACCAACAGCCATAGCAATAATAATAAGAAAAAGAAGAAGAAAAGGAAATAAATAAAAACGGATTACATGTATATTCTTTAAAATACCAAGAATCATTTTGTAATTAACTCTTTTAAAATACATCCAGTGTAAAGCGGGTATAATACATCAAGAAAATAGATAATGAAAATAATACGTCAAGAAAATAGATATCTACCAAGCATAATATAATTATAATAACAACAAATATTTGAACAATATAACTATAACAATAAGAATAACGATAATAATAGAGTATGAAAAAGTCCAAGGTGATAAACATAGTGGTTAATATCTCAAATGCATATTTTAAAACACACTTTTAACTTAATTCTAATCAAACTACAAGCAATACTAAAATTCTTCAATATTTTATTAAGATATCTATTTTTGTGTACGTAGTTTGAATATTTCAAGAAGACAAGGAATATCCATATGGTACAACAAACACTAATATAAATTAAATAAATGTTTACTTCTTTATCAACCACTAGTATATTTTGTGGAATACACTTGTTTGGTGATGGATAAGCATACTGAGCAAATATTTATATTGTAGAAGCAATAGTTAAATACTAGGAATTATAAAAATCATAATAAACAATTTGCTATGGAAGGCATTACATGGATTCACTTTTATTTTCATCCTTCACAACAGGTGTGTTACAGAGGTTTTAATTAAGTGTGGTATATAGTTAAGGTGGTTAGATATGATTGATTATTATATTAGATATAATTGATTATTATATTATATAATATTAAAAGATATAAGAAAAACATGCTTCATGCCCATGGTTAGGGCGAAGCCCCTGGGCCTACGCTCTTTTCGTGCCTCGCCAGCAAAAGTGTTTGCTCCCTTCACTGTTTGTGTGGCCTCTCTTATACCCCCACTCACTACACTAACCAGTATCCAAGTGAGTGTATGAAGGAATATCAAATTAATCTAGGGATTAGTTCGTGATTTGTGTCTCGACAAATAAAGGTTAATATTCTTTCGTCTAGTTCAAATAGCAATCAGGATCTTGCAAAACCAACACCACACCGTAAGCTCGTTACAAGGAGGAGAATAGGGGGGGTTCTCCTTGTGACCACCCTCTAGCGTGAGAATAAGTATAGGTTTTTGAGAATAATGGTGTGTGTATTAAGTGAGAGAGTAAGAGAGCCGATTACTAAACCTGGAGGTGAAGTCCTCTATTTATAGCCGGGGTGATTTATGAAGGAGATGGACTGATGGGCCATGGGCCTGAGGGCGACAACAAGGAATATCCGTTTTACCTCCTCTGCCACGACCGTTAGTGATTCTAGGAGAGAGGGCAGACGGCGCAATGTGAATGGATCCACGTGTATTGACAGTTGTCCTTGTTGTCTAGTCTCTCATCAGCAGTTGGGTGGAGATCGTGTGGCAGTGGTCGGCGCAAGCTGATTGGTGCCATGTATGTGTCCTTGCGTACTTCTGGTCCTCTGCACGATTCATCATCGTGCAACATGATCCAATACAGCTTGTTAAGTGCATATTGGCCCACAACTCTGCCACTTGTGCCTCTTGTACTTGTTTGGTGTTGTCCTGCGCTTCTTCCTTCCGCGCGACTCAAAGAACATCCGTGTAATCGGCGCAAGGTCAAAAGAAACATGATTCTTTTCTAAAAGACTAAGTGTAAAGATGGCCCTTGTGCTAGTCCTGACCTCGTGCGCGACTTAGGAAACATCTATGCAGGCTGCGCAAGGTCTGAGAAGTCATCATTATGGTGTATCTTGGGTATGTGTAACGCCTCGCTTTTCACAGCTTACCGTTTTTAGAAAGAATGTATCGTAATTCTATTTTCGGAAAGTCTTTACCTTGTAATCGTATCACATTTCGAATCGTTGTAAATCCGAGGTTTTATTTAATTGAGTTGATCATTTATACATCTCATCCTTTATATATATTTATACGTATACTTGTACACATATTCGTTACAAGATTTATAAACTTAAGTTAACTCGCAAATTCTTATTGTGTATTCATAATTCTTAAACGCTTCATTCAAGCAAGACATTTGGTGATTCAAATACGAAACTTATAATTATTTAGCCCCTCACTAAATGACTCACGCTTATTATCACATCGTTTCATTAAACTCGTAAAAACGTGTTCTTTTACTAGGAAAAAAAAGATAGATTATAATGTCCGTATGCTTAAAATATCAAGCCACCCGTTAATATACGTCACTTATACATAAAATAACATCAAATAACCTAATAATATCAAGTAATTAGCAAAAGAAAGGCAGCTTGCGGCCGCAAGCTGCCATGGTAGTTGTTTTTTTGTTTCAAGTTTAAACTCTCACTAATCTTGTCCAAAGCCTAACCTATTGAAACACTAATCCCTTCCCTATATAATGAGCACTTCCCCATCCTTTATCCTACTTTTACAACCCTCTAACACTCTCAAAAACTCACTTAAACTCAGCTGAGTTTTCAGCAACACATCAGAAAGTTTCAGCCATTAAAAGTGAGTTTAGACTCACTTCTTCTTCAATTTCTTCTTGTTCTTTCTTCTAAAACAATTGGATAACCTCTAGGAAGGTTTTCACAAGTTTGCTTGGGCAAACTAAGGTGAAACCTCACCATTTTTTAGGTCCAAAGTGCCATAAACTTTCTGCTTGTGTTATCTTTTTATAACTTCATTAATTTCATGTTTTCTTCACATTTTCTTCCTCTACAAGGGTTGTAATGCCTCTAGGGATGTTACCATAGGTTTTCCATGGAAAACCAAGGTGGAACAATACCATTTTTAAGGCTAAACTTTCTGTTTTGGAAGATGAACTTATAAACTTTATTTAAACATGTCTTTTCTAGACAAACTTGTGCTACTTGTGCCTCTAATCAAGCCCATGGTTAGTGAGCTAGTTAGAGTTGTTTCATACAAATTAGGAGGTGTAAAATACCTCTAAACTTTCTGTTTTGCAAAGGGTTTTAACCCACAAGTGTTGGAGCCATCCGAGCTTGACAAAGCTTGTATTTTGGTAAATGCGTGATTACTTGGAAGCCTTGGCTATCATACTTTCAATCCACCACCTCACTTGATGATTTCTATGTGTAACCACTAGTTTAGTGAAGTATTTCTTTTTATTCCATTCATGACCATCCGAATTGTCCTTGTAACAATTTGTGTATTGGTGAATCTTACGAAAGAGGTTAAATGACGATTATCCTCCTACCTCCATGCATGACATCTATGAAATCTATGACTTATATGATAAACTTAATGATATATTATATAATATATATGTAAATAAGACTTATACCTAACCGAACTTTTGACAATGATCATATGGTTACTTGTCCTAACATTAGGTTATATTATATAGGACTTAACCTCCTCGTTACGATTCTAATGGGCATGACCCGTGAAATCACAATCACCCTACGGAGTTTATATATACGCCCAATTCGTCAAAAGGTTAAAGCTTCTTATAAATTGAACCTTCGTATCGTAATGTGAGATTTTGACCAAAATACCCCTTGAATTTATACGAAATCAAACATAAATGTTAGCTTACGAGGAGCATTCAACTACAAAACTGCACCAAAAATACAACTTTAAGACTATACATGAAAGACATAAGTGTTTAAAGAAAACAAGGTTTATATCCCAAAAGTATTTATTTTGATCCACTAATGACTAAACTTGAACCGGAAGCATGTAAAGGGCAAAATAATATGTTCGTTCAAAGCGAGGCGCGACATTAAGTAAAAGCTTTACCTAAACATCACATCCTTTAACTTAAAAGTTTTGCTTGACATAAACAACGTTAACTTATTGACCCATTCGCATTGGCTCAACTCAAAATCATTATTTAACTTTCACATTGACGCGTTCTATACGAGTCAACACGAAACCATTCTTTTACTTTCTAAATTCTTATCCGGTTGACGCGTTCTATACGAGTCAACACGAAACTATTCTTTTACTTTCTCATTCTTATCCGGTTGACCCGTTCTTCACAAGTCAAGCGGAAACCATTCTTTTACTTTCTAAATTCTTATCCGGTTGACCGTTCTATACGAGTCAACACGAAACCATTCTTTTACTTTCTCATTCTTATCCGGTTGACCGTTCTATACAAGTCAACGCGAAACCATTCTTTTACTTTCTAAGTTCTTATCCGGTTGACCCGTTCTATACGAGTCAACACGAAACCATTCTTTTACTTTCTCATTCTTATCGGGTTGATCCGTTCATACGAGTCAACGCGAAACCATTATTTTACTTTCTAAATTCTTATCCGGTTGACCCGTTCTATACGAGTCAACACGAAACCATTCTTTTACTTTCCCATTCTTATCCGGTTGACCCGTTCTATACGAGTAAACGAGAAACCATTCTTTTACTTTCTAAATTCTTATCTGGTTGACCCGTTCATATTGAGTCGTTAACAACAATCTTTCCCTAGCTTGACATTCTAATCGATTGGCTTAATTTCATCAAAACGATAGCATAATCATTCCTTCAAGTTTTAAAGTAAAAATAATTCTACTATCAAAGTTCAGATTGAATAAATAACGTACCTCGATCTTGATTTCCTTGTTGCTTCATGTTGCTTGAACCTTCCTGTTTTATCCCTATACATCAACGTTTACATTTAGATTTCAATCCCCATGCTTACTTCACATACATCCTTGAGTAAAGTATTGCAAAAACTCAACATATGTATCATTTATATACTCAATTTATGATCTTTATATGGGGTTCGAAGTCAAATCACAGAATTCCTAGTTAAGGCATTTCATCAAACACTTGTTGCGCGTACCATTAACAAAGCATTATGTTCAAGTATCCAAAGCATGTTTCTACTAGTTCATATCATAGATCATCATAATCAATTGATTTCACCCAATCCTCATTCTTCAACAATTTATCTAGTAAATTTCTAATACATGCAAGTTTATACTTTAACATTACATCTATGGTTACTCATACATAATCATCATATTATCATTTCAAGTGGGTTTTCAATATAAATCATCAAGATTAGCAATTTCAAGTATAATTCTTGTTCTATAATGTGATTCTAACTTATATTCATACTAATTTCACATGAACTCATAGATTGAATTCAATCCACTTTCTACAAAATCACTCAAATCATGAAATTCAACTGATCTTATATTAAGAATTCTTAGATGATGATGATTTGGTATTCATGCATCAGTTTGATCTTTAATTTCTCTTTCAATTTCTTGATTTTTTTTATGAAAAGGGGTTTCCCTTTTCTTTTCTTATCTCCAGGCGACACACACACATTTCCAGTGTGTGTATTTTAATTTGTTTTTATAATTTCATTTTTCCATTCATCCCAATATTGGCCCCTTTAGTTTGATGTTTATATTATTATGGCCAAGCCTACCCTATAAGTTAAAACTTTACTTATACCTAAACTATGATTTTAGATTTTAATCACCATTTAAACAATATTTATGTTTGCATATTTAAATATTTTTGGGGTGTTACAATACAAAACCAAATAACTATCATAGTCCGCTTGAAAGCTCCATAAACGGATTATGTAATTTAGTTTTGTTTAAAAGAGTTTTGGTTCTGTTTATTTTACGATTTGGTTGATTGGTGTCGTATTAGGAAAACCCATAGGTTTAAGTAAACTAGACCAAAATTTTTTATTGAGAATCATATGATTGATTAATTTGAGGTATCGTAAACATTAGTACATTTAATTTGGGATGAAAACACTATTTTTCTTGCCTAAGAAATATAATAATTGGTAACTTATGCTTAAAATATTTGTCATCATAACACCATTATTTCTTTTTGTTTAAGTTATCTTGACTTTAAACATTTAAACCACAGATTACATAAACCACAAATTATAAATACAATATTCGTCTAGATATCAAACATGGCATCTTTGTCTTCTGATTTGTGGGTCTTAACAGTTGAATCACTTATTATTGGAACATATATAAAACATAATTGGATAGCTTTTGTTTTGATTTATGAAGTATACACTATAAAACATAAGTAAACACTAATGACAACCAAACAAAAATTGTTACATACTAAAAATACTTTTCAATATGAAGTGAAGTCAGGTAGATTACTCTTAAACATCTATATGTATATTAGTCAACTGCTAAGCGTATGTAAAAAAGCACTATATTATATATGACAATTAATTTATCAAACTAAATGGTTAATTAATACTTATCCATTTAAATGATTTGATTTGTTAGAATTTTAATAAACTAGTATTAAGCGTCCCCACTCTCTCCGCGTTGTGGCGGAGGCGTAAAATCATGCCAAGTAACACCACTGTTAGTGACTACCAACATCGAAAAAACTCGTAAAAACAAATTAAATAAAAAAGGAAAAAATAAAACCAAACCAAAAGCAGACGTAAAATCATTAAACTATGCACACCCGTTGTGGCGTGTTAATGTGAAGAAACTAGAGCGAAACGTAAAACACAGAAAAAACAACTAAGTCGATTTAGGACACGCGCGTTGCGACGAACCTGTCAAACGGGGAAAAATAGACGCCTTGCGGCGGGCCTATCAAACTGGAAAAATAGACGAAAAAACGTTGAACCCTACACGCACGTTGTGGCGTGTTAACTCGCGAATTTAGAACGAAACGAAAAACTTGCGAAAGATTAAAAGTATGGGGAAAGTAAGAAATTGTTGGGATTAAATTGCAAAGATGAAAAAATTTAGGTTAAAAGTTAAAAAAATTAAAAGGGTTAAATGGTAAAAGATAAGAAGTTTTAGATTAGAAGTGAAAAATCAGTTTGACAAAAAAATTTAAGCACGTAGTATAACACACCATGAAGCATAGAAATGTTGTAAATTAAGAGTATGGAAATAAATGTGCAAGATACTACCTTCGAACGACAACCAAATGAGAACAAATGCTAGTTCTACAACACCTTTTTCACTTCTAAATATCATCTAATCAAAATATCGTGTTCTTTATTTTCAAACCTCATAATCTTCTTTGGCGTTAACATATAACATATTTAAAGCCATAACATCTTATATCTTGATCATTTATGCCTCAACACCTTTTATAATCTTAGTAGGTTGATTAGCTAAACAATTCTTTTTTCAAAGGAAAAACTCTTACCTTTTATTCAAGTGGGTTTGATATGCTTTAAATATTTAGAATAAAAACAAGAAGAATTTAAGCCATACGTTAGTATTTATTTTGTGGGTGCAAGTTTGGTGTTTTCCATAAATGTGAACGTTCGTTGAGAATGCTTCAAAACCAAACCTGATTGGGTAGAAATTCATACATATTTGACATATCTTTTATAGATATTCAAGGCATATAGGATGTGTGCTTGAAAGTTGAAATGTGAATGCGATATATTTACTGTTTGTTTCTAAGGTAGGCTTATCTTCTTGTAGAAGATTTGAACTTTTTAAAATATATCTTTTAACTATTCTTTTTATAAAAAGTAGTTTTATAAATAATAATTAATAAAAGATGGCTTTAGTGATTACTAATAAAACCATTAAAGTCATACTTATATTTTCTTTTATACTATATTATTTCAAGCTGTCTCGACTACTTAGATTATGTTGGTTTCATTTTTGTTGGCATGCTTTCGAATGAAGATACACAACTTTGATTTAAGTTATTAATAACTTGATGTTTTATTTCTATTTTTTATTCTCTTCGGCGATATCAAAGTTATATTAGCACCAGCGGATGAAATGTCAATATTAATGGTGACACCGCATTTTGTAAACGTTTTGGAATATATTATGTCTTATTTTTAAATTTTTAAACATAAGTTTTGTAAAGAGTTTAAAAGCTATTACCTCAAACTAGTTTCAAAAGCAAGGGGCGTGAGTTAGACACCAAGACAAAAGGCTCAATAGGTTGTATATGAGCACAAATGAGCTTATACAAAAGCTAGATGTTACATTCCTAAACCTTTTTTTATGAGATGTTTAATCTAAAAGTAAACATTGCATACATTTATTGTCGGATCTCAAATTCGTGATATGTTCTTATCTATATACATATACAAATAGCATAACATTTTGATCTAAAAGTCAATTTTTAATTTTAAAGGTGTGTTTGGTTAGCAATTTTTTTAAGAATTTAAATTTGTTAAAAGAACTGAAATTGAAGAAATTTGATTTAGAATTGAAATTCATCAAATTAATTTGGATTTTAATTTATCAAAGGAATTAGAACTTAGACCATCCGTAGTGAGGTTTTTTGGCGCTTTTTTTCCCCAAAAAACGCCCTAAAACGCCTTCCAACCGCCCCCTGGGTGTTATTTTCAAAAAAATTGTGAAAAAGATTGTGTTTAGCATTCTTTCTTTCACGTCGTGTTCAATTTGATTTGGCCAATGATATGTTGGATGCTTTTTGTTTGCCCAATAACTTTTTTTGGATGGTTTTTTATTTAATTGTTTAACACCCCTTTTAACATAATGCCCCACAATACCCACATCTCCACTACACCTATTTTAAAAAAAACCCATAATGTCTCATTGCTAACTCAACTGGCACATGATACAGACCACCCAATGATAGAGGCACTATCTGTGTCTTCCACTACACATGCTGTTACAAGCATCATCTGAGTGAACAAACAATCACATAGGAATTTTAATACAACACTACGACTACCACACCATCCCCTGTCGCCTCAGTCCTCGTCATTCTACACCCCCATCATTACCCAGCCTCCTGAGTGACAATGGTGACATCAAAGGTAGCAGTGATGGCAACCATGGTGATAGATACGCCGGCAATAAATAGTCGAAGATTTCAATTCGGTTGGTTGAATTCATTCACAATTTAAAAAAGCTTTATTATATATCTTTTACAAAAAAGAAATTTTGTGTGAAAATTAATTGAATTCCAATTTCATATTAAGTTCTATTATCAAGCGAACACATTACATGTAAAATTCAGATTCAATTCCAATAAATTTTACAAACTAAATACATTAAAAAATAAAATTCACATTCTAATTTACTCGAATTGTAAAACCAAACGGACCATAACCACTTAATTTTTAATTCATTTTCCCATTAATTTACATATCATATTTTTTTTTAAAAAAAAGGAAGAAAACCACACGTTATTTCTAGCAATCGAGAGCCCAACTTCAAATAAAGCAAAACAACCAATGATGATCATCACCATCCTTAATTCTCTCTCTACAACACAAATACTTCCGTGCAAGTATACACACATATATATATATATACACACACACATCCATTCAACCGTTACACTCCACAATCTTTATTGTCACGAAACTGCAATTATACATACACCCACAAAAAAAAACATCAATACCCTCATTTCATTTCATTTCATTTCATTTCATTAATCAATGAATTTGTAAAAAAGAATAACAATCTGCTTGTGGGTTTTATTAATTTTACTATTTTAGAACTCCGGTAACGTCTGCAATGGAGTTCTTAATCATTCTACTGGCAGCTGCCGCCACTGTCTCCGCCGTGCACGGCGGCGCCGGCAGGGTTCTGACTTTGGAAAGAGTTTTTCCGGCGAACCAGACGGTGGAGCTTGAAGTTCTCAGAGCACGTGACCGTGTGAGACACGCGCGAATCTTGAAGAGTTTCTCCGGCGGCATTGTTGACTTTAACGTTGCTGGAACCTCCGATCCTTACTACGGCGGGTAATCTAATAAAAATGTTTTTTTTTATGACTGAAAATGTATGATTTTTTTTTTCCCACTAATTTTAAATTCTGGGTTTACATTAAAGTTGGTTTTTTTGAAGTGTATAATTTTTCTGCCCACATTTTTTTTTGTGTGACTGAAAATGTGTAATTTTTTTGCCTATAAATTTTAAAATCTGGGTTTGCATTAAAGTTGGTATTTTTTTAATTGTTGTTGTTATGAAATGTGCATTATTGTTGGTGATCATGTTCTTGTTTGTCTGGATTTGTTTAACATTTTGGGTGGGAATATGAATGTCTATAGATTCTTTTTAAATAAAATAAAATATTGGATTTTGAATGATTATGATTGATGAGTTATTGATTACTGACAGTTGGGTACATTTTGACCTTTTGAATTCAAAGCTATTGTTCTGGAATCAAAAAAGTAATGTGGATTCTGTCACTGATTTATCAATTATCACTTACGTTGTTCAGTTTGGGTTGTTAATTTTCTTACAGAAGCTACATATTTTAGAAAAATTATGAAGGTTTTGAAGAAATTGTTTGACTAAAAAAGTCAAAATGTGTAATTTGTTATGTGTTACAGGTTGTATTTCACTAAAGTGAAGTTGGGTTCTCCACCAAAAGAGTTCAATGTTCAGATCGACACTGGTAGCGATATTCTATGGGTTACTTGCAGTTCTTGTAGTGATTGCCCTCAATCAAGTGGATTCGGTGTATGCTTCTTTTATAACCTTTCGAATTTGAGTAAATGTTACGTCGAATAGTCTGTTAAAATTGTTTTTGTTATAATGTTTTTGGGGTTTATAGGTTGATCTTAATTTCTTTGATGCCGGAAGCTCATCAACGGCTTCTTCAGTATCATGTTCGGATTCTGTATGTTCTTCAATAGTTCAAACGTCAGATGCGTCATGTTCTGAAGGCAATCAATGTGGTTATAGGTTTCAGTATGGAGATGGTAGTGGAACATCGGGTCATTACATAACAGATTTGTTTTATTTCGACACTATTGTTGGCCCTTCCATGGTTGCTAACTCTTCGGCTTACATTACTTTCGGGTAAGCTTTTTTTCGTCACTTGTTTAGAAGATTTCTTTGACTTGCAATGTGACTTGAGCATACTGCAGGTGTATGCCAATGTCTTAAAAGATTTTTGGAAAGTTTAATAAAAGGATACAAACAAACAAATGTATCCAGGAGTATGTAACTATTATAATTAACAATAAAGGACATTCTTAACTACCACACCTAGACACGATTAGACATGTTTACTGAAAACTACACCATGTGACTTTATACATTTTTAAAAGTAATTAAATTAGAAGGTTAGGATTCATCATTTCTCCTTCTTGGTACATAAAACATACAAAAGTGTTATAGACATTGGATATAAACTAGTTAAAAGAGTCGTATTCATGTTTAGAACCTGTGTTGTTCGCGTCATCAGAGACCTATTAAACCTGCTAAGACACGATTTGCCAGCCCTAAGTCCGCGCCACATAATATTTGACTCTTATTATAGAACCTCTTATTTCAGTTTCACCATTCAATAAAATGTTTAACGTTTTATATAATTTTGCCAAGGACATGTGGAAAACTGATTTTTTTTTCTTCTTCTAATAGGTGTAGCACGTATCAAACAGGTAGTTTGACTAAACCCGATAAGGCGATTGATGGGATCTTCGGTTTTGGTCAACGTGATTTATCTGTTGTGTCGCAACTCTCGTCACACGGGATTACTCCAAAGGTGTTCTCACATTGCTTAAAAGGAGATGGTACGGGTGGCGGCAAGCTTGTTCTTGGTGAAATTTTGGACCCCACCATGGTTTATAGTCCCCTCGTCCCATCACAGTATGTATTGCCCCTAGAGTTCTTTTTATATATTTTTGAACTTTTTTTAATCGCGCGTTTTGGTTTTGTCCCAAAAGAAATACAGTTTTTTATGTTTTTGGGCAACATTTCGGTCCCAAATGACCTCTTTGTCTATTAGATATTTTATTGTGGCCCGTATGTTTCCTCTATTAATCATGAGTGGGTATTTTAGATATTTTATCAAAAGTCAGATTAGTGACATTAGTCAAATGTTAAAGTTGTTAAAGAAGGAAATGTTGGATTTCTGAGTCATTATGATATTCTTGATTTTAATCTTTCAGGCCTCACTACAATTTGGATTTACAGAGTATTGCTGTCAATGGACAGATGTTGCCAATCGACCCGACTGTTTTCGCCACATCAGATAACCACGGAACCATTGTTGATACAGGAACAACTTTGACATACCTCGTTGCAGACGCATTTGAACCCTTTGTTAATGCTGTAAATTTTACTTTTTTGTTTTAATACGGCCTATGTTTTTTTACTTTGGTGGTCAAACGTGTTATATGTCAGATTATTTCAACATTACGGAATTTTATAAATTCAATAGCAGACCCCAAGATAACCTTTATAAATCTTTATTTAAGAAATAGTTTTGTGATCATTATTTGACAAATTACATATTTATTAATTTTAGAGTAAAATGCCATTTGCGTCTTTGAGGTTTGGCTAGTTTTGCAACTTTTGTCCAAATGTTTGTTTTTTCGCATCTGAATCCAAAAGTTTTGAAATCTTGCCATTTGAATCCGGCTCGTTAACTCCATCCATTTTCTCCATCAAGTCAGGAGTATTTTCGTCTTTTTTGTTAACTCTATGGGCAATTCAGTCCTTAATACTTGTACATTATGCAAAATGCTTGTACATAAAGTGAAAAGGACCGAATTTCCCTTTAAGTTAGCAAAAAAGACGAAAAACCCCTGACTTAACGGAGAAAAAATGGATGAAGTTAACAAGCTGGATGAAAATGGCAAGATTTCAAACCTTTTTCCAAATGCGGAAAATCAAACTTTTGGACGAAAGTCGCAAAAGTGGCCAAACCTCGGGGACGAATATGGCATTTTACTCTTAATTTTTAAAAAAATGACACAAATTATTGGTGGGTCAACCCAATTTGAGTTGTTACCAACCTGGATGGCCTGCCCATTTTGCCACCTCATAACATTCACTTGCAAAATCAAATTAATTGGCACTTTGAATATTTGTACTAGACTGTTTGTAGCCAACTAACCGTTATACTTATGAAATTGCCAAAAACATTCTCTACGTATGTCGGCTCAGAAAGTCGATAACTACATAAATATGGTGTTAAGTGTTTGCATCTTGATTGCAGATAACTTCTGCTGTTTCACAAACAACAACACCTGTTCTCTCCAAGGACGCTGAATGTTATTTGGTTACATCAAGGTACCTCTCGATTTTCTATTTTATTTGTTTTGGTTTATTATTCCTGTAGCCATTTGGACATCTAACTGACCGTTTTCGTTTGCATCATGAACAGCATAAATGAAATTTTCCCGGAGGTTTCCTTAAACTTTGCTGGCGGTGCAGCCATGGTTCTTAAGCCGGAGAACTACCTCGTACATGGAGATCCTGTTGTGAGTGTTCCTAATATTGTCTTCTTATTTACCTGGTTTATTTTCATTTTTGGGGGTGGTGGAAAGGGTTGAAATTATTTAATTCTTGATTCAATACTAAAGTATTTCAATACTATTATCAATTACAAAAACTGGAGGGGTGTGATCCGTTTTGACTTCCTCGTGTGCGATTTCTTTGATTTTTTTCACAGAGATGGGTTAAGTTTCAAAAGGGTTGATGACAAATGAGGTCATTTTTTGTTTTTAGTTTTGGGTTAGTCGCGTCTTGCTTAGGCCACTATAAGACGAAACAGCCAAATTCGTTAACAAATGTATCCAGTATAATCCCACTTATTACAAAGCAACTGAAACCATTGTCTGAGTTGTTTGCTTTTTGTGAAGTTCAAGCGAGGTAAGCCGCTATCTAAGATAGTGACGAACCCCTTTATCAAGCTCAACCCATAAATGATCCGGTTGTCATCAACCTATTATATTTATTAGAAAAAAGTTAGTTTTTTTTAAAAGAAAGTGTATGATAAAGCATTAAGCTAATATCAATTGCTCCAAATGCTTACAGGAGGGAGGTACACCATGGTGCATTGGCTTTCAGAAAGTTCAAAACGGTGTATCAATTCTCGGAGGTCAGTTAAAGTAGCCTGGATTAAGATTTTATCTACACAACTAATTAAGTATATTTTAAAAAAATCAATATTGAAATGTTTGCATGCCAGTTCAACTTGTACTAACATCTACCCATTTTGACCCGAAATCACCTAACCCGCCCGTTTTGGCAAGCCTAGTTTATTCTTCAAGATTTACTTCTTTGTCGCCAATCTATATATATATTTTGTTGCAGATCTTGTGCTTAAAGATAAGATATTTGTATATGATTTATCAAAGAAAAGAATTGGATGGACTGATTATGATTGTAAGCATAATCTTCTCTACATTATATTACATTCTATTTACACAAATCTTCTCAAATCATATCTTAACCGTCTTCTTGACTTCAAACCTGTTTTTCAGGTTCAAATGATGTAAACGTCTCGATAACTTCAAGTAAGGATGAATTCCGATATGCAGGAGAGTTAAGTGAGAGTAGTTCAGCAAAAACAACCACAAGTGTTCTTCAAGCTCTTTTGCTTCATACGGTAGCTGTTACTCTTGGCTCTTTACTATGGTAAATAGTCAATAAGTCAAAACGTCATTGTTTTGACCCGTTGGTTTTACCGACCTATTGTCCTTAATATGAAATCATACTAAGTGTGGTTTGAGTTAAGGGGCTGGATTCGAGTTAAGTGGTTCAAGTCGTTTGTGGCTGGTGGTTGCTGGGAGATTGGTGATGTTTAGAACGGGGTTTTGGATCTTTCGGTTCAAGTGGTTTTGATTTTGGAGTCCATTCATGTCATTGTAACATGTTCAAAATTATTGGATTTTTTTTTGGTCATTTTGGACCACTTTGTAGTGTTTTTTCTTTGTAAGATAACTAAATACAAATTTGTTTATATTATTTATTATGTATTCATGTTAACCAAATTTAGATTAGTATGTTAACTTACATGGTATGTCTATATGTTTTAATCAAATGCTTAGAATAATATCAAACCATCAAAATTTTAAGATTATTTCAGTATATATGGTTGCATGTTGTTTTTACAGTGTTTTAAATAATTCTCGACACGATAAAAAAATTATGAAGTTTTGGTTTGGGTCTAAAAATGTTTGGGACATAAACGGGTTGACCCATTTGATATGTTTAATAATCAGGTTGGGTTGTAAGTAGACGAGGCGACCCATCAAACTTTTTAAATTAGGATCAGAAAAACTAACAATCTATAAGTTCAAATTAATCCCCATAAGGTTTAACTTATAATCAGGACGAAAGTAATAAATATGACAGATATGATCTAGTAAATGTTTAATAAACGACCTTATCTCGGAGAAAAACACACATAAAAGTGTAAAGGAAGGAAGATAAGGTATTCTTAAATGCAGAAACTAAACATCAAGAACTACCCAACATTCTCCTCATTCACAGAAACACACATAAAAGTGTAAAGGAAGGAAGATAAGGTATTACAAACCCCTTATCTCTTCTAAAATTGACATTCTTTTGCCTCTATCCACCCTCTCTCCCTCTCACATTCTCGCTTTTGGTCGTTCACCCACAAGAACTACCCAACATTCTCCTCATTCACATCAACAATCTCTTTCTTCCACCTCACCTTAGGCTCTCCAAAAAGCTCGCGGCTCAGAGCTTGATTGAAGCTCGCTCGGATTTAGTTCGGAAAAAAGTTCGCTCGATATGGCTCGGTTTGAAACTGAGCCGAGTTGGATCGACTCGGTTAGAAAGTGAGCTTAGCTCGGCTTGGTTCGTAACGAGCCAAATTGGCTCGGTTTGGCTCGCTTGTTAGCTCGGATTATTTTACTTTTTATATGTTTATTTTTATATACATATAATAATTATAGAAATTTGGTTATTATTTGCAGGTATTTAGGACTGTCGTCAGATATCTGACATATTTAGGGGGTTGATTAGGATGATAATGTATTTCGTTAAGTTGGGGGTGGAGTTGGGGGTTGATTAGGATGACAATGAACTTACATTGTATTTCGTTGAGATTTAAAACTTATTTTGTTTAATTGAACTTGATTTTGACATAGGTTGAACTTATTTTAAATGTGTCCTTATGAACTATTGAATGATATCTTAGACCGTTAAATTTTTAAAGCTATGTGTTAATATTTATTTTTAAATTCAAGCCTAATCGAATCAAGCCGAGCTCTATTTTCAGCTCAGTTTCAAATTTGAGCTAAGCCGAGCCAAGCTGGTTCGGTTTTTAATCAAGCCGCCCGAGGCTCGTGAACAGCCCAACCTCACCTAATTCCCTTTTTTTTTCTTTTGTGGACTTCCTGTTTTCATGGGCGGCCAAAAACAAATTTAACTTAATGGATTAAAATAGCAGTTAGGCCCATATTGTTCTTTAGTTGCATCTAAAACTTCATTTAATATGGTTAAGCCC
Source organism: Scalesia atractyloides (assembly GCA_947069175.1). Lineage (NCBI taxonomy): Eukaryota > Viridiplantae > Streptophyta > Magnoliopsida > Asterales > Asteraceae > Scalesia > Scalesia atractyloides. The sequence goes on from CAMTDV010000003.1 coordinate 83,557,170, forward strand.
AATTAGCCCATAGTTATTTACGTTTTCAGTAAATACATAATTACATTTTACATAACTTTGTTTGAAATTTGACTTGTTTGTGTTAGTTTTTAGTTATAGTTTGTAGGTTTTTTGAAATTGATTTAATATTTAAAACAAATGTTTGTTAAATAACGTAATTTTTAATATATATATATATATATATATATATATATATATATATATATATATATATATATATATATATATATATATATATATATATATAGGGTAGGGTTCTAGAGTGAACACTAGGTTGAGAGTGAACACTGTGAACTAATCTGAGCCATTGGATTATTTCATCTAGAGATTTCTAAATAATGGCAAGATTATAATTATAATGTTGTAATTTCCCTTTAAATTAATTGACAGAATGGTATTTGCGTCTTTTGTAAATTGCATTTATTAAACAATATAATCAAAATTCCTAAAATTTTGCTAGTTTCCGTATGTATAAGATACACAGTTGTTAGTGTATACACATGTGTACAGTCTCGATAGTATAAGTTTATACAAGATACATAGTTGTTAGTGTATACGCATGTGTACAGTCTCGATAGTATCAATTTATACCGGATACACGGCTGTTAGTTTATACACATGTATACAGTCTCGCTAACTATCAGTTTATACAACATATACAGTTGTTAGTTTATATAGACTTTTGATACATCTGTGTATTTTGTAGCCCACGACCTAGTTTTATTAGGGGTTTCATATACGGTTTGAATCCGGGAGGGACAGATGGTGTCAAATACCTAGTTCCGTTAGGAGTTTCATAGACGTTATTAGCAACTAATTCTACACGATTTTAAAATAATAGAGAAGTAATTAAAAATGCGAGAGAGAGAGAATTAACAGATGAGAAAATTAAGGGATTTTAATTAAGAGGGAGATATCTAATGTCAATCTTACCCTTTTAATATAAAAAATGATCAATGACCAAGATTAATTCATTCTCAAGAAATTGTTCACAAATGATCTAAACACACATATATATGTATATATGATGTAACATTTGGTAAGTTTTGGTAATTATTCATGAATACCCTCCAATTTAAGGAGTTTGAGGAGTTGGAGAAAAAAGTGATATGGCGTTGAGCGGTATTTAGGGTGATTCCTCAAAATTTGATTGATATCTTCCACCCTTATAATTGATAGACCCCAAACTTAGGATTCACTCAAAACTTATTTTTCATATCATTTCTCATATTAAAGATCCATTTGACACAATAAAATCTCGACTAATTTATCTTGGTGTAATCCATTCGAGATTTTTTTTTTATTTTATAATTTTCAAGAAGAAAGTTAGAACAACCGATAGTAGCAACAAAAGAAAAGTACATATTGGTTTTTACATTTCTTGGTTTAGTATACGTGACTCACACCTTTTTATTTTCTTTTTGAAAGTTTTACATGTGTGATGGGACTCAAAAAGTCAAATGATCTTCGGTACCAGAGAAAAACAAGAAATATCTTATCTACCAAAAATGAAGTCCATACCAAAAATCTTGAAAAGATGCTCTCATGTCCTTTTTGATAACACAAAAGTTTTACTTTTTATAGTGTAATGGGACATAGAATTAATAAAATAAAAAATACACACATACACATATGCATAATAAATTTTATAAATATATAAAATATATGATCTCTAATACATAACTCTTTTGTCTTCTGTATACATTGTATTGAATCAAAACTTGAAATTAATTTATGCAAACAAATGATCTGAATAATGTTTATTCAAAATGGTCTCGTAATATATGGTATTGTATTTTTATCATTATTTTAAACAAAAACATAAGCACATATATATGTGAGCATAATCATTTCTCCTAGATAATAAGCATTACAATAATACGTCTGAAAGCAAATATTATAAACGTATTATTTCAACTAATTATATGTTTGTAAACATATTAAATTATCACATTTAAGCTATATTTAATCATGTTCTTTGATTCTTGATAATATTTATATTGTTGGTATATGACTTTATAATTGTGTCTCAGTCACAAAGATCCAACAATTCATTGAATGTCGGTCGTTGTTGATATCAACTTATTATATATTTTGTGTACATAATCCAACATGTCCCAAGAATTCTTCATATCACTCCAAAAAAATTATCCCGGACCACATGAACTTTTTCCAACTTTTTTTTGTTGTTTCACTACTCGCACTTGAATTATTTTGTAAGGTGAAATAATCGCTTCACTTTGTTTTATAATGTTACATATACGCATAAGTTTACGTTGACCAAAATGTTTAGTAAAATAAGATTATTCTTATGGGTCATGACTATCTACCTCTCACTTGTGGCCTAGTGGTAGAAAGGCTTTGTTGAACAGAGACTTAATTTCAATTCCTATTTGTACCATATGGGGTGGATATACAATGAATGATTAAACTAGGTCTGTGTGAGGTTGTCAGTTCGATTCCTGATCCCACCCAGGTTTTCGTCCCACCATTTGTTACGCCAGAGAGTTCTGCTTTTGTGGTGGCACAATGACTGTCAAGTGATAGCCGGCGGTATAATTTCCCGAGAGAAGGCCCAAAACAAACCAAACACTAAAGCAAGCGTGAACTCAATTAAGACAACATAGCCTGACTAGACCGGGACAAAATAAGACTCTCTAATTTGAGAAGTATACTAATAAGTTCTCCATTTAAAAAAAAGTCATGACCACCTAAGTTTGAAGCCCAAAACTTAATTCACTAATTCACCATTTTATGAAGATGGTATTACATTTCACATGGATATTTGACAAAACTCATATAAGATACTAGGGGTGTGGGTTATTAGAATTTGACTAGAATAAGCCAAAATTTGAACCGAATAACAAATTTATATTTTTTTAACAACGAATAACAAATGTATATACCTTCTTTCACAAAACTCCATAAACACCACTTGTCTTGTCTTCATGGAAAAAAAAACAATTTGCAAAATTCGCTAAAGAATAAAATATATTTTGTCTATAAGCGGGGTTTTAGCAAAACAAAATGCCGAAAATTTTATTCTATATCAACACACATGTTTAAGACGAGACTAACAACAAAAATGAAAATAAAATTTTGCTTTAACCGTTCGTATGTAAAATGAAATAATTTTTTTTTCTAAAAAATTATAATATAGAATTGATTGGAAAACAGTAAATTACAATACAAATTAGAACTGAAATAAATGAAAATACAAGAAAGGAATTCTAGTAAAAAAATTGGCTCAGGATCGTGTTGAACACAGGTCTTTTAAAACGAATTTCGAGTGTTTTCAGCTATATATTCTCAAGGTGTGTTTTGCGACTAAAAAGTCCTTAGAATATATAGAGGGAGATAAGTTGTGATAGTTATGTCAACAGTTAAATGAAAAATAAATGCTATTGAATGTTTTCGATGCATATTATTTTGTTTAATTGTTTTGACTAGAAACAGAATGTCATATAGAGTGAGATAAGTTGTGATACTGGTGACGTCATTAGTTGTGCCAAACGCGACTCGCTAGACATGCACCACCTACACATGACACGATACACGGTAAGTCGCCAAGCGCACACGCGAGCACGAGTTAAGGGTGCTTCGCGCCTTTCGCGAACCTACTAGTGTGCGGATCTGGAAACAATCCCCCCCCCCCCCCCCCCCCCCATCATGTGGATCAAGTTCCCATTTCAACTATTTTCCATCTTCATTTTCACAGCTTTCACATCTTTAAGTCCCAACTTCAAGCATCTTAGCTCTGATTTGGACGTGGTTCAGTTTGTTGTAACACCTTCACAACGTTGAACACAAACCCAATAAAAAAATACTTAAATTAACAGAAGTATACTTTAATTACTTTTGTCCAAAGTTTTCGAAAAATACTCAACGTAAAGAAAAAAAACCTCTATTTCTCACTAATTTTTTCAACAAATTTATCATAATTTTCACTAGGATCTAGAATTTTGTCTTCCTCGAAGGCACTTCGTCGAATAACTAAGAAATAAGTGATTGTGTTGAAGCTTGAGAAAGACAAAGATGATAGATACAGCAAAACAAATATAAGTAACAATTGAGAATGGTGAATGAAATACGTCTAATTAAATTTCACAGAAAGAGATAATGAAAAAAAAAATAAAGAATAACTAATTTACTTTCATTACAAGGCACAAGAAATGAGTGTTTGTGTATGTTTGAAATTAATCTGATGTAACATCTAACATGACGCATTTGTAAGGTGTAAAAGTGTCTGATGTCATGAATATTGTTAACGAGAATTTTTAAGTAGCCATCCCTTTTAGGATATGCATGACACATTTGAAAAGGTAGGATAATATAGTGTGAAATTAGAAAGAAACTTAATGATGAAAAATATAAATCAAAACACTATTTATGTAATTCTATACATTAGGCACTAGTGGGGTGATAAACTATTACAGGGATACATGTACAAATTTGGAATATAAAAACTTAAAAATATAAACTACAAATCATGAACAAGTTTATGCAATTTTTGGACTCTGGTCACTAGTGGGGTGATAATCTTTTATAGGAGAGATGTGACAAACTTGAAAAATCAGGAACAAATATGTACAAACTTAAAGATGAAAATGAAAACTTGGAAAGCATAGACAAGATTTGTGTAAGTGTAGATGGTAGATTAGATGCGATGACCTCTTGGTCTAGTGACCTAGATGTTTATCTCTACCAACATGATGCGGGTAGAAGTCCCATAACGTGGGCCATAGGTTATGATAATATACTCATAATGACCGAATGTTATAAAATCTAAATAATGAACAAGTTTATGCAATTCAAAAGTGACAGCAAAATAAGAAAATAAATAAACAACTAATAAATCGTATGTAACTAGAGATTTGCTCAAATTAAATTCTATAAAAAAAAACTTTAAAATCAAGTTATTGTCATTTTTCACGCGTCTTTAGAGACTCTCACCAGTCTACATATAATTCTAGTGGTTATGTTATCCGCCTCTTTTTAGATATTAAACCTTAACACGTCACTTCTAACAACTTGATACACGAATAGTATGGTGTGTCATTGTGAAGTATAGTCATCATTAACTTGACACAGAGCAGTAGAAATAGAAGCATTGTAGATTTGTAGTATATAACAATTTTAAACACATTTAAAACCTCACATCAAAGATCCTTAAGGTTGGACAAGGTGGTGTAGTGATGGCATAATGTTTTAAAAACCGTTTTTTAAATTGTACCGGCTTAGGGTGGTTTAACCGAGTTGACTAATTAACACTATAAATCCATAAAATACAATTTCAGCTCAAAAAGATAACCCAAAACTATTATTTCATAATAAAAAATATTCTAAAAATTAATTCATCATAAAAAAACAATAATAATCCAAATTTCATTATTGGTACCTTTTTGGACACTAGGTTTACTAAGAAGGTAAATAGTCACCTTTTTGGGCAAACAAAAGATTAAAAGTCCAAATTTTCACCTTTGGCCCGGTAGTGATATATATGTATAAACCGGTATAACCCAATTTTTCGACGGTACAACTTCTTTGTTGTTCTCTCAATTTACCAGTATGATTCGTGCAAGCAAAGCTTTTGGCATCCGGATCAACGGGCCGGTATAAACCGGTTTTTAAAACCTTGAGATGACATGAATCAAGCGCTTACCTCTATGTATATCAAACCAAGTATTTGACGATTTATGGACTTAGAGCATTCACATTCAATACTAGGGCTGCAAACAAACTGAAAGAACATGAACAAGACCTTATTCGTGTTCGTTTGTTAAGAAATGTATGTGTTCATGAACTATTCATGAACACTTACCGAACGAGACTTTTCGTGTTCCTTTGCTAAGAAAATGAAATTGTTCGTGTTCGTTTGTGTTTGTTTTAGACAACGAACGAAAAGGAATGTTGATGAACACAAACTAATGTTCACGAACGCAAATGGAAACAAACGAACACAAACAAACGTTTACAAAGAGAATATATAATACACTAACACTTACTAAATATTTTATTTGTTGGAATTTTGAATTATTTAAATAAAATATAAAAACTAAGAAGACAAATGAACTATGGAACACAAACGAATACGTTACCGAACGTTCACGAACATAAATGAACTAACATGGGCTTTATTCATGTTCGTTCATTAAACTAAACGAATGGAATTTCTTGTTCGTTTTGTTTGTTTAATAAGCGAACGAACGAACGCAAACAAACTTCCCGTTGAACAGTTCACGAATTGTTCTTCGAACATTTGGTTCATTTGCAAGAATCAATCTCTTATCCCAATTCTTATAATTACACTAAAAATTACTACTTTTTCTTTGTTCTTTTCAATCAAATAAGACGCGCTTTCTTTTCCTTTTTAATTCCTTTTTTTCTTTTGTGGACTTCATGTTTTCATGGGCGGCCTAAAACAAATTTAATTTAATGGATAATAGAATAAACAATAGAATGGAATGGACATGATAATGGAATGTACGAGAGCATGCAATAGATTATTACCATTCCATGTCATTTTTGGTTACCATGTGTGAATAGAATGAATTATTACCGTGTATTGTTTGGTGGATAAGAAAAACAAAGGAGCTGGTGAGTGGTGGTGGTGGTCGATGGCAAGGATTCTGGGTGGTGGTGGTGGGTGGCAGACAGTGGCAGTGATGGCAGCGTCGGTGGTGATTATTAGTGGGATGGCGGCGGTTGTGGGTGGCAACGTCGACAAGTGGGTGGCGGCGACGTCGGTGGTAGTTGGTGACTGGTGGCAGGGAAGGCGGTGGTGGGTGGCAGCTGAGGCGCTGGCGGTGGTGGGTGGTGGCGACGGTGGTGGGTTGTGATGTTGTAAATGAAGGGTGGAAAGGGGATGGAATGAAAAAAATACATGAGGACGGATGTAATGATTTTAGGGGAATGGAATGCCTTATATAATGGGTCATTCCATTTCATTGACCAACCGAACATCCTTTTCTTCATTCTCTCGTAATGATCCATTTTATTACGTCTCTCATTCATGCATACCAAACACTACCTTATCAATTCATTAGTCGCATCTAAAACTTCATTTAATATGGTTAAGTCCACAGTAATTCACGTTTTCAGTAATACAAAAAGTTAGGAGGTGCACAAAAACCCGTATCCAGAGCGGACTTGAAAAAAACCCGGAACCATTTATTTTCTACCCTTGTATTTTATACCCGTAATTGAACCCGACCCTACTCGTAGGTATGGATATGGTAGGCATTTTCAACTCAATACCCATACCTGAAACCGTACCCGATTTACACCGGAAAATACCCGGTTCCAGGTATGTTCGAGTATTGAGAGAAACCGGGTAGGGTTTAGGTACGGGTATGGAGGATGAAAACCACACCCTATGTACCCGGGTAAGGTATGATCGAGTTAGGGTATGACAGGGTATTGGAATCAGGTATGGGTCCCACTATTAATACATGGTTTTAAATAATGTTTTTCAATTATTTTACATAAAAGTAAATTCAATTAAAAATTAACTTTTGGTTTGTAATTTGTGAAATAATTAAAATAAAATACAACATAAATTCACTTAAGTACAAATTATTTGCTTTAAAGACCTATATATAAAAGTTGTTAAGTAAACATAAAAATATATTTTAAAAATTCAGGTACTAAAAAAACGGTATCGTGCATAAAGTATAACCAGATTCGGATATATGGTATAACTAGTTCGAAAGAATCTTTAAAATGATGTTTGATATGATAGATAAGTTTTGAAAGAATGTCTCCTAAGTTTGGGGTCTGTAAATTGTAAGTGCGGAAGATATCCACCAAATTTTGACGGATCTCCCCAAATGTTACTCAATGCCGCATCCAGTTTTTCTCCAACTCCTTAAATTATAGGGTATCATCGAAAAATGACCAAAACTCGCTAAATGTCACATCATATTATTTATTTAACAAACATTTATTTTAAATACTAGACAATGTTATGTAGAGGTGCACAAATCGGCTAATCTCAACTAATTCATCTCACTTAAATCCATCCGAGATTTTTTTAATAATTTTCCAGAAGCAAATTAGAACAACCGAAAGTAGCAAGAAAAGAAAGGTATATATTGGTTTTTTACATTTCTTGGCTTAGTTGAGAAAAGCTTGACATACATATGACTCAAATGATTTTCTGTCCCCATAGAAAAACAAGAACATCCACCTTTTCTCTCGTTATCTTGGGGCTTGGTACTAATAGATTATGGGTTTGATTCCCACAATAGAGGTTTTTTTTCATATTTATTGGGTTTCTTCCTGAATTGGTGTATGAGCATTATGCCTTATAGAGATTAATATAATCAAATAGTTCCGCTGATGACACAATAATACTCAGTAATCCGTAAGTAATCGATTAAAAAATAGTCTACACGGAAAATCTTAAAAAGATACTCTCATGTCGTTTTTGGTTAACACAAAAGTCTTACTTTTAACGAGAGACGTAGAATTTAATAATATATAAAATACACACATATACATATGTACATAAATTTTATAAATAATAAGCTTCACAACAACTTTGAAACCAAATATTCTAAACGTATCTTTTCAACTATATGATATGTTCTCAAACAACTCAATTATTCTCATTTAAGTTATATTTAATCAAGACGTTCTTGATAATATTGTTAGTATATGACTTTATAAGTCGTTGTTGACATCAACTTATTATATATTTTATGTACAAAATCCAACATGTCCCACGAATTATTCATATCACTCCAAAATTAATCTCCGACCACCTGAACTTTTTGCCAAATTTTTTTATTTTATTTTTTTGTTTTTTGATTACTCGCCTTGAACATTTTGTGGACCCACTCTTAGTGTTTCTTCAAGGACAACGCTTTATTGACTATGGTAAATAATCGCTTTACTTGGTTGTTACATATACACATAAGTATATGTTGACCAGCAACTCAATATACACATAAGGTTATGTTGACCAACAACTCAACAAGTTTAGTAAAACAAGATTATTCTCGTTTTGAAGCCAAGTATTTAATGGGAAAATCGCGAAATTAGCGATTGACCCACACAAATCACGAAAATAGCCGTTTGTAGCGTCTCTAGAGACGCTACAACTTGTCCCCACTTTTCAACTACGATTTTTAACGGAATTAACTTTTTCATACAATAGTATTTTTATAAAAAAAATAAATTACACCAAATTAAAGAGTTTTTTTATCATATTTAATTGAGTGCAATCCTTTAAAAAATATATTATCATATGAAAAAGTTATGCTTATTTAAAAATCGTGTTGAAAAAGAAAAAAAAAAGAAAAAGGTTGTAGCGTTTCAATAGACGCTACACCAAGTGGTATAGCGGGTGTAACTTCTCTAGAGACGCTACGGATGACTATTTTCATGGTTTGTCTGAGTCCGATCAATGGCTAATTTCATGATTTTCCCGAATTTAAATCACCCTTTCACATCAATATTTGACAAACTCAAAAAACTCCGTTATCACCACTTGTCTTCATCAGAAAATAAGTATTGGTCACTAAAAATAAAATATTTTGTCTATAAGCAGGGTTTTAGCAAACATATGCCATGAATTTTATTGTATATCAACACACATGTTTTAAGAAAAGAGTAACAACAAATATGAAAATAAAATTTTGTACCATTCATATATAAAATGAAATAAAAATAAAAAAGCTTACTATATAGAATTGAAAGGAAAACTATAAACTATAATACAAACTAAACTGGAATAAATAAAAAAAAAATACAAGAAACGAATTCGGGATATGAAAACATTTGGCTGAGGACCGTGTTGAACACGAGGGCATTAAAACAAAATACTAGTCTCCCAAGAGAACTCTCATTTGTTTTGTTTCCTAGGTTACGACAAGTTGAACAATTTGTACTGGCGGAATTGACTTAGTACCTGAAAGTATACCTTGAAAAAGAAAGAACATAAAAAGTGAACAAATTGATGGTTGATTTTGTGTGTTTTGTTGTGTATTCTCTGGTGTGTTTTGCTACTAAGGAACCTTAGTATATAGAGGGTGAGCAGAGTCGAAGCAGTTTTGTCAAGAGTTATACGAAAAACGAAATGCCATTAAATGTCTTCAATGCATAGTATTATGTTGATTGTTTTGATCATAAACTGAAAATTGTTTCAACCAAACAGCTGAACTATGTGAAAACAACTAATCAGTGTATGAAACAACTTATATGGAAACCACTAATGAAGGAAAACAACTAATCAGACCAGCACCTGATCAATGTTCTAACAACCCTCAAAATTTTCTCTACGACAAACCGTAATCGAAACCCTAAGTGCGCGCGACGAAACTTCTAATAAAAATCAGAAAACTTAGTGTTTAAGAAAACTTGACGGTTGATGTATCAACCCTCACAAAAATATCCCGAATAAACCCGTAAATGAAACTCGAACCATTTACGGTCAAGAATCGAGCATACGCGATAAGTATCAGCACGAAAAACGAGAATTAAACGCGTTTGGGAGAAAAACGACGGAGGACATGTGTCACCGCGACCCGACCCGTGTCAAACCTATGTTGGTGACATGGCAGGCGGCCAATCGCCTAGGCGTCACGCGGGAGATACACTGTCTCCTCCAGCGACGCATGAGAGAAATCAACCTGGGCTATATAAGGGCCAGGTCTGGGACAGATTCATTTGCTCATTTTTTATTTCTAAAATCAATCTCTATATACCTCGTGACTCTGTTTCTTTGTATTCGCGTGTATTAAACACTAATCACTTAAACGATACCTTGTCCGATTGATCCAAAACACTAGCAACGAAAAGCCGAAGTTCTGCCTGAAATAAAGTGATAATTTATACATTGTGGTTTTGATCTCATGATTATCGTTGAAGTTTGATTTGATTTCTTACACTAATACGTGTTACATTATGTGTATATCTAGGAACCATGACTTAAATCCAGAAGACTTAAAAACCCTAAAATTCTAAAATTCTATAATATGAGCCATTTTTTTTTCTTAAAACATTGTAAGTCATTTTCTTTTATTAAAGAATAATTAATTTATCTTTATTAGAAGTCACTGATAGACACCAAGGGCATCTCAATGGAATAAATTAGTGTTTGCGTATGTTTGGAATTAATATGATGCGGCAATTAATGTACCGGGTATGGACAGTTTGCATCCTCTTTCTAAAGTTATCATTTTAAAATCTTTTAAATTTCACCCTTTAAAATTTCATTTCTCACACTTTTTACACTAACAATTCATCCCTAGTATTTTAATTTCAGTTTGATGTCTGGAAATAGCGATCTAGTATTGCTTTTGATATTATATGGTTTTTTTATGCCACATTTATATGTCAACTTTTCCTATATAAATACCATTATGAGTTTGCGTCTCATATATAAAAAAATGTACATTTTCTAATCGATTGACCAACATAAGACGAAAAACAATATACATTAATTTTATAAATGAACACCTAAATCTACATTATAAAATAATAAACCAATTTTGAGTTTAAGCCTCCTATCTTTCTCATGCTTACATTATAAATGAACACCTACATTATAAAATCATTACAATGATTATTAGGTAGTTTAGTAATTTTTATTATTTTTGTTGTAATTATTATTTGTAAAATAGTGCAATTAATTAATTAATGAGCAAACATAAAAGCAAACAAAATAACAAAAAGATAAACTACATAAAGATTGTAAATTGCAGTTTACTTTAAACATTTGCATGTTTTCAATAAAGGCAAACTGTAGCTTACATATTAACGTAAACTGCAATTTACAGGTAGTGTAGAAACCCCAAAATAAATAGATTATTAAAGCAAACACCTTTTAACGATATATGTTATGTTAGTTTAGTATAAAGTTAATATTTAGTCATTTTTTCTAAAGCTATAATTATAACTAGTATTTAGGACCCGTACGTTGCGGTGTGAAACTGTTAAACGAACAAAAATAGACGTAAAACATTAAATTACGCACACGCATCACGACATGTTAACTCGCATAGTTTAAACCAAAATATAAAATATTATTATATAAAATAATAACTAAGTCGAAACGGTAATTACATTATTGAGCTGCCACCTAAAACCATCAAAAACACAAGAACAAATAATACATATGTAATGGTAGGAAAATTTTTAAGTAGTCATTCCTTCCTTTTAGGACACGCATAACACATTTGGAAAGGTAGGAAAATATAGTGTGATTCTACTAAACGATGAAAAATATAAATCAATAGCTACATACAAACTTAGAGATATAAACTATAGATCGTCAACAAGTTTATGCCATTTTTAAACCATGGTCACTAGTGCCGGGACAACTTGTTATGCAATCCGACATGTTCAAAGTCATGTTGAGAACACAAACTATTTCCAAATTTCTTTATTTTTAACTGCTCGTCTTAAATTCGGGTGACCTAACTCTTGGTTTTCCTACACATGGGCGAATCTAGTCCCGCATTTGTGGGTTCTCAGGAACCCAATGCGTTTGAAAAAAAAAAATAGTAAGAACCTTATATAATTTAGAAAATAAATGGTGAGAATTAAAGAAAATTTATTAAAAAGAACCCGCTAGAATAAAATCCTAGATCCAACAGTGTTCCCACAACCTTTGTTTGACCATGGTGAGGTAAAACAAGTGCTCAATTTTGTTTTACAAATATTACGTATACACGTTGATGATCTCTTAATCTAGCGACATCCTGTGTTTATCTCATTAAAATGATGCGGGTTCAGGCCCTTATAAATGGACAATACATAGGTGGATGTTCATCAACAAGTTTGGTAAAAAAAAAATATACTCATCACTCATCATGACCGAATGTTTGAAGTATAAAATCTATATCACTATTTGATGCAAATGGTTTTACATCCTATGGACTGTAACATTAGTCAATATGTGACAAATCCATATAGTATACCTCCTCTCACGGAACTATGTAAGTTGACGCGTCACGTGCGTTCATAGAAAAATGGTTCAAGTCTCTGAAAAATAAAATAAAAAATATACCTTTTTTTTTTCTTCAAATGGGGTTTTAGCAAACAAAAAATGAAAAAATAATTGATTCCAATTCTAAACAGGAACTAACATTTGTGTTCCTCAAACGCCTATAATCGGGAAAAAAGGTCTTGTTTTTGAATTCGAAAACCCAGGAATAGCTTTAGTGATTCTACAAACTTAAAGAAGAAAACTATAAATAATACACAAGATTTATATAAGTTTAGAATTTGAGCTATAGGGAGATGATGGGGGTGTGTGTGTGTGTGTGTGTGGGGGGGGGGGGGGGGGGGGGAGGATTTTGAAAAAGCATGATTCGATATATATGTATATGTATAAACTAAAAGAAAATGTTTGTATAAACAAGGTTTTTGTAATTTTAGACCATGAATGTCGGTAAAGTGTTAGCTAACTTTCGGTTTGAGTGTCAACAAGATGAGTCGAGTCGAGTCCGAGGTTGTCTAAACTCTAGCTAGGGTCATTACTTTAAATAGCTAAAATAAAAAAAAATATTGAGTTTTGTTAGTTTTGTTTTAACCATAATTGTTTTAGTTGTGTTTTTTTATTTGTTGAGAGTTGATTATAATTATTATTATTGAAACTATTATTATTATTATTATTATTATTATTATTATTATTATTATTATTATTATTATTTCTTGAGCAAATATAGTAGGTGCGCTCATTCTGACACTTTTTTTATGAGCCTATTTGAACGAAACTCATTTTGTTCAGAATTTGTTTTAAGAAGTTATAATAAGTTTAGGGTCTAACTCTAACTTTTGTTAAAAATTATTAGTTTTATTTAAATTTGTTTAAAACTATTGAACTTGACTCATATCATAAACTAGGGTTGTTCAAAAGCCAAATCGAGTTAGGCTATGGTCCCTTAGAGCTTTTCTTGTATTTAAAATGACCTAAAATGTTTAAGCTTAACTTGGTTCAATTCAAGTATCTTAAACGAGCTAAAATGTAGAGCTAGAACTTAGTTTGTAAAAAGTTCAAGCTAGCTCCATCTCAAACAAATCTATATTTAGCTTGTTATAATCTTCAAGTGATTAATTATATTTATTATCACAACGTCACAGTATGGTTTTTGTGAATCACCAAACTCAATGGCAACCCCAAACCCGAATTTATAACCATACCCGTGACTCAACACGAAACATACAACATAATAAATGCTTGAAGAAAGACAGTGTACCCATCCCTCCTAAAAAGCAGACCGCTGCCAAGGAAAAGATGTTAGCTCGCACTTGGATTCACCTACCGGATGACTTGATCACCAGTAACACGCGAACCCAAAGCAACTTGTGGGTTACACGTCACGGCGAGGTTCCACACCATCATGAGCTGAGAGCCATATCACTTCATTGAAACGATAAGTTCAAATATTATGCATTTTCAAAAAATAAAAATGACACGTTGGTACAAATTCAGTAGAGGAGAGAAGTGAAACCACACCCTTGAAGATAAGTGGAAACTAATTTGACGAAGTCACGGTTACTTGGCTATACAAATCAATGGAATGGTGGTCTGTTGACAACGATAAAACCTTTAAAACACTTAAGTTTGAAAGAAAGAGACATTGAATTCATCCTAGGGACGATTTACGGTTGAAGAAACTTGGTTATACAAACTGAAACCACGCATTAATTTTTTATTTTCCATTTGGCGACATTACTGGTGTCAAAACCCTTTGATTTCGTATTAACCAGCACCCAACCGGCCAACCCGTTCTGCCAATTTTGACTTCAACAAAACCACCACAAGTCTTTGTAATAATAATACACAGGCGGCTGGCTAATTAGCAATCGTCTTTCACCCTCACCACCATCACCCACACGTACCTCTAACAAACCTCCAACAACCCTTTTATTTCCTTTAAAACCAAACGCCTAAACAACAACAATAATACTAATAATCCCGCCTCCGTCACCACCGTATTCCTCCACCGGAAAACCGTCACATGGAAACCCTATGCTTCACTCCGTACGTCAAAATCCCTAACAACGACGTCGTATTACACAATGCCACCACCACGAGGCGTCGGAAACTCTCCGTATTCGCCACCGTCTCCAAATCGAAACCGCAGATCGATACGGCGGTGACGGAGGTGTTGAAGGTGGCAGAGCAACGGCTTAGAGTGTCTCCGACGTCGTTTCAGTACGAATCAGGATGGTTAGGAGCTGTGCCGGACCATAAGGTGGAGGAAGGTTGAGTGAGATGGAGTATTTGACGAATATATTGTCGTCGAATCGAGTTTATGATGTGGCGAAGTCTCCGTTGTCGCTTGCGCCTAAGCTTTCTGAACGGTTAGGTGTTAATGTTTGGCTTAAACGAGAAGATCTTCAGCCTGTAAGTATATGTTTTGAACTCTGTCTTGTTATTGTTACTCTACATGTTAGCTCTGAATCTCAAGCTTGAGGTGGCATGTTAGCAGAGCTTATTATCTGTTATAGTTAATATAATTTGATATGTGATTTAGCTTTTAAATTTTGAGTTTTATGAATAGTGTTTCTTTGTGTATATATAGATTCACTATTCATCATTGATATAAATGTGAGTATTTAAGAATAAGAATGATAAAATATAATAAAATAAGTGTTAGAGATAGAGATAGAGATAGAGAATGAGATGTGGTAGGTTAAACAGAATTTAAAGAAATGTGATATTTAGTTACATTATTATAGTTGTTGACGTTTCAATGCGCAAATATATTATTCACCGATATAGCTTTTCAGTTCTTTTGAATTCTTTCATTTAAAAAACTGATATCATAATCACACTAAAATTTCCAAACTCGAGCTTGCAGGTCTTTTCATTTAAGCTTCGTGGAGCGTATAATATGATGGCGAAACTCCCAAAAGAACAACTGGCGAAAGGCGTCATATGCTCATCAGCTGGAAATCATGCTCAAGGGGTTGCATTAGCAGCCAAGACACTGGGCTGCGATGCTGTGATCGTCATGCCAATTACCACACCCTGTATTAAGGTTTGTTTGGATGTTTGATGGAACTTGATTACATAATTTATAAAGCTATAAGACAGTTGTTTGTTCATGCCTAACCTTATGGAAATTTCTTTGTTGGATGATGCATATAGTGGGAATCGGTTAAGAGGTTAGGGGCGACAGTTGTTCTTGAAGGTGATTCTTATGATGAAGCACAAGCGTATGCTAAAAGAAGAGGTGAGAGTGAGAACCGAACGTTCATTCCTCGTTTTGATCACCAGGATATTATAATGGGGCAGGGGACTGTCGGAATGGAGATTGTGCGACAAATGCAAGGTCCTATTCATGCCATATTTGTCCCTGTGGGTGGCGGTGGTTTGATAGCCGGTATTGCTGCTTATGTGAAGCGGGTATCGTCAGAGGTAAGTGAGTTTTGCTGTAAAGTACCTTGTACTCTAGTTTATAAGAATTTTGTTGACATATACATGAATAAATTTCCTCCACTTGTAGGTTTGTTTTCGAGTAAAATGTTATATTCGTCCATGAGGTTTGGCCAGTTTTGCAATTTTTGTCCAAAGGTTAGTCTTTTCGCATCTGGATCAGAAAGGTTTAAATCTTGCCATTTTTATCCGACTCGTTAACTCCATCAATTTTTCTCCGTTAAACGAGGGGCATTTTCGTTTTTTTAGACATTTTTATTAAAATAAAAAACACTATAAGAAATAAAGATCCACCTCTATTGACTTTCTCTCCACCCAAACCCTTTAATCATCACAAAAATGTCTAAAAATACGAAAATACCCCTTGCTTAACATTAAAAATGGATGGAGTTAACGAGTTGGATGAAAATGGCAAGATTTTTTTGGATCCAGATGCGGAAAAAGTGAAAAACAAACCTTTGGACGAAAGTCGCAAAAGTAGCCAAACCACAGGGACGATATTGGCATTTTACTCTTTTTTTAAAGTTAAACATGTATCCGTGTATGTTTATAGATGAAAGTCTTGTCCTTGAATAAGTTAAAGTTTACCGTAGAATACTTAAGGAACATTGAATTTTATGTAGTTCTGGTTGTCATGATAAATAACATGTTTAAGATAATCATCATCTTCTAATCTTGCAAATGCTTAATTAGTTTTTATTTCCATAGTGTTTTTTTATTTCCTTAGACATAGTGTTTTTTTAACTTTGTAGACATGCACTGTGAATAATCTAGTTTCATAGATTCTCACTTACTGGAATCTATTATACAGGTACGTATTATTGGTGTGATGCAAATGCAATGGCTTTATCATTACATCATGGTCAACGAGTAATGCTTGACCAAGTAGGAGGCTTTGCAGACGGTGTTGCCGTTAAGGAGGTCGGTTCAGAAAGTTTCCGTTTATGCAGGGAACTGATTGATGGAGTGGTTCTTGTCAGTCGTGATGCCATCTGTGCGTCCATAAAAGTGAGTCCATTTCCTTGCAGATTGGATATTCTCATAAAAAAATTGGTTTATTTATTCCTGTTTATAATTAAGAGTTAACTGTCATGTTTGTCTAGTTACGCCAGTCCAGGCCAAATTTTAAATTTGTACCGTTTCCGCTCCTGATGGAAATGGCAGTTAACTCTTTAATTAATAATTGAAGTATATATTTTGCAGGACATGTGAGAAAAGGAGCATTCTAGAACCAGCAGGTGCCCTTGCTCTTGCTGGCGCAGAAGCGTATTGCAAGTATTATAATCTTAAGGATATAAACGTTGTAGCGATAACTAGTGGGGCCAACATGAATTTTGATAGATTAAGACTAGTAACGGAACTCGCAAATGTTGGTAGACAACGAGAGGCTGTTCTTGCAACTTTCATGCCAGAGGAGCCTGGAAGTTTTAAACAGTTTGCCGAACTGGTCAGTTTTTTTCTCTTTTTGAAAACCACTAAATGTTGTATCATTCGGTGCAATTTCATGTATACCCCTCAACAGTATAGGTTGAGTAATAATAATCTGTGTTGGCAGATTGGAAAGATGAATATTACTGAGTTCAAGTATAGATATGAATCTGAAAGGAAACAAGCTCTAGTTCTGTACAGGCAAGAATCTTTATTTACATAAGTGTTAAATTTGTTTTCGGACATATTTTAATTTAACTTTGATTTAAAATTGTTTTCTGATTTGTTTTAGTGTTGGCCTTCATACAAAATTTGAACTCCAAGCAATGGTGGAGAGAATGGAGTCATATAAACTAAAAATTATCGAATTTAGTAATAACGATATGGTTAAGGATCATTTACGCCATCTGGTAACATTCTTCTCTTTTATGTTGTCTTTTACTTTTTCATAATAAAAGTTAGATGTGGTACCATTTCGAAAAAAGCAATATTATTACAATAATATTGTTGCAAATTAACCATAAACTACTCTTTGACTTTCAGATGGGAGGGAGAACTAACGTTGAAAATGAGCTTCTTTGTCGGTTTGTTTTCCCCGAGAGGCCAGGGGCTTTGATGAAATTCTTGCGCGCTTTTAGTCCGCGTTGGAATATCAGCTTGTTTCATTACCGTGCACAGGGTTGAGTTTTCAACAAAGTGAAAAATTTCTGTTTACGCCTTCGATGTTGGTGAATCTAAAGCAAGCAAGCTTGGTTTATTTGTGTTTGCAGGGAGAAATGGGGGCAAATGTTTTAGTTGGTATTCAAGTTCCATCAAATGAGTTAGACGAGTTACGGTATCATTCAAACAATCTTCGATATGAGTATGCAGTTGAGACAGATAATGAAGCATTCCAGCTTTTAATGCGTTAAGGTGTGATTTAGCGACCACAGCTCAAACATGAATTCATGTTTCTGCCTAGAACATAATGTTGCTGTAGGTATGGATGCTTCACTTCTGTTTTTTATTTGTCTCCTGTAAACGATGTGTCCTGTCTCATAATAATAGGGGGTTTTTTTAGGGGTGTTCTTGCATTTTTCATTAAGAGTGCTTGTTCCTGACTCAAAAATAAACAGGTAGACAGGTGACCTCTATAACTTATTTGATAAACATATGCGCTTGGGTTCGGTTGTAGATAGTTCAAACAAGTTATAATTCTTATGTTCTATGTAACTTACCACCCTAATAGAAAGTTTACACGAATGAAGAAACAAACACAACCAGATCAATTTTCAAAAACCTTTATGTCATGCTAAATACAGCTTCATAACGACCAACAACAATTCGCCGAAAACCCAAAAAGATATGTGATTAAGCAACCAATGCCAAAACACACCAGCCAATGTACGAAAGTATAGATCAGGTTTTCTGCTAGTTCTTGTTTAGATGCACTTCTACAAAAAGTTGTGATATTATTTACAGCACAACGCAAATTATACAATTCTCAATATAGAAGGAAATAGCTGTCTTTACATCAGCAAAATACTTGACCTTTCACAGATATCTTGTCCTGTGAAGAGATAAGGAAAAGAAACGGTTTTAGAGACACTTGTGAATTAGTTCCACATCACCCCCATATGAACACTTACAAGCAAAAAACAGAAGTTACACTTGTCTTAGGTAGTCGTTTGTAGGAAAATGCTAATTTAATAACTGGTATGACATGATCATATGAGCATGTTGCATGCAACAATAAGGGTCGTTTAAGAGCAGTTATAGTTGAGCAAACTAAAGAATTAATGACATGGTTAGTACCTGTGGTTTACCTAATTTGCCATTTTCATACCTATTTTCTAGAAATTACACAATTGATACCAACTTTACAAAATGATTTCACCATTACTACATCACATGTACTAACCATGTAATTAATTCTACAACCACAGGTACAATGGTGAAACAATTTGTAAAAGTTGGCACCAATGGTGTAATTTTCAAAAATAGGTATGAAAATGACAAAATTGGTAAACCACAGGCACTAATCATGTAATTAATCCAAACTAAATGTTAAGTTTCTAGCAGGCGTCACAGAAAGATGACCTATAACCGTATGTAGTCTTCGGTTGAACCTGATTAAGAATTAACACATGTTTTTAACTAACTTTTTATATTTCCATGCATTTCACATTCCCAATGTATATTTTTAAAATTTCATTCTTGCAATCTTACCCCCAAACCGACCCTGCAACTCATCAAACTCAGAAGTCAGAATATCTTCCGCCAATTAAACTAAAAGGGAGCTCATCTACTATGATTATGCACGCTACGACTTTCCTGTTTCTCTTTTCGTCAAATTTTCATGCTTTATTTTTTTTCATTAAATTTGATTAGCTAAGACATCTAACAACATTCGGAAGAAACATAGCTAATTACTTAAATACCCTACCAATGAATTGAAGCATCCATCTCAAGGCCTGCCAAATATTAGCTAAGACATCTAACAACATTCGGGAGAAACATAGCTAATTACTTAAATAAATGAATACAAGTATCCATCTCAAGGCCTGCTAAATAAGGCTTTTTTCCATTTGTGGTTTTTGCCACTCAGCCATATATAATGCGTAGCAAACATACAGAAACTATGCAGCAACAGCTTACATAATTGCAAGTCAAAAGTAATTAAAGGGGGTTTACCTATGCACATACTGTTTTGAATATTTATGAAAGTTCAAATCCTGCATTGGAATTGATGGCATATAGGAGCTTTGTTCTCAACGTGCTTGACCTTTTGTAAGTCGGAAGCTGCATACAACGAAATAAAGATCAAATACAATACAACTAACTACTTCAAAAACATGACAAAAACAGAACCAACATAATGCACACACATACACCCACATGCGTGTGTATTATAAGTTTGCAAAAACTGAATACGATACCTTAAGAGTATTATAGCACGTTGAAGCTGACGGAAGACGGTCCACATCTTGTCCTCCAAACGATGCCCAAAGAGGTAAATCACATGCAACCTATATACGGATTAAATCAAAAGTTATTTTCTTCTTCTACTTGGTTCATAATGTATACATGCTATATCATCTTCTACCAGACAGATGAGAGAGAAAGCACGCGTATCAAATCAAAATCTAACGAACAACTTGCGGTTTTGTGATAATCTCAAGTCATTATTTCTGTAAATATTTTATCATTGATTAGGAGTGTTCAAAAAGCTCGCGGCTCACTCGAAAAAAGCTTGAAAAAAGCTCGGTTGTAAACGAGCCGGCTAGGCTCCGCTCGATTTGTAAACAAGCTAAGCTCGAGCTAGGCCTGGCGCGGCTCGTGAGCCAGCTCGAATTATTTTATTATATACATATTAATTATTTTTAAATGTATTAAAATAAAAATATGTGGGAGAGGGTTAAAATGTTACCACTTCAAGTTTATTTAATTAAATAACATATCAAAATATCAAATAATAATAATAACAACAACAATAATAATAATATTTTGAATATGCCTTTCTCTCTTTAAAATATTAGAAAAAGCAAAAATAATACATAAACTATGTTAAATTTTTATTTATGTTATCAATACTTGTAAAAAAATATAAAAAATAAAAAAATAATAACAAGCTGGCTTGAACATATTACGAGCTGAGCTCGAGCTCAACTTTTCAGCTCCATAAAATGAACAAGCCGAGCTGAGCTGGCTCGTTTAAGTTCGAGCTTGAGCTCAAGCCCAACCTGGCTCGTTTAAGGTTTACTCACAAACTTTAGGGTGAAAATAAAGAGGTAATAATATAGATGATGAAAGTTAAAAATAAGACCTTGTGAATGGTAAAACTTGGCTGCAATGGAGCCCGGGAACAACTTGTCACAAACTTCATGAGCATACAACGTTCTTTTGTCTCAAATTCTCTAATAACCTGAGAGCCCAGCAAAATGTCATTAAAAACTACTCAGAATGAAAATAAGCTTGTAAGATAGAAAACTCGTGTATAGGATGAATGTATACCTCCCAGAAGAGCTTTACTGTGCGACTTCCTTCAGTGTAACCGCCGGTGTACCGTGTATTACTCCTCAAATCATCAACATCAATGTCATGATTACCGCCAGAAAGAAGCTTCAAAACAGACATCTCACATCAGCTATCGGTATTACCCTTTAAAAGTCAAATTCAAATACGCCCCAAAATAACAATATACCTGATTGAATTCCCCAGCATTAAACAATCTCAACCAAGACGGAGATATGAGATCCGTTAATCCTCTACAAAAGGCATTTGAAAGTGGCAACACCTGACATATGTGCATCAAGAATATAAATAAACTTTAAAAAGATTAACGCTAAGATCATATACTCATATAACAAAGTTGATATAAATCATACCTGTCGGTTAAGTTTATAATCTGCCATAGCATATATGTATTGCAACTTGTTATCATTTGTTACACTGACGTCTTTACCACCAGCTTTAAGTTCTACAACATGTCGTTTTCCAGGTAATTCTTCAGTAACTGTAAAATCTAGTGACAAAATCCTTGACATCACCATCATAATGCTGCAATAAAAAGAGTAGATATACATCACTAATTCACTATATTATTTTATGGAAATGTGTTAATACATTACAATACAATTTTTTTTAAACTGCCACAATTTAATTTATATATACTACAAATATGTTACTTTGTCACATCAACCAACTCTGGCCCCTCAACTTTAACATTAACCAACTTTAGCCCCTCAACTTTCATAATGACATGTTTAGCCTGTTAACTAAAACCAACTTTAGCCCCTCAACTTTACTAACACAAGCAACTTTATCCCCTCAACTTGACTAAATAAACAACTTTACCCCTCAACTTTAATAATGACAAAATGACATATTTAGCTCCTTAACTAAAACAACTTTAGCCCCTCAACTTTAATAATAAACAACTTTAGCCACTCAATTTCATTAATGACATGCTTAGCCACTCAATTTCATCAATGACATGTTTAGACCCTCAATTTCAATAATGACATGTTTAGCCCCTCAACTTTAATAATAAACAACTTTAGCCCCTCAACTTTGATAATGACATGTTTAGCCCCTCAACTTTAACAACGACATGTTTAGCCCCTTAACTAAAACATCAAACAACTTTAACTATCGCGATTTGCTTCTTTTTATCTACGTTTCGAACCTACTGCGGAGCGTGGATGGTAACCCACTAGTTAATTTGTAATAAACGCTTACCTTAACATACATAAGGTTCTTGTAAAGTTCCGGATCTAGTGTTGACAGCTCATCAATAAAGCTGTAGCGACCTAGCAGCTTTTGTACAAAAACATGTGAGAAAGAATAATCTAGTAATATTCCTTCATAGAGTGCTTTGCCTTGTATGGCATTATCCAATAATCTTGCAGCCGAATTTGGAATTAGAAGTCTGTCTGAAGTTGAGGTCTGTGTGAATAAACCATAACTAGAAAACAAAGATAAGGGAAATATATACTTTAAAAGTCAGAAAATTAAAGATATTGAAATTATCATATGTAGCAAAACAGGCAGGGCAAATAACGGGTCAAAACAGTTACAGTAAGCTTTTATGTAAAGGTGAAAAAGAGTCGGGTCAGGTAGGCCAACCTCCCAACACATAAAGCTCGTTTATTTATCGAGCCCGAGCTCTAGAAACTACCAACAAGCTGAGCACGGCCTTTGAAAATAAAGCTCGAACCGAGCTCGAGCCTCGGCTCGTTTGCACCCCTAGTAAAGTTGAAAAAGAGTCGGTTCAGGTGGGCCAACTTGAGTCGGTTCAGGTGGGCCAACTTCCCATACCTTTTGGAATTCGCAAACAATTAATGTTTTGAATATCAGTAAAATATATAAATATTAGAATCAATATAACTTTTTAGAATAAAACACTAACAAAATTTGGGCAACTTTTGACCCGTTTCATATTTAATTAGCTTAATTCTAGTGTGACCCGTTATCAATCAAATACAACCAGAATTGACCCATTTCCCATATAAAGGAGTAGAAAAATGTGGCCTCTAGAAATCATTTTCAACTTACTCGGGGGAAAAAGCGGCTTTTGCGATGTCAGTTAGAAATTCTTTTGATAAACCACCGTAGTCTAGTCCAGCCTCAGGGAGACCAGTTTCACTAACAAACGAGACATGGATGCTAGACTTTAATCTTGACCCGAGAGAATTTAGTTGCTGGAATCCATCTTCAATTATATGACTACGTCGGATTACTAACTCAACGGCTTGCGGACCGGGACCCACAATTTCACCAGCCATTCTCCTAGATGCTTTGTCCATGCTGATAAGTTCTCTAAACATCTGAACTCTGGCAAAAAGCAAACCTTTTTCAGTTATTTAATTGCCTAGAAAATGAAAATCATTACTTAATTTTGTAAGAAACAATTCAATAGGTAGAAACAACTTTTTGAAAATGTCATTGTATAGGGCTGTTCATGAGCCGAGCCGAGCCAAACCAAGCGAGTGTCTGCTCGAATTGAAACCGAGCGGCTCGGCTATGTTCGAATTTAAGGAAACAAGCAGAAAATGTTGCTCGAACTCAATTGGTTTACAACCGAGCAGCTCGGTTATGCTCAGTTTCAATTTTAAATTAAATTTTAATACAAAGACTTCGAATCTAAATGTCACCATTGTTTCATTCAAAATCATCTCACTCAAAATATTGCTCTTTTTCGCTCAATTGTCACTCACTCAAGATGCATATAAGTTCAACAAATACAAATATAAAATTGTTTCATTCAAAAACAAAAGCAAAAAAAACTTCTTAAAGTCTAAGCAACCATTGGCTTCTTCACCAACATAATCCAGCAACCATTGGTGTACGTGTGAAGTCAAAACCAAAAGATATTAGGTTTAGCAACTTAGATTTGGTGTTGGGCTATTGACAATTTGGGCTAAATCCACTTACAATTTTGATATTCAATATGGTGATAATTATAAAAATAATTATATATTTATGCATATAAAAATTATACACACACATATATATGATATAAATTTAAAATTTCGAGCCGAACCGAGCGGACCTTTGCTTGTACTTGGCTCATTTACAAACCGAACCAAGCCAATCGGCTCATTCACAGTTTACAATCGAGTGAGCGTTTTCCGAACTTGCGACGAGCATTTAAATAATTAAATGACACATCACAGGTAGATTATACAAAGTTGAATCTTCATAATCTAAATGCACATTATGAAATGATGGATTTAACTAACCACATCAACTTGCAATTACCTCTCTTCAAAAGGAAAAACATGTGGGGTGGTAGTGATAACAGAGTGCATGCTTGAAATCGCCAATGAATCATCAGGTCTTAAATTAGCCGACATAACTTCATGAGTTCTTGCCGCAACAGCAATGGCAGCCTGTTCCTTTTAGCTAGAGAAAGCCACAAATCAGGGGGGCAAAAGTGGTGCCTACAATCCCTTTCATACAACAAATGTAGACACCGTACAGAAGCATCCATAAGAGGACGATTTTGGCGGGAAACATTATTAGACAGAGCATTATAAACTAAAGGATTCAGCATCGATGCAATTCTCCGTTGCTGCTCCAGTGTAAATGGAACCTGCTCCGTTCCCAACTTAAACTTATTAACTTCAAATAAAAATAGTAATAATAAGGTGTGCAATGGTCCGAGAAACAAATCAGACAGAGCAGAGAATTAGACCATATGGTAGTGGTTTGGTGTTGGTCTGGTGCATAGGGCTGCAAATGGACTGAACGTTCAGTGAACAGTTTGTGAATTGTTCGGCATGAAGTTTGTTTGTGTTCGTTCGTTTAATCAATGAACGAACATGAACAAGAAATTTCGTCCGTTTACTTAAATGAATGAACGTGAACAGAGGCCGCATTCGTTCATTTATGTTCATGAACATTAGTTTGTTTTCATTTGGGTTCATGAACGTTTGTTTGTGTTCATTGCCTACACTTAACAAATGAACACGAACATGAACACGTTCATTTCCTTAACGAACAAACACGAATATGAAATCTTGTTCGGTAAGTGTTCATAAACAGTTTGTGAGCACATATATTTTTTAACAAACGAATCGTTCCGTTCATTTGCAGCCCTGTGCATGTCTGGAAACATTTCAGTCCCAAACTGGACTCAAAAACTTTTGGGCTAGTGTCTACACAATGCCGTTTCCTTAATATAAAAGAAAAAAAATTCTGGTTTGGACCAGGAGATGGATATTTTAGGGAAAGAATCACACTACCTGTTTCTCATAGAACTCTATGTCATCAACAACGTGCGAATAAGTAGCACAAAAGAGATGGATTAGATGAGTATCATCAGCGGTTAAACCGTCAGGACCCTTCCTCAAAGGCTCAATATCCCATACATCAGACGGGTCATCCCCAATTTGAGTACCGAGGTTGCTAACAGTAACAGACTCTATCTGTTCAATGTCTCCTTGTGATTTTCCGGATATTTTATTTAACACGTTGACCCACTTTTTCTTCTTCTTAGAAATCCCATCCCTCAAGTCTTCAATAGCGTTACTATTATTGTTGTTGGAAAAGTTAGTCCCGGATATGGAAGTTAATTTAGGGAAAAATGACTTTTCAAGCGGGCCCCACAGATTCAAAAGAAATCCAGGGGTAAATGAGAGCATATTGAGAATATGCATTGACCCGGTCACTGGATTAAGGATGGTGAATATTCTAAGCATACAAGAATAATAATAATACGCAACGTCTGTTAATTCACACTTCTCGTCAGCTTTCTGAATGGATGGATCTTTGACCAAGGTCAACAGCTTCATCAAACGCCATTGTTCACAAACAGGCTTCAGTAAATCTGTGTATAACATATTTGACTGTTTCTGGGCTAATTCAATCAATGACTCGCTATTAATTTGGGTCCATTCAACTTCCTCGAAGTAAGTTAATAGATTTTCAGCGAAAATGATAACAACCCGTATGAACGATGAAAAATCTAGATCTTGAGTGAACCTTCTGGAATTGTTTGAATTGCTGTCTGCCACTATTGCAAGACAAAAAATGTTTGCAAGTGCCCAACCGACAGGTGGCAATGTTTTTGCACTTGAACTCTGTTCCATATTATTCAAATTTGAGATCTCTTTTAATACCCTCTCTTTTGATATCTGCCATCACCTGCCAAACATTGATCAGCTTCTCATGCCTTACATGTTAATGCAGTATTATTATAAAGTTTACAAAAAAAATGTGTACTTAACGAATAGTTAGCTCAAATGTTAAATGTGTTAAAATATATATATTGTACTTAATATATCTAGATGGTAGTTAAGTGTAATATTGTAACTATATATATTAATTCCGATTAATTGTTAGTCAGTACCCCATCACTCGACCAACATACATAGTGCTGCAAACGAACCGAACGAACACAAACAAGACCTTGTTCGTGTTTGTTTGTTAAGGAAATATATGTGTTAATAAACTGTTCATTAACGGTTACCGAATGAGATTTTATGTTCGTGTTCGTTCGTTAAGGAAATTAAAGTGTTCGTGTTTGTGTCCGTTTGTGCTCGTTTGTTAATTTTAGGCAACAAACTCAAACAAACGATCATAAACACAAATGAACACAAACTAATGTTCATGAATACAAATGGAAACAAATGTACCCAAACATAATATATAATGCATTACTACTTATTAAATATTTTATTTGCCAGAATTTTAAAGTGTTTAAATAAAATATAGAAACCAAACCACTAATGAACTATCGAACACAAATGAACATAAATGAGCACGTTACCGGACGTTCACGAACATAAATAAACGAGCACGGTCTATGTTCATGTTCGTTCATTGAACTAAGTGAACCAAAGTTCTTGTTCGTGTTCGTTCATGTATTAAACGAACAAACACAAACGAACCTCCCCCGAACGGTTCACGAACTATTCACTAAACGTTCGGTTCGTTTGCAGCCCCAAACATACATGTTATTTAGATACACACATAAAGTAATACATTATACACGGTGCACTAAGAAATCTTAACTGCATGCACAGATAAAAAAAGCTCATATAATATAATGTACATAAAATTAAAATTATCATTATCATTTATGATGTTATAGCATGTTTTTAGAATGCATTCCCACATGTCTTACCAATATTTCCCTGAAGCAAGGCGATAAGATAGATTTGTGTTTTATAGCAGACAATAGCACAGCTGGCAGACGTTGAATTTAATGTACATAAAATTAAAGTTATCGCACTTGCGGTAATCAATAATCTATCATCGGTATGACCAACTGTTTTTGGTTTTGATGAAAAAGGAACTTCCAATCTACTAAGGTACTTTCTGATGGAAATGTAAAGTTGAATTTTCTCACTGCACATGTAACAAACTAGATCTTTGACTGCTGTATCTGCATCTTTCAAGGTTATATCTTTATGGGCTTTCCAAGTTTTTAAATCGTTCAAGCTAACAACAAACCGCATTGCCATAGATGTAAGAAGTTCTTTATCTGAGTAATCACACTCTGAGAGAATGAGTAAACATAGGGAAATCAATTTCTTTGCTTGATACTTCCATGTTCTTCGCTCTTCGATGCTAGATGTGGCAAGAGTGCAAAAGTTTCTCTGTGGATCTTCAAAAGAAAAGGGTCAATTAAGGAAACAGAATTCAGTTCGATGTTTAATATCATAACTAAACGTCAAGGGATTAAATTATTAATTTTGAACTTTCACTGCCAATTAACTTCTTTAAAAATGAAAGAAAAGAACCAACTAGAATTAAAGATAAAAACTGACATTAACACAGTAAATGCATACCACTGGAGTTTATGCTCTCCAGAAGAATTTTGAAGCATACACTCTACATCTCTATCCGCAAATTTCCGCCCTCGAGTAGCTAAAGTTGTAACAAAGAAAAGAAACGGTCTCAACAGGTCGTTGGAAATCCAAACTCTACTCATGGGAACTGAATAACATTTAACCATCTCCTGCCACTCATCTCGGAGATGTACAGCTGTCATCTTCATCGAAATATAACGCCTCCAAACCCTCTAAACATAATTCCACAAAAGGTTAATCACAACAATGTAGGGCATAAAGTCAATCATGTCATGACACCAATGGTTCAGCTCTTAATGATAATATAAGTCCTCAATTTATTCTTAATTCTTAATTTCAAACAAAGACATAAAAAACCTGAATAAAAAGTGAAGCAGCAGTAGCACGCCGCATGTAATTGCGAAACTCCCTCTCCTGTGCAACCTTCTCAAGTAACGCATCTCGAGTGATTTCCTTCGCACTCGCTCCTCGAAGAGAAACCTGACTCAACCAAAACAAATTCACAAAAATAACGCAATTAACCTCCAACTAATTCATCAACTGAACACAAATACTATATTACTGTCACATTATAACACAACGAAAAAGCTCACGATCATTATCAGGCATACCGAATTGATAACCTAATTCAACCAAATCAAATTCAAAAACAACAACGCAAATACTCAAGTAACTCAACGCAATCAACCTTCAACTAATTCATCAACTGAACACAAATACTATCACATAACAACACAACGAAAAAGCTCGTGATCATTATCAGGCTGGCATCACGAATCAAATAAATAACCTAACTCAACCAAATCAAGTTCAAAACAACAACGCAAATACTAAACGCAATCAACCTTCAACTAATTCATCACTGAACACAGATGCTATCACATAATAATACAACGAAAAAGCTCATGATCATTATCAGACATAATTAAATCAAATTGATAATCTAATTCAACCAAATTAAATTCAAAAACAACAACGCAATCAACCTTCACCTAATTCATCATTAAACACAGATACTATTACATAATAACACAACGAAAAAGCTAGTGATCATTATCAGGCTGGCATAACGAATCAAATATATAACCTAATTCAACCAAATCAAATTCAAAAACAACATCGCAAATACTCAACGCAATCAACTTTCAATTAATTCATCATTGAATACAGATACTATTACATAATAACACAACGAAAAAGCTCGTGATCATTATCGGGCATAATTGAATCAAACTGATAACCTAATTCAACCGAATCAAATTCAAAAACAACAACGCAATCAACCTTCAACTAATTCATCATTGAACACAGATACTATCACATAATAACACAACGAAAAAGCTCGTGATCATTATCAGGCTGGCATAACGAATCAAATCTATAACCTAATTCAACCAAATCAAATTCAAAAACAACATCGCAAATACTCAACGCAATCAACTTTCAATTAATTCATCATTGAACACAGATGCTATTACATAATAACACAACGAAAAAGCTCGTGATCATTATCAGGCATAATTGAATCAAACTGATAACCTAATTCAACCGAATCAAATTCAAAAACAACAATGCAATCAACCTTCAACTAATTCATCATTGAACACAGATACTATCACATAATAACACAACGAAAAAGCTCGTGATCATTATCAGGCTGGCATAACGAATCAAATCTATAACCTAATTCAACCAAATCAAATTCAAAAACAACATCGCAAATACTCAACGCAATCAACTTTCAATTAATTTATCATTGAACACAGATGCTATTACATAATAACACAACGAAAAAGCTCGTGATCATTATCAGGCATAATTGAATCAAACTGATAACCTAATTCAACCGAATCAAATTCAAAAACAACAATGCAATCAACCTTCAACTAATTCATCATTGAACACAGATACTATCACATAATAACACAACGAAAAAGCTCGTGATCATTATCAGGCTGGCATAACGAATCAAATCTATAACCTAATTCAACCAAATCAAATTCAAAAACAACATCGCAAATACTCAACGCAATCAACTTTCAATTAATTCATCATTGAACACAGATACTATTACATAATAACACAACGAAAAAGCTCGTGATCATTATCAGGCATAATTGAATCAAACTGATAACCTAATTCAACCGAATCAAATTCAAAAACAATAACGCAATCAACCTTCAACTAATTCATCATTGAACACAGATACTATCACATAATAACACAACGAAAAAGCTCGTGATCATTATCAGGCTGGCATAACGAATCAAATCTATAACCTAATTCAACCAAATCAAATTCAAAAACAACATCGCTAATACTCAACGCAATCAACTTTCAATTAATTCATCATTGAACACAGATACTATTACATAATAACACAACGAAAAAGCTCGTGATCATTATCAGGCATAATTGAATCAAACTGATAACCTAATTCAACCGAATCAAATTCAAAAACAACAATGCAATCAACCTTCAACTAATTCATCATTGAACACAGATACTATCACATAATAACACAACGAAAAAGCTCATGATCATTATCAGGCATAATGAATCAAATTGATAACCTAATTCAACCAAATCAAATTAAAAAACAACAACGCAATTAATCTTCAACAAATTCATCAACTGAACACAGATTCTATTACTGAATAACGCAAAAGCAGCTCGTGTGCCTTAACAGAGGTATGATTGAATGAAATTGATGATCTACAAGATCAAATATGTATAGAATTATGGTGAACATGTTGGATAATAGTAGAGATAAAGGTAAAGGTAACCTGTTGTTTATGAAGTCTATCCATGGCGATTCAGAGGAGAAGATCGAGACGTGAGTGTGAGCTAGAGTGCAGAACTGGTATGATCGATCATGGATGTGACGATGAGGTAATCTATCTGACAAGCAGCATCGGAAATTCGAAGTTAGAACTAGATGTAGAATGACAGTATGTTTGGCACTTAGACCTAACTCGAATTACCGAGTGTTTGGATTGATTAAACATTTTGGGTAAAGTTTGTGTAAATGTAGATTTTAACGTGTCGGGAGAGTTTTTTTTTTTAGTGGCAACTTTCATTAACATACGACACTAGCAAGGAGCTAGCATCAGAAACAAGAAGTTATAAATTAAAGTTACATCAATCTTTCTACATAACATGCTTATAAGTAGACCTATTTTTTTTTCAAAGATATCCAAGCGACTTAATGTTTCCCGTCGTTTTCGTCACATTCGCTTCTTTTTTCGAAAAGATGGCTTCATTCGTCGATTTTCATATGCACCAACTTGTCATGAACACCATTGCCTGAATGACTTTGGCCTTCTTCGGATCTATCCTAGTATGTTTATGAACTTTAATCAAGTCACCAACCGATGTTGGAGCGTGTGTTAGAGTATTACCAGAGATTCTATACGACCAACACAATTTTGCCCCCTACAAAAAGTTAATACCATCGTTGTGTTACTTGATCAAACTCTCACGAGTCCTAAGGGGGATGGTAAAAGATGTGATTGCCAAGGATGAAGGATTTTATTACCCAGTTGACTTTGTAATGCTTGATTTTTTCAAAAGTGTCAAGAACACACAATCTACTGTAATTTGGTAGACCTTTTCTAGCAATTGCTCATGCAATAATTAATTGTGATGATGCAACGATAAGTATGAGGTATGGTGATCGCAAATTGAGCTTAAATATGTTTTCAAACTTAACTAACCATCTTGTTATCGGTGGATGCCTAAAAGTTTAATTGGTGACGGGTGTGTCTCTCTAGATGAAGAACCGGTGCAGAAGAACCGAGAGCAGATCGCTTGCCGGGGAAAAAACAAGTGATTTAATGGATGGCGATGGAGAAGAAGACTAGTGAAACTAAAAAAAATAAAAAAAAATTTACCCATTCAATGGTTTGAAATGACACAAGAGATAAAGCATTGGCCAAAGAGATTCTCATTGCTACCCTATTCGCCGTAGGAGAATCCTAGCCATCACAGAGTTAAGGAACACAAGGAGTCAATGGTATAGGAACATAGTACAAGATGCACCATATAACATAAAAGAGGAGTCAATGATCTTTTTGATAATTAAAAAAAGTCAAAGTGTACATTTCCAATTAACGTGATCAAAAAGGCTAAATTGATGATTTTCCCTTTAAATAATGTCATCAATAAAGTACAGTTTCAGTCCATGAGGTTTACACCCGCTCTCAAGTTCAGTCCCCATTTCAAAAAATTCAACACTTCAGTCCCTAACGTATTCAATTGCTCATAATTAAAACTTTTGACCAAACGGTTGTTAGTTGACCGTTAAATCTTTTAATGATAGGGAGGGCAAAAAGGTAAATTCCCAAAACTTTGAAACTTATGCTACTATTTTACTCCCCAATCTTTATTTGTAAGTCACAATCCACTCCCCCTCTCTCCCAACCACTCTGGCGACACAGGATCTCCGGCGACCTTACTCCGATCATCTCCCAAATGAGGCAATACGCTGTAATTTTATTCACATTGCACGTCTTTGGTAAGATTTGACTTGAATTTGCATTTTTCAAGTCTGTTTATGTTTTATTCCTGTCGTTCCAGTTGTGTGAAACCTGAATTTGGGGTTGTTTATGTTTGATTCCAGTTGGGTTCAAGGTGCAGGTGACCAGGACCTATGTCAAGATCCAGTATTGGGTCCTAATGAGGAATGGCAGGGGGTTCCGGATGGAACTCTATTTCCAACGTCGGGGGTAGATGTGTTGCTGCACATATGCTGTAAATGTATGAGGCATATATAATATATTGCCTATAACAGTTGTGGATGATTTGGGTTGGGTTGATCAAATTTTGGGATTGAATGATGATCACCTAACTAGTAGGTTATGTAGAACAGTTTAAAAAGGTTCTTTTGGAAAACTGGTCATTTTTTGTTATGTAACTGTTAATGGTGACTGAATGGTGAAATATAATTCAAAATGATGCTTATTTAAACTCTCTTTGAATTGACGCTTAGGAATAAATGACATTAGTGGATGGTTGTTTGAGATGCATCAGTTGAAGTTTGCAGCATATCAGTTGATGTTTGTAGCATATTTATGTTTTATGTGCTTAGGATCAAATCACATTAATTGAATCAGTGGATGTTTGTGTGAGATGTATTAGTTGAAATTTGCAGCATATTTATGTTTTATGTGCATTGCTGGACATAAGTAGATGGTATTGTTTGTTTGATGCACATAAGTAGATGATTTGAAGGGTGTTTAGGATCAAATGACATTGCTGGACATAAGTAGATGGATTAGTTTGTTTGCTGCACATAAGTAGATGATTTAAAGGGTGTTTAGGATCAAATGACATTGTTGGACATAAGTAGATGGATCAGCTGGACATTGCTGGACACAAGACCTTTTTTGTTTGCTGTACATAAGTAGATGGATCAGTTGTAGATTTGAACAACTTGATCAGGGGTACAATAGGATTTAGGCTAAAGTTCAGTTTGCTTTGCACAACAGGAATTAGACTAAACTTCAAGCATGTGTAATTTTGTTAGGCATTGCTTTAACCTGTTTGACCAGAATAAATGGTCAAACATGTTTAACTGAAGGCAGTTCAACTTCTGAAAGTAAAATTCACTTGAAGGTGTGAAGGTTAGTTACCATTCAAGTTCTAAAAGTCTATGGCATTTCAAGTTCTAGGCATTGCTAGACCTATTTGACCAGAATTACTAGTCAAACCTGTGATAATGAAGGGAGTTCATGTTCTGCTACTGAAACTCAATTGTAATTGCGAATCAATCCCAATTCAGGTTCTAAAAGTCAAACCCATTTCAAAGGAACTTCAATTCTGTTTACAAGTCTTGTTACAGATTGTTGTTGATGTTAATAACATGATATTGCTGAGTAGAGTAGGAGTTGGCTACAAAGCCAATTTTTCCTACAAAGTGTAGGATGCCACCACATAATGACATATGGCAAGTAGTTATTTTAATGAAAAGGGCAAGAAGGTAAATTGATATTTATTCTATTTATGATATATATATATATATTATAACTAACACATTAGAAATTTAAAGAAACCAAATATCACATTGAAATCAAGTTGACAATTATATTAGGATTGATTCAATGTTTATCATTCAAGTCGCAATTCTTCTTCTTCTTCTAAAGTGGTTTGCTGAAAAAAAACTGGTTCGTCACGTTGTGTTTTATCAGTTAGTAACTGGTTCGTCATTGTGTTTTATCACTAAAACACACTACTATGAACACACCTAGTATCCACATCAAGTGTAGTAAAACATAGTACTATGATCAAACTTTAAAAAAAGATGTTGTCTTCAACAAAACATACTGATACATGTATATGTAGGATCTAATCACAATGTAGCTTTAACACATCAATCCTTAAAACATTATCAATGTAAAAAACAATACCTTTACCAAGTTAGTCACTTGTTCGTCACATTGTGTTTTATCAGTAAAACACATTACTATGAACACATCTGGTATCCAACATTAAGTGCAGTAAAACACAATACTATGATCAATCTTTAAAAAAGCACACCGTATTTAACAAAACACACTGACTACATGTATATGTAGGATCTAATCACAATGTAGCTTTAACGCATCAATCCTTAAAAAATATCAATGTAAAAAACAACACCTTTACCAAGTTAGTCACTTGTTCGTCACAATGTGTTTTATCACTAAAACTCACTACTATGAACACATCTATTATCCAACAAAAGTGCAATAAAACACAATACTATGATCATCTCTTACGCTTGTATTTCATGCCAACTTTGTAATCTTGATCCATGATTCTAGCTAATTTTGGTATGCAAGATGGTTATTGATAGTGGGGTTTAGATAGAGAGAAGGAAATATGCGAGATTGTAACATATGACGGAAAACGGGTTATAAAACCCGCTCCGTTTTTGTAATCGAATATATGTTATAATCTTTTGTTTCGAACTTATGTTTAGCCGGTTAATAAATATTGTGCTAATAAAATAAATAATAGTAAAGATAAATAATAATAAATAAAAATATAAATAGAACTTATTAAATTAAAAACAAAAATAAAGAGTGGACCGCGGATCGAACCCGGGTCTCCACTCAAGTCACACACACTACACACCGCTGCATCACACGTACAACATTGAAAGAAACCGAATTCAATAATCATTTATACCTTCATTTCTTTGATCCAAATTCAAAACCCCGATCTGTAACAGCCGCTTAAATCAAGCATTCATCAAATCTCCGTTTTCTTTACAATTGAACCCTGAAAACCGTTTTCAAATCATGTAATAGACTTAATCATTGAGTCAACAATCTCCAAATCGGTTACACCATCATTCGACATTTAAATCTTGACTGGAACCTATGAAAGCGAAAACTTAAACCCAACTACTGCTTTACTCTATAAATAGGAGTTCAGAAAACTCAATTAGAGCACACACATACTCTCTGCAAACTCCTGTTCTACAATTTCACTTCGTCGGAATTATATCCAGCCGCCGGAATTCTCGTCGGAGATCAGAAAACACCTCTGTTTCGGTATGACACTACACTTAATTCGTTTCATTCCTTTATTGCATCTCACCAGTAGATGTATGAAGGTTTAATTATAAATCAGAACAATCAAATCAGGTTTTTAACATTCTGTGTTATCAAAATAAAGAAGACGAGCTAGAGTTTGTGTTTAAAAGGAATTAGAACTTGTGATTACACCAGTTAGACACACAATCCAGTGGTGGACTGTGTGCAAACGAAGCATAAGGTCATGGGTTCGAGTCTGTATACTGTTCCGGTTCGCTGAATTATACAAATCGTTTTTATAACCCAGTTATGGAACAACTCAATACGTATATAAGAATAATCAAAATAGTATATCCTCCGGGTTAGACACACAGCCCAATTGGTCGGGCTGTGTGCACACGAGGCTACATACGCAGGTTCGAATCCGGTTCATCATGTGGCGTCCGAAATTATCCAAACCTTTTTAACTGAATAAAAATATGTTAACCGTAGTATGTGTATATGTATAATTAAAATCGGATATATTCCGGGTTAGACACGTAGCTCAGTTGGTAGAGCTGCGTGCACGTAAACGAGAGGTCTCAAGTTCGATCCCCACACGCAACATATAATCAGGCCGGTTCAATCCAAAGAGAAATATATTTTTTAATTAAACTTTTGATTATTTTTCCTTAAAAACCATAAAAAATATATAATCAAATAATCCTTTTTTTAAGCATATAAAAATAGTAATAAATACAATAAATTTATCCAAAATAGCTAATAAAAATGTGTAAATAATAAATTAAGTAAAATACAAATTTTGATCAAAAGAATATATATTTATCTAAAATATTATGTGAATATTTAGGTTAGCCTTATCGTCGTTTGGTATCTCGATCGTGCGCAATCATCTTCAAATCTTAAACGCACCCAATGTGAGTGAATCTTATAACTTCCCCTTTTAACACGCTTTTGGGGTGTATCATGTGTCGCTTCTATTATTTTGTTATTATAAATCTCGTGCCATTACCATTTATGTGATCTAACGTGCTATGTGATATTGTTGTTTATTGTGACGTTGTGTTTATATTTCTCGTTTCAGTCATGCTCTCTCTCACATTAGGTCCATTTGTTCCCCGTTACTTACGGGTGGAGCATCGCGTTGCCTAATATATTAGATTGGCTCCGTTTGATTGAGCCTTGATCTCACATCACATCGCTAATCGTGCTCACATATACATTGTTAGATGATTGTGTGGTTTGTGGTTTAGATTACATATACGTTGCTCATATTTGGATAATGCACATTTTATTAAAACAATAAACATACTATTTTTTTCCTAATGATTAAACAGGATTCACTCGCTAACTTATGTTGACCAAAAACTTTATTTTTACACATGATACAGGTGAACAGGTGTGAAGCATGGATCACGTAGGACTTGGGCCTTAGAAGAAAATAAAACGTTACTTGCAAACTTTGTTTGGAACATTTTGTGTTTGTATGAATTATGCGTTGATTGAATTGTTATGTTTTAAACTTTGAAATAATAAATATGAAACTTTTATAATAGTAAATGTCATGAGATTTGATGAAAATCCAATCATGCCCCGACTACCATATCCGCTGCGGGTCATGGTGTGACAGAGATTATAGGAGGTGTGTTATATTTGGCAGTTATTTGATTGATTTAAAATATGGTAAATGACCAGACTACCCCTAACCTATTATAACAATTAATTAATGACACATAAATATTACAAAAATGCCACCAATCCAATGGCCAGGATCGCTTCCCACACTTTGTAGGAAAAGCACACTTTGCGCAGGAGCCTCACTCGTAATTAAGGATAATTGGTGGTTACTTACTAAATTAGGAAATAGTTTTTAATATGGAGGAAAAATATGAATTATACGTTCAAGGACTGAAACTGAAAGTAAACTTTGGGCGTATTTTCATCTTTTCACATAAATACAAACAGTTTGTTAGTGCAAAGGTTTTCATTGTGAGCAATTGAATACGTAAGGACTGGAGTGTTGATTTTTTTGAAATAGAGACTGAACCTGAGAACGGGTGTAAACCTCAGGGACCTGAAACTGTACTTTACTCAACTGTTTATTATGTTTATTTACATATTAAATATTTTAATATGAGAAAATCCTATAGGATGAGTTATACTTTTTTTTGTAAAGATAAAAATAACCATGAATATTGTATAACATCTTAAAAACGATAGTTGGGGGGGGGGGGGGGATCCACCTGCTTTGGTTGTCCCTCAATCTTATAAATTGTCACTTTATCTCTCAAGTTTTACAAATTAACCTCTCAAGTTTTTAATGTTTTAACTTATCCCTGTATCGTATATAATATATGTTTTAACCCATTAAATTTCTTACTAATTTAATTTTCCAATAATAAATTTCGTTTGCTAATTTCCATTAAAAAGTTAATTTGTCATTGTCTTTAATATATAATTTGGTTCCTATAACGAGCTTTGATACCATTACAAGCCAAACGAAACCAATCAAACTTTCAAACTATTATCTATTGATTTCTTTTTCATTTTAAATAAAATAAAATAGTACTTAAACAAACTTACTAAACTTAACAAGCTCATTATATAATTATCATACTCAGGAAATCTTACTAATAGAAAATCTAATGTAGAGTCTAAGGAGGGTAAAATGTAGACAACCTTACATCTACCCCAAAGGAATAGAGAGACTTCTTCGAGTGAGACCCTCGACTCGATAGTGGTTTTGCATTACCTTTGCCACCTTGGACATGAGGCACATAACACTTAGCAACCAGGAGACTTATTGGTGCATGTACCCCCTTGTCTTTCGGCTATCAACGCCACCACATGATGCATGATTAACCATCCGCCTCTTTATAAGACCCTTACTTATAAAAATGTAATGCAATCCAGCATACATACAAAATACCATAAATTTAATAGTTAATAGTATTTTTAAAACAACTTAAAACATTTTTAGTAAAGTCGAGACAAAAGATGTTTAGATACAACGGAAGCTTGAATTTTCTTAAGTGTTCGGTTCTTCGTATAGCTTGATTAATCATCCGTAACATTACGTTAAACAGCTACATCACGAAATATGTTGGAAATGTTAGTTATATAATAAATAAATCATATTAAACATAACTTATTCTCGAAAGTATGGCACAACAATTAAAACAAAAATTTTGATTCGGACCCCGACGTAAGCTTCGGCTGGCCACCACAGCTTACGGTTTGGGTTTCCTATTTCAAACAGCAGCAGCCTATCGTAAGCTACGGTAGGCTACCGTAGCCTACCGTGGCTTGCTGCAAAAATTTCCCTTATTTGCCGTTTTTGACACGAAAACCTCCGTATATTTTAAATCGCTTATCCGTTTCACCATTCATTTCTTCCTACATGATCGTAATTTGAAACTCTACCTTAATATCTCGAAATCCAACATCCGGATTCGCACATTTTAACTTTAAGCCTTCGTCCTGTTATTAAATCGCAAAATTTATTGATCCGTTTAAATATTTTTATTAAACAACTCATTTGATCACCTTTAATTCCTGCAACATCATAACTACAAGTGTTTCCTAACACTCGGGATCCTATAAGCACAATCATTTATTGCCCGATTTAAGGACATATTTGAATTCCTACCCATTATCCGGGTATTATGTCGATACCATTACTCATGCAACCCTTCTGATATGCATTAAGACTTCGTTTAACTCGATTGGTTAACTTAGCGAAATCCATAGCTTTTATTCAACCAAAACTTTTATTCGTTATGTCATTTTTGACCCGGTTGATTGACGTAGCGAAATTCATCACTTTTATTAGATCTGAATTCTATGATTATTGCTAATTATATTCAACAAGTGTTTAAGCAGAATAAACAATAAAATTCTATTATGCATAAAGCCACGTACCTTAAAGCTTTCCTTTCAAGCGCGCCTCCTTCCCGGCTTGACCACTCGACGCTTCACCCGATTTGCCTATAGAGTTTAATCCGATATATCGTTTAGATATTACATCAAAGACATTGTGGTCAAGATTTACATG